>JBCNJP010000161.1:0-49996 GCA_039602395.1 Deinandra increscens subsp. villosa
GTGTTTGGGTTGCTTTTTCTTGCGTTTTGGACACAACTCTTCAAAATCGGGTTCGGATCCTTTTACTTACGAAGTGTGCAGGCGAAGAGTGATGGGTTATTTCAGGTCCTAGAAATTCGCCATAAACGAATTTCCGTCATTGATGAATGAACATCGGCAAAGGTTAGAAAGGACATGGGGGGCGACCCCCCCCCCCAACGGGTTTTTCGTCCCGAAGTATCTATTTTAGCGATTTTATATACAAAAATTTATATGTATTTATTATTGCCCCCTTGGATGTATTGAGTATGGCCCTCTCGTTAGAATATTTTAACCCCGCCCCTCGGGATTTTTTTTCAAGCTTTGCTTGTCGGAGTATCATTTTTCACGTTCACACTCTCATAACTCTTCTAATTCCTCACTCGAATCGTCACATTCACTCTCGGTATCCTGTCTTATGAAAATAGTATCACACTCTTTCACATACCCTGATTAAGACCTCATCAAGTCGTTCTTTAAGGTTTTCGACACCGAAATCGAGCGTGGATTTGAGCATACATTTGAGATTGAGTTTGCATCAAGCACAAGCAATCCTCAAGTCATTTGACACAGTGGTGAACCCAAGGTTAGCCTACCATCCATTGGTGAAGGATAGTGGGCCGAACCGTCCCCCGGGATTTGGATCCGTGACTTTTTACCCCCGCGAAGTTTTTACTGAAGCTTCGCCAATGCCGCCATCTTGTTTTTTCAGTCATATGTCCTGTATAGGTCCATCCTTCACGTACTAGATCCAGGGGCAGACCTACCCTTTAGCTACCCCTGAATTTGTACTGCGATGTGGAAAAATAATTTTTTAACGTTTTCGGTATTTCCTTACTCCTGAAACAATTTTTCCGCTACCCATGAAATTATTTTACTCTACCCCTCGAACTCTTTTATGGTTTTTATTTAAATCCCGATGTTAAAATATGATCAAAAGTCGTTAATTAATTAAACCGAACAACTAACAAGTTTGTGTAATTTAAAAATATAAGTTGTAAGTTTAGGGGATAAAGTGAAACAAATGGAGTGGATAAAACTTTTAGAAATTGACACATTTTGGTCCCTCAAATTTTACTTAATGCATTTTTTGACCCCTTGGACCCCGCTTTTCTCGGGGGCGCTGCCCCCGAACCCTCATTAGTCCCAAAGAAAAAAAAATTAAACGCCACCTCTGAATGTTTTTCTGGATCTGCTCCGTCTTGATCTATACGTGAAGGATAAGTGTGATATGGAGAGAGCTATCCGACGCATATAGGCCTATACGGTTCATACAATGTTCCCATTTAGAAAAGTTTCGCCCCTGATTGCCCTGTACGATCCATATTGGGTTCTATTTTCTTCACATAATCATACATTACATGCATGTACACATACATACACGCACATACTTGTTTACATACATACACACACTTATACGAAGAAACTTATTATACATACATATGTACATACAGTTATATTGATGCAAATTAACCTATATAAAGATACAACATACATTAATACTCATACAACGGTGCGTATCTCTGGATTTGTGATATATTCTTCTTATACATACACACATTTAGACGTCAACCAAAATACTGAATTAGCTAGTGATAGATGATCATCATATATAAAAAATCAAAATCTGAAAAAGTAATTAGGTATGATGATGTCAATCAAAGTTGAACGGGTGACGTTATCCTCCTTCTCGTTCTCAAGTTAACAATGAAACACTCTTGATCGACCTTAGATAGTTATCTTTACAGCATTATCAGTTATCCCAACGCATCTCCAGTCCTCTAGTATCTTTTTTGACTTATTTGAGGAAAACCCGCTTAAATCTGAAACATGAAACCGGCGGATTTGCTTTTTTAAGATTTTTTATTTTTAAAATTTGTAATTAGGTTTTGATAATTATAAAATCTTAAATGTTATACATAAAATTTAAAATGTTGTACGTCTCAAAATATTAACGTGATAAGAAACAAGTTATTAAAAAAAAAAACTATACGTTACGTATAGGCATGTCCTATGTTTTGATTGTCTGTTTGTTTACGTACAATACGACGATCATTTGTTTGGTTGTTTTTGAGGCGACCGGATTTTATATACTTTGACGACCAAATTCTTAAAAATTTATGTGAGAAAGCGTCGTAACATGTGAATTTTATTAAAATGGGAAAAAATTACACATATCCTCCACATATACCCTATTTCCAAGGTTAGAAAATTAATATGATAAGAAAGAAGTTATTAAAACAAAATAAAATTAGTAAACCTATACTCCACGTATAGGTCTTCCATGTACATCCACCAACACTTGAAAATTCAGCTAATTTTCTCTTGAAAATATTCGTGAGTATAATACATGGCGTATAAGTCTATCGGTCGTACCATCCAGCTGTAAAACATTGACTGATTTTAATAAATTGATCAATTACGAGTCGTATAGGCCTATCTGTGATGTCTAAGGGGTTTATTTTTTGTGCATTAATTACTATTTAGACCAATACGTTATGGATAGGTCTATACGATCCGTATATGAGTGGTGTTTTACTAATTCCTTATGGTGTTCCTAGTAAGACCCTTTAATAAGAATGGTTTTAATACAAGTGGTAGTGATATGGTTGGCTTCCTTTTTTTTCTAACAAAACGTGGTTCAAGACCATGTATTGGTCTTTTCACCAGCTTCGGCCGATTCCATACCTATCTTCTCACTGAGCGAAACTCTAAACCGTGGCTTGGAATCACGTTTTTATCCTTTTTGTGCTTGGGGCAATGATGTAGTTAATGAGGTAATAACCAAGACGCGTTAATTACTTAGTTGAAAACTTTTAGTACCACTGTCTTTGTAAAAAAAAAATTTGGTGGAGACACCATTTTTGAAAAAAAAAAGAACATAAATATGCTACTGAAAAGTCTAGGGGTGTGCAAACGGGTTTTACCCGTCATACCCGTACCCGACCCGTACCAAACCCGTACCCGTTTAAGTCAATAAAGTAAACCCATACCCGTGCTTTTATTTACAGGGTTTAGCCGGGTCTAGACCCGCAGGGTTTAAGGGTATTCGGGTCTTGACCCATACCCGTTAAATAACCACAAGTTCATACAATCTAAGAGTCTAAGATCAAGTAATCCACATGCAATGTAACAAAGTTGGAGGTAGAATGTTCCAAAATAGTGATTCAAATCAAAATGAATACGAGTATGAAACTTCAATGCTTGAACCACAAAAAAATAAAGAATATGTTAGAAACTTACAATTATGAACTTGTGATAAGAAGGAAAGGGGGCATATCGTCTGATAAATATGGAAGGAGAACCTCTGCCAAGGTCATTTTTCGTCAACTGAAAAATCTATGTTTTGTAAATAACTAAATTATAGATGTCAAAACTCATATGAGTACATTATATATTATGAATGTCTTCCAATCCAATCCCATCCATATATTTTTAAAATGACGGATAATCAGTATGTTTCATAAATATTAAGATTATATATTTTAAAATTAAATATTATTAATTTAAATGCATATCCAATCCTAAAAGTTTTTTTAATTGCATATATGTGCGACATGTTTATTGTTTACGTACTTTTTAGTTATTTTATTTTATTCCTTTAAATGCGACCTACATGATTCATATATCAAATCGTACGAAACGGGTCTTACCCGTTAAAACCCGTACCCGACACATACCCGACCCTTACCCGATTAACACAATTTTCAAAACCCGTGACCCGACCCGTATAATAAAAACAGGATCCACACAGGGTCGGGCTATCGGGTTTACCGGGTTTACAGGGTCAAACCCGTTTCTTGCTCACCCCTAGAAAAGTCTACACCGAAGACCGGAGTGGAAGACAACATAAGTAAAGTAAAGTTTGATAGGAAAACCTTTTCTAGTCACATGTGAATATCTTTCACACCTACATATCCCAAATTCTTTTGTCACACCTAAAATCAATCAAATCAACTTAGGTGAAATTCCATTAAATTAATAGAAAATGTGAATATCTTTAGAAGAATATAAATTAAATAAAATTATTATATTCACGAAATTGTATGCTAATGGTATGCTGTTTGTCCATCCATATAAGTGGTGAGAATTCAAACTTCAAATGTTTACAAGTGTAAGGTTGGTGTTATTTGGTGGAAAACTTCAACGTTAAGAAAAATTAAATTTATTATGGTTTTGAAAGTAAAACTAATTTATAGAGAAATAGGTTTTTTAAAATTAAATGATTAACACGTGACTACAAAAGGTTTTTAATAATAATAATAATAATAATAATAATAATAATAATAATAATAATAATAAAGCTCGAGCTTTAGGCTCGTTTATAATAACAAAGCTTGGGCTTTAGCTCGGTTCGTTTATAGGTTTATTTATAAACTCAAACCGCCTCATGAGAAATTATTCAATTGTAGCTTGGCTCGGCTCGATTCTTTTGATATTTAATTATTACTTTTTATATTGTTCTATAATTGAATTGAATTTGTATATATTTATAAGAAAAATTAGAATTTAATAATCCCGTCTATTTGCCGATAATAATTCACATTTCTTTGTTTCCTTACAATAAACTCATTTTTAATCATGTTGAAAATAAAGAGACTGCCGTTAAAATGACACTAACTGTGTTAAGTAAATTTCACTTTTTGATGACTGAATATCAGGGTGGCGTCTTATGTGACATGTTTTTATGACTAGGCTCAAACATAAATGTTTTTTTTTTTAGGATTTTTATATGTTTTGAAAATTATATAGAAATTTTTTTATCCAGTTGTATAATAATTTTGTGTTTGTATGGTTGTTTTTAGAAATTTTTTCTTCACAAACATCAAACACATGCCACATGTAAATGTGATGTTCAATTATCAAAAGTGAAAATTAACGGTGGTATGTTTATTTCCAACATGATTAAAGTTAGGTTCATTGTATGGGGATCCAAAAAAAATGAGATATGGATTTTTAAATTATTATCGACCAATAATTAAACAATAATTGAGATTATTAAAATCCAATTTTCCTATTTATAATTATATATCATTTTAAATCATAACAAAATGCATATTATTTTATCAGTTTTTATAACTTTTTATATATAATAATTATTGCTTATCTAAATATATATAATATATTAAATAAAAAAATTATAAATATAGAAGTTCGTTTAGACTCGGACTCGCTAGTAAACTTGAACTCGGTTAGGCCCGTCTCGTCAATTTTTTACGATTCGATCTCAAACCAAATACACGAGTTGGCTTTACTTGTTTAAACTCCTAAACCTATCGTAACCTATCTACTCTTTTAATTTTAACTCATTATTAATTTTTGATAAACCAATGTAAGCGGTAACAATTTTCTAAAAGTCTTGTTAATCCATTTGAATATCTTTGCATAAAGAATGTTAGGCTTAAGAGTACTCGTATCTTTTTAATCAACTTTATAATAGGACCAAGTTCAAATTTTTTTTACTGTATACCGTGAGTATATATATATATATATATATATATATATATATATATATATATATATATATATATATATATATGGGGAGGGATATAATGAAAACCTCTCCGAGTTTGGAAAACCGTGAAAACCAAGCTAAAAAATTTGATTTTTGTTCCGATTTTTTTTATGGTGATTCTCTAAGTTAAAAAGACCCCCTTTATGCAAAAAAATAAAAAAACGCCTAGTCAAATTTAAAAAAAAAATATTTTATAACCAAGGTTACATATGTAACAGGGTATTGTTACATATGTAACCTCGGTTATAAAATATTTTTTTTAAAAAATTTTACTAGGCGTTTTTTTTTATTTTTTTACATAAAAGGGGTCTTTTTAACTTAGAGAATCACCATAAAAAAAATCGGAACAAAAATCGAATTTTTTAGCTTGGTTTTCACGGTTTTCCAAACTCGGAGAGGTTTTCATTTTATCCTTCCTCTATATATATATATTAATATATATATATATATATATAGGTTGTACCCAAACTCTTAATATCTATTCTCATTAGCAACTACGATCAATCAAGGAGAATGAGTAATTTGATTATCCTTTTCTTTTTCTTTATCTCTTATACCTCATTCTCTTCCTCTTCTGTTCACACCACTCATAAATGCTCAGTTCAACAAACTCATAATTTGCTTCTGTTTAAACAAAACTTTTCCTCCATCAATTTCTCATTCGTTGATTTCAGCAATGAGGACTTCCCATGGGCCCCATGTGAAGATCGGCTTGGTTCCGGTTATAATCCAATGCTGATGAATTGGAACGCAAGTACCGATTGTTGTGATTGGAATGGAGTCACCTGTGATCACTCCACGGGTGACGTCATCGGTCTCGACCTTAGTTGTGGCATGCTGCAAGGTACTATCCACCCTAACACAACTCTTTTTCATCTTCCACACCTTCAGAGACTCAACCTTGCTTACAACAATTTTTCTGGCTCCCAATTTCCACCTGAGATAGGCAGGCTTTCTAATAGTCTCACACACCTCAACATCTCTAATTCTCAGTTTACTGGCCAAGTTCCCACAAATATTTCACACCTTCATAAACTGGTCTCTCTCGATCTCTCTTCATCGTATGAGACCGGCCATTTGAATCTTGAGCCTCATGTTTTCTTCCATATGCTTCAAAATTATACCGTTATGGAAGAACTTTCACTTGATGTTGTTAACATCTCTTCAGTTTTACCCGTTAATCTTAATATATCTTCTTCTTCTTTGAGATTGCTAAGTCTTTGGTTGACTGGATTGCAAGGAAACCTACCTCACAACATTTTCAAGCTTCAATCTTTGGAAAAACTTGACTTTTCGGATAATAGTTTCACAGGACAAATCCCTTCAGAGATCTCACTTCTTCCTAAACTGGCTTTGCTTGATCTCTCTTCGAATGGGAATGAGATGGATAATTTGGTAATTCAACCTCATCTTTTCAGTATTCTCATTCAAAATTCTACTTGTTTGAGAGACCTTCAGCTTGATGAAGTTAATATAGGTTTGGTTTTACCCACTTATCTTAATATCTCTTCTTCTCTAAGATCACTTCATCTTAGCTCCACCAGCCTTCAAGGGAAATTACCTGACAACATCTTAAATCTTGAATATTTGGAAACTCTTGACTTGTCTAAGAACAAGAATCTCTCTGGTCCACTTCCCAAAGTCAACACAAGCACTAGAAACCCTCTCCAATACTTAGATATGTCAGACACAAGCTTATCAGGAGAGATCCCCACCTCAATTGGCCATCTCAACTCTTTATTCTCATTGGATCTCTCATATTGTGGTCTGAATGGGTTGCTTCCTGAATCCGTAGGCAACCTTAAACAACTCATAATTCTAAATTTATCATCTAACATGTTTTCTCGAACATTGCCTTCTTCATTGTTTACTCTTCCTTCTTTAGATTATATCAACCTTAGTAAAAATCAATTAACAGACCACATTGATGTGCTTGATCATGGCTCCATTCCACAAACATTTCAAAAACTTACCAACCTCACTTACCTAAACCTTTCATATAATAAGTTTAGAGGTAATTGGGAGTTAGATACATTGTTATCAAGCCTCACAAATCTTCAGATTCTCGTTCTCTCACACAGTGGTGTATCTATTACTAACCGTAATGCTAATCATTTTGTCAACCCTAAGCTTACGACCTTAAGTTTGGCCTCATGTAGTCTAAAGGTGTTTCCTGTGTCTTTACAAGCCATGAAAGTTCTTAAGTATTTAGATCTATCTAGCAATAATATACAGGGACACATTCCTGATTGGGCAGGGGAGATAGGAGGAAATAGGTTGTCTGTTTTTGAACTTTCAAATAACTCTATAACTGGCACTATTCCAGATGTATATGCAAGTTGGGGTGGATTAGAGGGGTTTATATTGAACGGAAATCAATTAGAAGGAAATTTGCCCACATCTTTGCACAATTGTCAAAATTTGAAGATACTTGATTTGGGAAACAATCATTTAAATGACACATTCCCTAGCTGGTTAGGAGATCTTCCGAAATTACAAGCTCTTGTCCTCAGATCAAATAGTTTTCATGGTGGCATTGTAACATCTTCTACGGTTGTATTTCCATTTCCTCGTCTGCGGGTACTTGACTTATCCCATAATAAGTTTGTAGGGCAGCTCCCTACAAAATATTTTCAAAATTTTAATTTCATGAAGAATGTGGTAAGAAAGAACACACGACCGGAATATATTATCGTAGGTAACAAATATTACTCTATAAATGTTGGGGTGAAAGGAATGGATCGAGATTTCCCACAACTTTTGGTCGATTTCACAGTTATTGATCTATCATACAATAAATTTGAAGGGGAGATACCAAACATCATAGGGAATCTGAAATATTTGAAAGTGCTCAAGTTGTCCCACAACAACATAACAGGTCAAATCCCAAAGGCTCTAGGGAAAATATCAGAAATCGAATCATTAGACCTATCTTGGAACCAACTCACAGGAGAGATCCCGCAAAGCCTTGTTGACTTGACGTTTCTTGAATTCTTAAACCTATCGTAAAACCATCTCGTAGGCCGCATTCCACAAGGAAAGCAGTTCGACACATTTGAAGACAATTCGTTTGGGGGGAATCCAAAACTCTGTGGATTTCAGTTGTCTAGAAAGTGCAGCCAGCATCTACAGGAACCACAACTTGAAGGTGATGGAGATGAAGATGATAAGGGGGATGAGAGTGGATTTACATGGAAAATGGTGATGACAGGATATGGATGTGGAACCTTACTTGGATTCATGTTAGGATATCTCATGTTATCAACAGGAAGACCAAGATGGTTCAATTTAATTGCGAATGCAGCAGAGTATATGATCTTAAAGAGTCCGAACAAGAGACGGTATGTAACACATAATAAAATCATTTTAAGGATAGTCATAGGTAAATAAGAATTGTATCCATCTCTCTTACACTGCCACTTGCGAGTTAGTTGTGTTCCTAATTGGGGAGATACAGAGGACATTAGTTGCAGTATTTATGTCACATAATTTCATGACAAGTTCATTTCCTCTAATAATTTTGCAAAACAAACAATCCTTATTTGTTGGATATGTCCACTAATAGCTTTATTGGACCTATTTTACAATGCTTTGGAAATATCGTCTCCTATGTTGTGTTTTGATGGTAGATTTTGATAATTTTCATTGAAACATTCCAGGTGCAGATGAAGGTTTGCAATTGAATGGGCGTATGTCTTGAAGGGAAATCAGTTGCAGGATAAACTCGTGTATGTTATTTGGAATTTTGCTTAAATTTTCATCCGAAGATTAATTAGCGTTGTTTAGCCCCAAAAATAAAAATAAATTTGCATTTATGTATGTTTTTCTTGTGGTTAAAGAACTGAACTCACTTTGTTTTCCATGAAAAAGATCAGACTTTCTCATAAAAGTTCTATACCTGCAACTCGACCTCCATGATAGAGAAAATCACCCATATGACCATTGACTAAGGTTGATTTGCCAATATAGCCATTGAATATTACTTTTACCAAAATAGCAGACCAATAGTATAGTGACATGTCATCATTTCTGAACAACATACGCCAGTTCGTACGCTATTTTTAATGATTCGAACGCCATTTTAATTTCACATACGCCAAACTGACACACATACGCTGACCTATACGCTAAAATTTAATAATAAAAAATGACAAAAATGGAATTTTAAGATTGAGCGTATGAAACGGCGTATGGAATATTTTTGGCGTATGAACATTAGTTGGATTTTTTAATATTTTACTTTTTATATCTTTTATTTAATTAAGCACCTTAATATGTTTTTTGTTAATAATTTATGTTTAATAACTTTAAAAAAAAATATGAATATACAGTAGTTCATAATTTTTTTTTCTTAACATTTTGACCTAAGTTTTAGTAAAATTGGAATTGTTTTTAAAAATCAATTAAGTTGTGTAACCAACTTTATGTAACTCTTAAAAAAATAACAAGAGTTTAATATGTGAAGTGATTGGATAAATTTTTTACATGGGACAAGTTCAAATATATATAATATTGTAGTTGAAGAGAAAGTATTAAGAGCTACATAAATTTTAAAAATTGAGTTTAAAAATAGAAGTATTAAAATTTTAAAAGTCTTCAAACTTGTAAAAGTTATTGTAAAAATTATTTTAAAAAAAAATAATTTTAAAATATTATTTTTTTGGTAAAAGGAATTGTACGTTAAATTTTACAAGTTTAAAGACTTATAGAAATGTTAATTTTACAACTGAAAGACTATTATTTGAACTCGCATTTTTAATAAAAAATGAACGGCGATTTCATTAAACCAACCACCCTAGCAAGGAGGTCCTCCAAGTTAGACGCGTAGATAAGAGGGACCTTACACAATTTATATATTATCTCTAATTCTCGTTATTGTTTAAGAGTTATATAAAGTTGTTTACGAGACTTAACTGGTTTTTTAAAAATAACTCCGTTTTTAATAAAACTTAGGTTAAAATGTTCAGAAAAAAAAATTATGAACTACTGTATATTTAGATTTTTTAGAATGACTATCAGTTGTAAATTCTTAACAAAAAACATATTAAGGTGCTTAATTAATTAAAATGAATAAAAACTAAAATATTAAAAATAAATTGTATATATATACATTAGACAACTCAAACTTATGGGTTTGTGCCATTCGGATCCGGGTCCGGATCTACCCATCAAAAAGGGCGGTGAATATCCGCTCACATACGTTCTACGCTCTTCTCTCTCTCTCAAAACTTCTGCTCTCATCTCCTCTCTCTCCTTTAAACCCACCAGAATCAGTCTCTCCTCCTAGCCATCTTCTACTTTCCGGCCACAGCGGACGAAATCGGGCTTTGACGTTGCGGTTCCTTCGCGCAGGTGAACAGTTTCTGTTTATCATATTTCTCTCTCTTCAAGTTTTTCTCAGACGAAGCAGCGCCTAGGGTTTGAAGAACGAAATCGGGCTTTGACGCTACGGTTTCTTTGCGCCGGAGAACAGTTTCTGTTTTCTTATTGCTTACTTTTGACTATGGAAGGTTCTCATCAGTTCTGTTACCGATTTGTTTGTCGCTTTATCTGATTTGGGGATTTTGGCGTTCTTAATGTCGTGCTTTTTGGTGCTGGCCGGCGTAATTGATTTTCGAATGGTTTAGTTTGTATCTCGATGATAGTAATTTTATATTTCAGGAAAATCGCTGGTAGCTAATCAGTCTATACAATGATTGACAAATTTTGGGTTTCATCTGATCTCGGTGAGTTCAAATTCATCATACCCATTTGTTAATTTGTCAAGAAATGTTTTAAAGATTCAGAATTTGTTGATGGGGTTGGTGGGTTTGTTGATATGGATGATGAGTTTGGTTGATGATCATAAAAATTGCTGCTTTTTATTATATTTATTACTTATTTGGGAATTTTTTTTGTTGTGAATTCTTCTACAGGTTGTGAAAGAGTGCAGAGAGTAGGTAAGAAATCTTATTTATCTAATGAACTATGAGTTTTATCTAGATTCAACAATTAGTCCGTATAAGTGTTTTGGTGGTCGTTGTGTCGCCGTCGATTGACTGTAATGATGGATGTAGGGTTTTGATCATCTTGGTTGGTGGATGCTGTTTCCGTTTTGGGATTTTTATCCACTGTAGTGTTTACGTAGGATTTTAGGTTTTATTTGAACCTACGTATTCAGAAAAACAGGTGGCTACTAAAATTTTAATAAAGAGTTAAAAATTAAAAAGTGAATTAGTCATAAATCCATAGTTGAACCTTTAAGGTTTATTAAAAAAGAATTTAGTTCTAACAATGTAAAACATGTTGTTTCAGCCAGATGCGGCAAGTGTGTAAGTGATGCTCGATCGGTTTTGCCCGTTTTGCTATGCAGTTGGAATATAGGAACAACTGAAGGTCAGTTACTCGGTTTTCACATTTGAGCTTTGGATTCCTTATGTCACCTACTCAAAGAAAGAAAGAAAGACAGTAAGTGAGTTTAATAAGGCCTTTTAGGAGTTTAATAACTCTTTTGCTTAATTTACCTCCATTTTGATAAATAGAAGGTGTTTCTAGAGATAGTGCTAAAATTAGCTTAAATTTACCTCCATTTTGATAAATAGAATGGTGTTTCTAGAAATAGTTTCAACGTTATCTACTTTGGCATGTCACTTTTGGCAATATAAAAAACTCATATCAGGTGAGTTTTCTTTGTATTTGTTATTTTTCAGAAAATTATATAGTCTCCGTTGTAATTCACCCTTGATTCTTCCATTACATTCTTTGTCATGTACAATGATTATTGATCAATCATGTGCAGACTTGATTTCCTACATTCCAACTGAAAGTGTCAAAAGAACACCAGAGGTGTTAGTCTCGGCAAAAGATGTAATGTTAACGTTTTATTTAAAGGTTAGGCCATACTAAAAAACAGGTGATGCTCCTCCCCGCCGATCAAGCAGTGACGCTGGTCTTAGCTTTAAGCCGCTATCATTCGGTTCGGATAAGTGAAGTCCCTTCGGTCAGTTTAGGGTGCAGTCATCATTGACACTCCAGGATTTGTTCTCAAGGTAATTTATACAAAACTCTGCTTCCATTTTGAGAGAAATACATTTGAACATATTTATAACAGTTTATACTAATCTGAACCACATTTGGTAGTCTAATTGTTGATGATTCAGTTCTTTTACTTTCTTTCGCAGTTCTCCTGGTTGCTGCTGTTGTTGTTCTTTTGTAAGAGGTTTGTGCAATTCCTTTTAGAATAGAAACTAAACAAAGGCTAAAACTTCTCGATGTCTATACTGATTAAGAATCGGTTGGATGATGTAGTTCAAAAACTGGGATAATTGTATGATGTTAAGGTGATAGTTTATTGGATGATTGCTATGCTTATATCTTTATTTGTTTCCTTTGATTGTTACAGCTATGTTTCTACGTGCAGGTCTACGTGCAGGTCTTTTATAACTTTTCTTTAATCTTTTGTTGTACATGTTGCTTATTTTTAGATTGACTCAAAGTTAATTTTTTGCCATTAGTAATTGTTGTTTGGTTCTATATATGTTTTCATTCTTTTTTCCTTATAAATATGTATGTGTAAGGTGTTTGGTTTTCTAGAACATTGTTAATGGATCTATTATGTCGAATTTAAGGTCTTTTTAGTTCATTTGTGCTCATATGAATGTATACTTACATTCTACTTTCACTTTCATCTTATGCTCTGTGTTTGCAGAGGCATATTATATTTTTGATACTTTTGTTTCTCTACTTTACAAGTCACAATTTAGTCCGAGGTGTAGCAGGCAGGTTTATGTTTTCCTTGCTTACACTATACAATTTTCCCTTTTATATGTTGTTAATTGTTTTATGAAATAACTATTTTCCTTTCATAAATTAACCTGAACATGATGTGTTTGTTTATAGAGTTCAACCAAAAAGAATAAAGTAGTCCCTCATGCAGTCTCTTGGTTTAGGAGTGAAGTTGTTCATGAGGATGACTTTTGAAGGCGTTAAAGATGATGACATATATAAAGATGACAACAAAGATGATGACAGCGAAAATGAAATGAAAACCAAGGGCAAACACAAAAATAAGGTATAATTTGATCACAGTATATGATTAGAGTTTTAAGGTTAGTACCATGAAAATAATTATATGCATAGTTGCTTTTGATGCTTGAGTTTCTTATGATCCTTAGGAGTGTTCATTGCACCTTATATACGGTTTGTTTCAACCTGGTTCATGAATTAGGTCCACTTTTTTTACCAGTGAAACCCAGACTAACCCATTAATTGACTGAATTGATTTCTTGATTTGATTGTACTAGCTTTGTTTCAACCCAGTTTCAATTTTATTTTGTACTATAAATAGTGTAACCTTTGTTTCAATTTCATGCAATTTACCCTTTTATATGTTATTAATTGTTTTATGAAAGAACTATTTTCCTTTCATAAATTAACCTGAACATGATGTGTTTGTTTATAGAGTTCAACCAAAAAGGATAAAGTAGTCCCTCATGCAGTCTCTTGGTTTAGGAGTGAAGTTGTTCATGAGGATGACTTTTGAAGGCGTTGAAGATGATGAGATATATAAAGACGCCAACAAAGATGATGACAGCGAAGATGAAATGGAAACCAAGGGCAAACACAAAAATAAGGTATAATTTGATCACAGTATATGATTAGAGTTTTAAGGTTAGTACCATGAAAATAATTATATGCATAGTTGCTTTTGATGCTTGAGTTTCTTATGATCCTTAGGAGTGTTTACATGTCATGGTTAGAGTTTCTTATGATCCTTAGGAGGGCAAGCTCAAGCAATTTTGTAGAGGATCTTTTAACCTTTCTCAGGTCATCTTATAAAATCTCTAAAAAACATGCTATTTTAATCTAATTGAATCGGTTGACATCTAAATCATATGTATGGAAATAGAGTAATGAAATAATTAACAAAAAATAGGTAAGTGGAAACAAGTCAAAATTTAGAATACCATAAACACTACATTATAGATTCTTTTGTTTCCAGAGTATTAAATTATGATTTTGGTCCCAGGACAAGAAGATAATGGTGCTGGTACATGTGTCGGCCATGTTTCACATAGTGTAGTTCTTAGGACATTTAGTGTTGGAGATCAAGATGAAGGTGCCAATACAAATGTAAATCAGGTTTTGGATTCTACAAAATTGTTGTCTAAAACGTGAACGTAATGTGTTTTTTAACGGTAATTAAGGTTTAAAATCTTTTTATTTTACACTTATAAACCTATATTTTTTTCTTTTCTATTTTGTTCATAAATTTCCTGTATTTTTCTGGATTACCGCAGCAACGCGCGGTCGATCTCTATTACATATAAAGTAGTAGTACGTTCATACGCTGATTTCAAAATGAGAAAATAGGAAGCAAACATTCGCTCTTCCATACGTCCAAAAAAAAGTCAATGACCATTTTTGGAAAAGTGAAAAATCATGGTTATTCTGGCAAATCAACCCTGGTCACGGCCATTTTGGTGATTCACTCTCCATGATACCAGCTTTTTCTGGATCTCATAGGATTTTTACTACTTTCTTGAACCCACAAAAAGTAGTAAGTGAGCAAGACTGAAGTCCACACCATGAACCTCAAGGAAGACACATCATCAATCAAGCCCATCATGAACAAATGGTTCCCCAAAGCTTTGGGTTCCTTGCATGCTTCACCTTCATTCCGATACCCAATGTGGCCGAAAACCAATTCCCAACAACAATTAGATACACCAACCAATTATTCACTCCCCACGCCCAAAGATTTGACTCCGTTGTTTCTAACCAGCCCATACTTGTTTGAGGCATTCAATAAATTAACTAAACTACATGGTCACTTGAACATGGATATTAATCCATACATTTTCCTTTCTCTGGACAGAGTATATGTTTTGACATGTCAAATGTGATTGAAATTGTTTTCTATGTTCATAGCTATAACACGATTGTAACAGTGAGGTAAACTTATGAAAGCAATAACATGTTTATGTGTTTACATGCAGTTAATGTGATGGTTGTGGTGTCTTTTGCGGTAAGTTTGTGTTAGTAAATTCAAGTTTGTGTGTCAAGTGACCTGTTGACTAAAGTATGGGGGGCAGAAGTGTAAATGTTTTAATTTCTGTTTAAAAGTTTGTTAATTAGTTGTTAAGTGAAGTTTTAGTATAAGATGTAGCTGTGTAAATCCAATCGGATAACCCATTCCATTTCGAATAAAATTTCAGTTGATTTGTTTGTTGCTCTCGAATCTCTGATTTCAAATCTTGATTTGGTATCAGAGCAACAGGCAAGAGACGATCTGCATCGGAGAATCGAGGGTTCGAGTGTTCTTCAAGGAAAGAGGGGATCGAGGATCCTCCGTTGAACAACTGCAACAATTCACCGATTCTTGACGTCGCCGCGAAGGCCGTCGCCTCAACGACCACGATCGCCGGCGATAATGGGTGACAATGGAGGAAATCGACAGACTGTTCGAGAGAATTACACCACAATTCCACTGCAGTGCCCGGTGTTAAATCAAACAAATTACACCATTTGGGCAGTGAAATTGAAGGCTATATTCAACGTGCACGGGTTATGGGATGCCGTTCAGCCAGCGGAAGGAGCTGAGGTTGATTCCAAGAAAAACAACGCTGCCATAGCTTATCTTTTCCAATCACTACCTGAGGAGTTAGTGATTCAAGTGGCCAATATGGAATCGGCAAAGGATATCTGGAACTCTATTAAAACAAGGTATGTTGGTATAGATAGAGTGAAAAAGGCAAGGCTGCAAACGCTAAGATCTGAGTATAACTCGTTGAGAATGAAGGAGAATGAGTCGATTGATGATTTCTCATCTAAGCTTAGTGCCTTGGCCACCAGATCTGCTGATCTTGGATCACCAATTGATGATCCTACGCTTGTTAAAAAGTTGCTTGAGTCCGTACCAGAGAAATTCCTCCACATTGTAGCATCCATTGAGCAGTTCATGGATTTAGATACAATGGCCTTTCAAGAAGCAGTTGGGAGGTTGAAGGCTTTTGAGGAAAGGGTAAGCAGTAAGCAAAAGGTAACATCAGTCAAGGATCAAGAGTTGTTACTCACTTATGCAGAATGGCAGACAAGGAAGAAGGAATCCAAGTCAAAAGGAAAATGGGATAAGAATAGGAGTTCCAAGTCACAAGATGAGGATTCAAGTGTATCCGAAAGAGGAAGGTTTGATCCAAAAGGGAATAAGGGAGTCAAGAAACAAGATGGCAGACCCAAAAAGGATAAGTCCAAGATCAGATGCTTTAAATGTGACAAAATGGGTCACTATGCTAGTGAGTGTTTCAAGTTAAAAGCAAAGGATCAAGAAGTGAATTTAACTCAAGATTCTACTGATGAGCCTACACTGCTGATGATTTCATTGGAAGAAGATCACAAGGAAGAGGTAAATTTGAATGAAGCCAAGATAGTCCCTGCAAGTTATTCAAGCCCAGAGAATGATGCAGGAGTGACATGGTATCTAGACAATGGTGCTTCAAATCACATGACAGGTATACTTTCTCATTTCTCTGATCTTAACAAGAATATATTTGGGAATGTCAGGTTTGGGGATGGGACTAGTGTAGAAATAAAAGGTAGAGGTTTTGTTATCCTACAGGGTAGTACTGGTAATCAAAGGCTTCTTACTGATGTCTACTACATTCCTAATCTGAAAAGTAGTATATTGAGTTTAGGACAGGTTACTGAGAAAGGATGTGAGGTTGTCATGAAAGATGAGTTTTTGTGGTTGTATGAAGAAAACAGGAATTTGTTATTGAAGGTTAAAAGGGCCTCAAATAGGTTGTATAAGATTAACCTACAAACAGGAGTTCCAATGTGTTTTCTGAACAGAGTTGCAGACTCAGATTGGCTTTGGCATGGTAGGTTAGGCCATGTAAACTTTCAGGCTTTAGAGGATATGACTAGGAATGAAGTGGTGAGGGGAGTTCCTAGAATTAGGAATGCTTCACAAGTTTGTGATGATTGCATGGCAGGTAAACAAGCTAGGCATTCATTCCCTAAGGAGACCCTATATAAAGCTGGAACTTTGTTAGAACTAGTGTCTATGGACTTGTGTGGCCCCATATCTCCTGCTACAAGTGCTGGTAATAGGTATATAATGCTGCTCGTTGATGATTACAACAAGTTTATGTGGGTGCATTTGATTAAGACTAAAGATCAGGCTCTTGAGACATTCAGGAAGTTTAAAAAGGAGGTAGAAGGTATATTAGGAACTAAGGTTATAACTCTAAGGTCAGATAGGGGGGGATAATTTACTTCCAGAGACTTTGAGTTGTTTTGTTCTGAGAATGGCATAAGTAGGCAGTTGACATCTCCTTACTCACCACAACAAAATGGTAGTGTAGAAAGGAGGAATAGGACTATATTGAATATGACAAGGAGCATACTTAAAGCTATGAATGTCCCTGATGAGTTTTGGGGTGAAGCTGTTAGACATTCTGTATATGTTCTCAATAGGCTACCAACTAAGGCATTAGGCAAACATACTCCTTATGAATTAGTGAAGGGTTATCAGCCCAACTTACACCACTTGAGAGTGTTTGGCTGTGTGGGGCATGTAAAGAATGTTAAACCTGGCTTAAAGAAACTTGAAGATAGGAGTGAGCCCATGTTATATTTAGGTACTCATGAGGGAAGTAAGGCTTACAGGATGTATGATGTGAGCAAAGAGCAAGTTGTTGTGAGTAGGGATGTAAGGTTTGAGGAGGATAGAAAGTGGGATTGGAAGAGGCCTGTAGGAACTTCAGGAACTAGTAAACAGTGGGAAAGTGTAACTGTGTTAAGAGAACCTGATTTAGATACTTCTGAGGGAGTGTTTCATGACTTGCATGGGGGTGATGAGAGTGATCAAGATGATCAAGGTATTGATCAGAGTATAGGAACTAATCAGGATACACAGGGACCTACTAGGAAGTCAGGGAGGCAAACTTCAGTTCCTGCACGGCTTAAGGACTTTGTATTAGATAACAGGTTGAAACAACTTGAGCATAGACAAGAGATGAGTGATCATGTTGAGTTATTGTTAACTCAAGAAGAGGAGCCAATCCTGTTTAGAGATGCCATTAGAATTTCTGAGTGGAAAAGGGCAATGAAAGAGAAAATTAATGCCATTGAGAGAAATAGAACTTGGTTCCTAACAGATTTGCCTAAAGGAAGTAAGCCTATAGGTCTTAAGTGGTTGTTCAAAATTAAGAAGGATGCTAAAGGAAATGTAACCAAGTATAAGGCCAGGTTGGTTGCTAAAGGTTATGTGCAACAACTAGGAGTAGCCCCTGTGGCCAGGATAGAGACAATAAGATTGATTATATCTTATGCTGCTATGATGGGTTGGAAGATATACCACTTAGATGTTAAGGCTGCATTTTTGCATGGTGATCTTAGAGAAACTGTTTATGTCACTCAGCCTGAAGGGTATGTTAAGAAAGGTCAGGAACACAAAGTGTATAAGCTTGATAAGGCCCTTTATGGGTTAAAACAAGCTCCCAGAGCTTGGAATATGAAGCTGGATGAAGTACTAAAAGGAATAGGATTCAGTAAGTGTAAGCATGAATCAGCTGTTTATACAAGGATTAAAGAAAATTCTTGTATCTATTTAGGAGTGTATGTGGATGATTTGTTAATAACAGGAAATGATCAAGAAGAAATTAGAATGTTTAAGAAAGAAATGCAAGAGAAATTCCAAATGACAGATTTGGGGTTACTGTGTTACTACTTAGGCATTGAAGTTGATCAGAGAAATGATGGAGTTGTTGTTAAGCAATATGCATATGATAAGAAAATAGTTAAAATGGCAGGTTTAGAAGAATGTAATCCTACAAAGATTCCTATGGAGTTTGGTCTAAGGTTAAGTAAAGAAGAGGGAGGAGAGGATGTGGATGCTAGTCTCTATAGGAAGTTGATTGGATCACTTAGGTACCTGACCCAAACCAGACCAGACCTTTGTTTTTCTGTTGGATATGTAAGCAGGTTTATGGAGAAGCCAAAGGAAGCTCACCTGAAAGCTGTGAAGCAAATCATCAGATACATAAAAGGAACAAAAGAGTATGGGTTAAAGTATTCAAGAGGAGAAGTGCAAGGGCATTTTGGGAAAGTGTTGATTGGGTACAGTGATAGTAATCATCTTGTGAATAATGATGATGGAAAGAGTACATCTGGGAATGTATTTTTCTTTAATGGGTCCGCAGTGAGTTGGTATTCACAGAAACAAAAGATAGTGACACTATCAAGTTGTGAAGCTGAATTTGTAGCAGCCAATGCAGCTGCTTGTCAAGCTGTTTGGTTGGGGAATTTGTTGCAAGAATTAACAGGAAAAGAGCAGAAACCAGTTGAGCTGCGAGTTGACAACAAATCTGCTATAGCTCTTATTAAAAATCCTGTTTTTCATGGTAGATCCAAACATATCAATTTGAGATATCATTACATTAGGGAATGTGTAGAGCAAAATCTGCTGCTTGTTGATTTTGTTAGCAGTAATTCACAAAGGGGAGATATAATGACAAAAGCCTTAGCAAGAGCTAAGTTTGAAGAGATGAGAAACATGCTAGGGGTTAAAGAATTTTAAAGAAATTCAGATGTTAGCTTCTTAAAGGTGGGAGCTTGACACATCAATGTAAGTACATCCATGGGATCAATGCTACATGATGCTAATGTTAAGTTGTTGCCAATAAGAAGTGAAGTCTGAATGTGGAGAAGAAATGGATTGGATTTAGGGGGGAGATTGTTAGTAAATTCAAGTTTGTGTGTCAAGTGACCTGTTGACTAAAGTATGGGGGGCAGAAGTGTAAATGTTTTAATTTCTGTTTAAAAGTTTGTTAATTAGTTGTTAAGTGAAGTTTTAGTATAAGATGTAGCTGTGTAAATCCAATCGGATAACCCATTCCATTTCGAATAAAATTTCAGTTGATTTGTTTGTTGCTCTCGAATCTCTGATTTCAAATCTTGAGTTTGATCCTTTTCACCCTTTTTGTTTGTTTGTTATTAAGAACTCAGATGTGGATCTATAAATAATGTATGATATTTTTGGGTCCGAATCTCTTATTTTGATGCTGTTGATGACTGGGAGTAGATCTTTTTTGGTGATCCAAGTGCTACTAACTTGTTGCTATTCGAATTTGTTTTGACAGTAGTATTAATGATAAGTGATGGTGTCACTGACCGTTTTGTGTGTTAACCAACTGGTATATGGTAGGATCCAACTTCACGAGTTCATTTATACAAAAACCGATTGGCAAATGTTTAACTCTGTATACGTGTATATATATATATATATAGTGCTTTTATTATTATTATTATTATTATTATTATTGTATATATATATATATAGTGCTTTTATTATTATTATTATTATTATTATTATTATTATTATTATTACCATTTTATATTATTAATTTTTCATTTCTTTATGGAATCCCCTACTACTTTCTATGTATTATTTATTATATATATATCAATTGGAATCGCTGAGGTGTACTCTCGAATGGCACTGTTTATAACACGTGGTGGTTGGTGATGATGCCACGTGTCAGGTTTTCTATTTGTTTTTTTTACAAAGGTCAGCTGAATTTGTGTATTTGTTCAATTCTTTGCCATTAGAAGTTACATACTACATTCTGCCGTGGTGGTTGGCTTCCTATGTTTTTTACATAGAACCCAGGTTCGAGACCTGTTGTTTGCGTCTTATTTCCCCCCCCCCCCCTTTTTTAAGCCCACAGTTTTCTTTAAACAGTTGGATTATTATGTTCGGCACAAGGGTTTTCTTTTACTGTGGGCTACAAAAGGCTATCAAAAGGAGAATCTGACTGTTTTTGCCGTATGTTTTTTTTTTAATGGACAGTTTGGGAGGTGAGTTATGACTCAACTCTCTCTCACCAATTGCTTCCAGCTGTCTCTAGCTTTCATAGTGCTCTCTCACCAATTACTTCCAGCTGTCTTTAGCTTTCATAGTGGACGTTTTTTGACGGTGCTTATGTGTGTGGCTATTTATCATTTTGAAGCTTCACTCTATTCTCATCCTCTCTCTCTTAAATTCTCCGTCTCTCTCTCCTCAAATATCTCACCGGTGGTTCATCTGTACTAAGAGATGCGGCGACGGAGAGAGGCCGTGATGGAGAGTGGCGGCGACTGTGAGTGGCTGCGTCGCTGCTGTTTCTCAGTCTTTTGCTCCGATTCTGGCGTCGGCAGGCCGCCGCTGGCGGCTTACCCGCCTGACGTTGATGCACCTCCGATGCTGGCGTCGGCAGGCCGCCGCTGGCGGCTTACCCGCCTCACGTTGATGCATACATATGAGAGCATATCGTGGTTAGATTCACCCTACAGATGTTTTATTTGGGGGTTTCTGATATTGTGTTGTTTTTATGGCTGCGGCTGCTCTCCACCCTGAAATTAGGGTTTGTTGCCGCTTCATATTATCTGGTAGATCTTGATGTGTTTTGGCTATAAGAATCAAGATCCATTTGTTACAGCATTTGGTGCGCCATGTTATTTCGGGGTTTCTGATGATGAGCCGTTTCAAGGTCGTGGCTGCTCTCCACCCTTAAATTAGGGTTTGTTGTTGTCAAAATGAGAATCTGAGTTGTACACTTAAAAGGAAATGTTTTTGCCATATGCTTTTTTTAAATAGACAGTTTGGGAGGTGGGTTATGACTCAACTCTCTATCACCGATAACTTCCAGTTGTTTCATATTGGGTGGTTTGGAAGGTGCTTATGCGTGTGGCTGTATTTGTTGATCATTTCTCTATTCACGGGTTTTATGATCTCTTTTTGGTGCATATCTTACTTAATGTCCTTTTGGTGGTGGATTTTGATCCTAAACAAATGGCTATGATGATTGTAGTTGTGAACGAAAATGATAATCTATGTGTTGGCTGGGCATTTTTCTTATGCAGCCACCATGGATTTGTGATTTCAAGTTTACAATACTGAGCCAAACTTTTCATTGTAATTTAACCTTTAAAAGCTTCAATTTTGTGTCATAATTTCTTTCATTTTATATCTTTTTGAATTTTTAAATTTTAAGTCTTTTCAACAACATGGTAAATTGTATAAGATAAACGATAAACAAGAAGGTTTATTTTGTTTCAACAATAAAGCTTATATTATTTCCATTCTAAAGGTTTATTTTGTTTCATGTGTTTTCGTAATGCTTTGTAATACATATCAATTTTTTTATGTTTCAACTTATTAAAATAAAACTAGAGTGTTATCAGGAAATGCATTTTTCTTATAAAATCACAATGTTTAACTTGCATTTGATTTTGGAAGTTTTAGGAGTTATATGTGAAGTTAATCCCAAAAGAGGAACAAGATGTTTATGATATTATGTCAAGTGTAACCCAGTTACTTTGTAATGGAATGTCTTTTTCATCTTTATATTGTCCATGGTAAATTAACTTTAAGTAAACGTAATGGTTTGTTTTCTTTACAATTTAGTTTGTCATTCGCTACAATCACGATAGATGATGATAAATTGTTGGAAAATTCTTGAATTCTAAGTTACATAATGACAACAAATTCTTGGAGCTCCTACGAACCATTTCCATACGCTTATGGACATTTTGGACTTCTAAGTTATTTTCGACCCACCATAGACAAATATAAGTGATTTTACACAACGAAGTTATTTTCGACCCCCGCAAGGCGGGGGTCATTTTACTATCAATTGGAAAAGTATTAAGTGAGCGTTCAAAATGAAGCTAATTAACTTTCTATTATGCTTTTTAAAAAATTAATTAACATGAAAAAAAATAGATTTGTTGGAAAAACACAAAATAGATTTCTAAACGAAAAAAAAGTTTAAACAATTGTTTTTTTCTTTGTTTTTTTATTCAAACTTTAAAATGTGTTTATATAAAACGAGTTGGTGACCCGTCCGCGCGTTGCGGCGGGCCACAGTCGTGTTATTGTAAATTTACTGTAAAGTGATACGTATTATACACGGGCCATCATGTAAACAAAGTAAACAAAAAAAATCATAGGTTAGAAAAAGGTAATGATGAACAAAAGCATATTTCTATGAATTAATTAATATAAAGTGATTTATGTGGCATTTTGCTTCTTGTTTCTTTATATGTATGCATAGTATCCCTGGTCTGCAAAAAATAACTTTAAAACTTAAGTCACGATCAACATTATTCAGAGGGCATCAATTTTTCAAGCCTTTATCCATAGCAACAACCACTTTATTCAGAGGGCTGCAAATTTTCAAGCTTTTATCCATAGCAACAACCTGCACATAAAGAACTAAAATAGGGTCATTCGTGTGGTACAAATAACATACTACATGATGATAAATTAAACTGAAAATGGGACACATCAATTAACATGGTTGCCATAAATCCTGGAAAAAAAAAAGAGATGTCGAGATATAATAAAGCACAACATATCTAAAGTGTGAGCAAATGGGAAAACTGCTATTATAAAGTGGCATACTTGGGAAGAAACTTAGGCCATCCATTTAAATAAGCATTTGATAACACACAAAACCAAAATAAGCATTCCCACACAAAATGAATATGAGAGCCGCAAGATATGATAGTCAGGTCACAGGTTGGTTTGACCCATAAAGCACCTTTTGTTAACCTTTTACCCGAGGATAAACAACTCACAAAGTGATCAGTCACTCAAATGCCTATTTTCTAAGACAGTAAGCAGCTAAAACTATAACTAATGTGTGTTTTGGAAGTGATTATGTGAAATTCAATAAGTTAGTTGCAAAATTTGACACAACCCTGCAACTTGAGATTTGAGAATCTGCATATTCTACCAATAAAGTGTTTGATAAACATATCCCATATTTAAATTTTGTGTATTTTGTTTGCAACTCAGAAGAAAGAACTTAATATTCATGAGGATAGGTATTCCACGGAACAATACCATATAAAAATGTATATGGTGTCTTGTTAAAAACCGAATTGAGTTCCATATGATTTGCCTACCATCCTCCATACATTACAAATTAACAAACGAAACTGCGGTTCAACTTTCAAAAGTTAGATCACAGAAGCATCAGCTGGTCAACTAATGTAATAAAGCTGCATATTTATGAGCCAACAAATTGAAATTATGCTAAACCGTATTAAAATTTAAAAGTAAACCATCATTTTCCAGCTAATATGGTAAAGTCCCTCTATATAATTTTTTGGCCTTCATTTTAAATCAATTCATTATAATTGAAACTTTGAAATAAAAAAATAATATCACATCAATTTAACATACAGATCTTGATTCATTTAGAAAAATAAGATTAGGTGCAAAACCTTACTCAAATATTATCTTGACGTCATTTAGAAAAATAGTTTGCAGATCATTGTTTAAATGCTACTCCAAATGTAATCCTTTCTCTTTTATAAGCATTAGGCAAGTGGATGGAGTAGCAATAAAGAAGAGAAGGTAGCATCAGGACCATTGGAAAACCTGCTGTTGATATAAATATTTTTATGTAAAAAGTTAAACAACACAATATGACACCAGGAATTTGAAATTTTGAGATTTCGATCTCCATTGTATGGTAAAATCAATACCTAAAATAACTGGATTTCCAAGAATTTGAAGAAATATGATTCAATGGAACAATGAAACGTATAAAGAGATTGAAGTGAGAAGGTTTAAAAATCTGAAATGTCTGTCCTAATACAAAGCAAAAGAAAATTTGAGTCTTGATTCAAGGTAACTAAAAGCACCTGAAGAGCTTCAAATAGGGAATCAAGATACATAACATTAAGACCAAAACATAAGTTGAATGAAGATAAAGAACAGTGAATTGAAACAAAACGAAGAAGAGGACCGAAACTTACCAAATCAGTTGAAATTAGGGCAAGGAGACATTCGTACCATATGCAGACTCAATCGAGCTCTGAATAATCACAAAACCAGAACGTAAATTAAACGAAGCTAAAGAATATTGAATCAAAAAAATCGAAGAAGAAACTGCTTGAAATCAGAGCAAGAATAATTGGTACCAGAAGCGACGCCTACCACCGTCGGCCACGCCGCTCATCACCGCCTCGTCGGAGACATACAATCTGAAAACAAAAACCCTAGAAGTAAATCGAAACCCACTCAGAATTCGTCAAATGATACGAAGATTCAAAGATCGGTTGGTACCTGAATTCGTAAGAAGATGAAAGGTACGTATGGCAGATCTTCCCTCTTTCGCAAACATGCAAACACAGCAACACCCATCCCAGAGAAACCCCTTTCTCTCTCTAAAATTTGCACAGAGGCGAAGATCTAATTCGAATTTCGAATTGGGAGAGGAGATATCTTCGAGAGAATACGGAAGTGGCGGAGATGGGAATAAAATGGAAGTATGGCGAAGAGAGTGAGGAGATTGAGTTGATGTAGAGGTGATATGGGCTGTACAAAACGTCCTGTAGAAGAGCAGCAGCGGGTAGTTTGCGTGTGATAGAGAGGAGACAGGAGTAGGTTGAGTAGTTGCCGACGCCATTCCTTTTTAAAAAAAAAATAAATCTAAATACTCATGACACGTGTTAAGCAGACATTGATCAAACCTTATGAATAGTGTAATATGTGTGTAGGGAAGGCATTCTCTTTTGTATAATTATATAATGATTAAAAGAGAGTCTTTTTCTCTTTGGAAAATCAAAGACTAAAAACACGGATCTCAGCAGCGGCATCGGTTGGGTCGAAGGCAACAACTTCGATATTACTCAAAGATAGTAATCATATAAGGTCTGTTTAATATCGTTATTCTTCCAACATAAATACTGAGGCTAACGTCTCGCCCGCCGCAACGCGCGGGTCGCAAGTCTCGTTATTATTATTTTTTTCACGCCTTAACTTTGTCTTTTGGGTACACGAGACACTTTCTGTGTAACCCAGGCCTCTGTTTGGGTAAGGAACCCAGTCGGACTGGGTAAGAAACATTATACATAGAAGCTTATGGCCGATGACCTCTGCTCGAGTTGACAACTAAGGCCACGGCCGTTCTAACCTGCATGTTAGAACCTGACCCGATAGCAGCAAGGGTAGGTAACCCAGTCTTCTATGTATAATGTTTCTTTATCTGAAGATGAAATAAAGATAGAAAGGGCATTCTTGGTCATTTCGTTTTTCACACCGTGGCAACATCTCTTGATCTTTCATCTTCGGGCACATAAACAAAATTGGGATTATGCTTCTGTACTATGCAGATTATCAACAAACAAATCATTGCTCATGCTTCTAGAGGTTCTTTCTGATCATTAAGGTTGCAGCCTACTTTTTCATAATTGTTTATGCTATGGTGTTGTATATGTAATAACCATCAGCCTACCTTTCATATTTTTGTTTATGTGGTTTGTTTGGAAAATGGACCCGGAAAGAAATCTCCTATCTCAAGTAATAGATTCTTCATCTTTTTCTAATAAAGATTTATTCCTGAACATATTTTTGATCCTCAGTTTGTTTCTATCTTAATTTGATGTGACCCCTGTCGAGTAGTATCGTCTTACTAATAGCCCGATTGCCACTAGTGAGAAAATGAAAAGTGTAGAAATGGAAAGAAGACTAGATAGGACGTCTAGGCTAGTGAAGAACGCGACCAGGCAGGTTGTAGTTGTCATGATAACAGCGGCGGCATCCCGAGCTTTCTGTGGACTACAACAAGAATGGGTGGTGCCATGATTAGGGGCAAATTCGACATTTTCAATTAGCAGGGCATAAAACGGGTCATATGAGTTGGTTAAAATAGTCAAATGGGTCAGTTAAAACATGGTCAAACGGGTCGGTCAATAATGTCATGTTGACTTTTTTTGTGTGTGTCAAAACTTATGTAATTTATCATGACTAAGGGCATGGGGTATACCCATGTTAACTTAACATGTTAAAGATGCCACATAGGCGCCACATAGACTTTAACATAACACAATAAAAAGTTAACATGGGTCGGGGATACCCATGCCATGTTAAACTTTATTTTATTAATTTAATTATTCTTTTTAATTTCAAATTAATTTAATGGGTTAAAATTATTTTAATTTTTTTTTTTATTTTTTTTACGAAAATAGCAAAAGAAGTTATAAAAAATAATAATTAATCCTAGAAATTCCTTAAAAATTTAAAAACCTACAAATCACTTCTTAAAAAAAGAGTACAAATACTAGATCATTAAAAAAACATAAAACCTACAAATACATCAAAGTGATCGTTCGTAAATGTCATCGATCAAGTCCGCCTTCAACTGGTTGTGGATGTCTCGATTAAATATTTCTTGACGAATGGCTCTTTTTTGGTCCTCCTCGATTTCATCGTACACCGTATCCAACTCCTCCTCGTGAAATTGGCAAATCGCGGCACCTTGATCTTCGAGGATCATGTTGTGTAAAATAATACAACCACGCATAACATTTGCAATTTTGTTTCGATGCCACATTCGTGCGGGGTGAGCTATGATATGCCATTTATCCTTCAAATCACCGAATGCACGTTCAATGTCTTTCCGAGCGGCGCTGTGAACTTTTGTGTACACCTTACGCCTTTCGCCGATCGGAGCCGTGAACCCTTTGACAATCGTAGCATATTCGGGATAGATCCCGTCTCCCAGATAATACCCCCGCTTGTACACGTTTCCTCGTAGCTCGAAAGACGAATCCGGCTCGCGTCCCTCGATGACATCGTCCCAAATTGGTGATCGGTTGAGAACGTTGATATCGTTGTTCGAGCCGGAAACACCAAAATATTGATGCCAAATCCACATATCGTTGGAGGCAACGGCTTCTAGCATGATGGTTGGGTGGCCGTGATCACCACGCATAAACTGACCTCGCCATGCGTTCGGACAGTTCTTCCACTCCCAATGCGTGCAATCGATGCTTCCAAGCATCCCACGAAATCCCCATTTGTTCTCATGATACTCGTACAGTTGCCTGATGTCGGAGGCGGTCGGTCGTCGTAAATATTTTCTTCCGTATAAATCGAAAAGACCTATAGATTAAAAAGCTTTAAAAAATAAAAACAAAAACGGTATATAAATTTAAATATAGAGGTAATTTTATAAGAGAATTGTTACCGCTACAAAAGTGTTGAATACACGACCTAATGGTACGATCGGACATTCTTAGGTACTCGTCGAATGCATCGCCCGTTATACCATACGCCATGACTCGAATTGCCGCCGTGCATTTTTGAAGTGGAGTGAAACCAATCCTTCCTCTCGCATCTCGCCGTTGTGGAAACCACGGGTCCTCTCGCTCCAAATCGTTCACAATTCGTAAAAAAAGTGAACGTCGCATACGAAAACGTTGTTCAAATGCGTCATCTCGGTAGACACAATCTTCGTTGAAGTAGTCTCGTAGAAGACTTTCGTGAGCCGCCGCACGATTTCGGTTTATGCGAGCCCGTCGAGTCATCCGCCGGTTCATCCGTATTTGATGATAATTAAACATCAATTGTAAAAACATCTCGGCCTCTTCGTCGGAGGACGTATCGGAAGAGTCGTTCGAGGATAACAAATCCATAATATTCAAATTGTTGTTGATGTTTGAGAGGATTTGGAGAGTTATGTGTGATATGTGTGTGTTAGTTTATATATATGTGATAATTAAATTAGAAAAAAATTTTTTTTTTTTTTTAAAACCCAACGGTACACTCAACGGTCACAAATGTGACCGTTATCCTCACTATGTTGGCGTTAACATATTCACGCAGGAAATTGGCGCCGCTGATTTTTTTTGGGGGGGGCGGTGTTTGGCGCCGTTGGCGCCGCCAAAAGCGCAATATGGCGCCTTCGGCGCCTGTATACCGTATGCTCTAAATAACATGTTATGTTTTGATTCAATGCAAATATGATTAAAAAAATCTTAATCCTAATAAAGCAATAAAATTATTGCCACATGTCATCATTTTAGAGAGTTCACATCAATACTGTCACATGTCAAACTCACAATTAATTACAAATTTAGTAAATCACCAATTAAGAATAATTACCAATTTTAAACATAATAAATTTCTTTAGTCAACAATTGATCAAACATAATAAATATCTTTATTTTATTAAATTATCATTTAATGATTTTTAAGAATTTTACGTCAATCATAATTTTAAAATATCTTAATCGTTTTTTTGTTTGTATTTATTTAATATAAAGAATCTAAATTCAACCCGTGTAATACACGGGCTACTAACCTAGTTACTTGTATAAAGTACTAAATATGCCATTTTAATTTGATTAGCATCTTCTATTACACATTTATTCAAACTTAAACTACTTACAAAAGCTGTTAAAACATAAAGAAAGGTTATTTGTTTGCACAGTATACAGTGAAAGCGGTTAGTATATATTGTGTTTTTTGTTTGTTGTGATATGCATCAAGGAAAGTTTGTGCAATTTTACAACTAGTAGCTTTGCCCAGTTCATTCCCCTAGCTTCAAATGCAATCGTGAAGGGGACATCGGCATCAATTTGGTCGTAAGACTGCATTAGACACACAATTGCGGCCAGAAGTGAGTTATAAGCGGTGATGACCATTAACATAGATCCGACTAAGCCGATGTGAATGTCACTTGTTGGCTTCTTGGTTTCTTCTGCTATTGTGGCCACTCCATTGAACCCGACATACATGAAGAAAATCGCGGACAGATGAAGCCTCAAAAATACTGCGGATACCGAAAGGTGCAAACAGATCAAAGTTGTCAAGATTAGCCTTTGTTGATCCTACTATGATTATGAAAAGTAGGACAACAAATTGCGGTTGATACGAATTTGAGAACGTTGTCAGAATTGGTGTAACCACGGGAGATAGCATCTACTAAAAAGACCTGTAGAAGACCATTACAAGAAACAAATTAAAAAAAAATAGAATCATACATTACAGTTATATGAAATTTGGTGAAATATAAAGCTATAAAGCTACAAAAGAAAGCTGAAATATTTTATTATTAGCACTGGCACATAGTGTAACCGCTAGCATGTCGCTTACCTGATCAAATCCAAACCGAAGTGTAACCGCTAGCATGTCGCTTACCTGATCAAACCCAGACCGTAGTTAGTGAGTCGACAGTTTGAAGTTATGTTTTAAAGGTAGCCCTGTTGATAAGGGACTAACCTCGTCAGCCAATTAAGGCATGAGGTATGCCTAAGAAGTGTGACACAAAAGTATATGTCATGTGAACACCACCTCATCACCTCTGAATTCCCACTCACATCACTTGCTTACCTCATCACCTCTGAATTCCCACTCACATCACTTGCTTAAAGAAGGGGATGAAGACTAAAGAACATTTTTTTATTGAATTTATTTATTACTTAATTTCAATATTGCTATTGAAGGCTAGGTGGTTTCGGCTAGGTGGTTTCACCTGTTACGAAATTTAAGTATCTAGGATCGTTTGTGTAAAACGATGGGGGTATTGATAATGATGTGGCCCACCGCATCAGAGTGGGTTGGTGCCGGTGGCGTGCGGCAACCGGTGTACTCTGCGTCAAGATGTTTCCTATTAAACTAAAAGGGGAATTCTATAAGGTCGTCATCAGACCGGCAATGCTTTATGGCTCAGAGTGTTGGGCCATCAAGAAGACACAGATGCGTAAGCTAGAGGTGGCTGAGATGGGGATGTTGAGGTGGATGAGTGGCCACACGCAGTTGGATCGAATTAGAAATGAGGTCTTCCGGGAGAGATTTGCAGTTCTAAGTACCTCAGCAAAGATACGCGAGAGAATATTGCGATGGTTTGGGCACGTGAAGAGGAGGCGGTCGACGGCGCCAGTTCGTTCGGTGGAGAGTATCACGGTCGAGGGGAGGAAAGCGAGAGATAGACCTAAGCTGACGTCGGATGAGCGTATTAGGATTACCTCTCTGAGGATATGGTCAAGGATAGGATTTCGTGGAAATGTAGGATTAAGGCTAAGGACTTTTAGGGAAGTTTTTTATTTTATTTTTTATTTATCTTTTTTTTTAATTTTATTAATATTATTATTAAATTTCTTTATGTATTTATGTTTTTATCTATTTATATATTTTTTATTATTATTTTAGTTATTTATTTATTTATTTATTGTGTGTTTTTTATATTTTTCATTTATTTATTATTATTTTTAATAATAATATTATTATTTATTTTTATTATTTATTTACTTATTTATTTTATTATTTATTATTATTATTATTATTATTATTATTATTATTATTATTATTATTATTATTATTATTATTATTATTATTATTATTATTATAATTTTTGGTTGCCTCGGTCGCTTCTGATGTGGAGCTGTGGGTCTCTCTGGAAGCAGCACTTTTATCCCTCGGGTTGGAGGTAAGGTTTGCCTACATCCCACCCTCCCCTCCCCGGACCCTACTAATAGTATTTTCATTGCTATTGGTGAGATTTTATTGGGTATGTTTTTGTTGTTGGTGTTGTTGTTGTATTACTTAATTTCAATCATATAATTAAATTTCGTAGTTGAAAAAATATAATTAACCACTTATGAGACTAAAAACACGTGTCAAAAATTACTTACGATATCAATTTTTTTAAGCAACCGCGTTTTCGTTCAAACTTACGTGTCAAAAAACTTATAAGTGGTAGTGATATGGTTGGTTTCCTTTTTTTTTTTTGACAGAACGTGGTTCAAGACCATGTATTGGTCTTTTCACCAGTGATGAGAGTCTTAAAAGTGCATATTATTTTTATTAATCACTACTTAAATACACCGAGGTGAGTCTAAAAATATATTACTTTAGTCGTTTGTCGTACTTAATGTGTTAGGTTGTAAATGTGCTTAATTAATATAATTAGGTGAACCCGAGTTGTAACGAGTTAACGAATCAAGGTTCATGACTAATTTTTAATGAATTTTAGATTCGATTTTGTTTGGAATTAATGTATTAAAAAGACGCCGGTGTTTCAGTATATGACTAGTATTTATTTTATGTAAATATTAATTTATGTTTATATGGTTAAAAATCATGGCTTTCTTTGTGATGTAGAAAATAAATGGATGGAGCAGCTCACGTGAGGAAACAAATGTTCAAGAGTTGCACGTGGAAATGGGCTACAAACAAAGCTTCATATGGGCTGCGCAAAATTAATTGTTTTATCATTTCGAATATCACATGAATTAAAAGGTGGGCCGAGAGATTAGAGAGAGGCGGATGATAATTAAAAGGTGGAAGGGTTTTTCTTTAAAAGGGGACGGCAATTAGGAGGAATTGACATCAGAGGGACGGCTGGAACAGTAGCCGCAAGAAGGCAAAAGAGAGCCTTTTGGCTCTTAGGATATTTGCAGGAAATTAAGAGAAGGAGAAATATTATTTTCTTTTGTTTGTTTCAATGATTGTAGGCTAAACCCTTCGTGATTACTTGGGTGAACGGTTAGTGTTTTATTGATTCTCATCTAGGGTTCTTAATTGTTAGATAGAATTGTGATATGTGACAATCATTGATTCTAGTGTTTGTTTGATCAATTGATTCTGATTGTTTGTCGTGTACGTACCCCCCGCTCCTGGACTACCTCTCTGAGCATAGCTCTAGGACTATACTTAGTATGTGCAGGATAAATAATTGTTTGGGTTGGTTAAATAAGAACACAATCATGTCTATGTGATTTCTAGGTTAGATTCCCGACGAAAGAAATCAGTAATTCACTAATCCGGATCCTAAAGTAATTGTTTTTTAGTAATATAAGAAAAACCAATCAGTTGTTAGTTTGCTAGTTTAGTGTTAATCATTCTAGTGTTAAGTCAACTAAATTCCATCAAAACAGCTAAGAGGCACTTTAGTTAATTAATTAGGTTAAGTTAGCTTAGTAGTATAACTTAGGGTAGTGACAATATTCTAGGTTAGATAATTAGAGTCGCTAACAACCACCAACTCCCCTGGATTGATACCCGACTTACCCTGTCTATAGGTTAGTTAGGATTATTTGTATAGCGGTCGCGACACCCGTTATCAAATTGGCGCCGTTGCCGGGGAGTACGTGCGCTTGTTAGTGATTCTAGTTTTTTTTTTTTTTTTTAGTTAATTTTTTGCTTTGTTCGTTTTACTAAAAAAAAAACCAAAAAATATTTTCTTTTTGTTTCTGCAATTTTAATTTTGCTTGTCTAGTAAAAAAAAAACCAAAATTTTTTTTAATTTTTTTGCAATTTTTAATTTTTATTAATTTCGTTTAATTTCAAAAAAAAGAAAAAAGAAAAAAGATCATAAAAATTGTCTGAGTTGCCAATTTCGATTCCAGTGCATCTAATTTATTGTTTAGATCAGTGCTACGCATTTGGTTTCGTTGTTTTTGTTTGTTTGCAGGTGCTTTGAGATGGATGGAGGGGTTTTATCACTAATCATTCAATCCATCTACGGTGTAAATGAGTCGGTTCAAGTTCGTCTAGGCTTGAGCTTGACTCATTTACAATAACAAAGCGAGCTCTAGCTCGGCTCGTTTAGAGGTTTATTCTACAATTCGTTTATAGGTTTATTTGTAAACTCAAACGGCCTCGTGAGAAATTATTCAATTGTTGCCTGGCTCAGCTCGACTCTTTGATATTTAATTATTACTTTTTATAGTATTCTATAATTCAATTTGTATATATTTATAAGAAAAATTAGATTTTAATAATCCCACTTATCGTCAATTGACCGATAAAAATCCATATTTCTTTGTTTCCCTACAATAAACTCATTTTTAATCATGAATGACACTAACTCCGTTAAGTAAGTTTCACTTTGTGGTGACTGGACATTGGGGTGGCGTCTTATATAGCATGTTTTTATGACTGGGCTCAAACACAAAGGTTTTTTTAGGATTTTTATATGTTTTGATGCTATAAAGAAATGTTTATTATCCTGTTGTATAATAATTTTGTGTTTGTATGATTGTTTTCAAAAAACTTTTCTTCAGAAACATAAAAACATGCCACATAAGACGTAAACGTGATGCCCAATTATCAAAAAGTGGATTTTTTTTTAACGGAGTAAGTGTCATTTAACGGTGGTCTGTTTATTCCCAACATGATTAAAGTTATGTTCATTGTATGGACAAAAACTAAATTTAGATTATTAATTTATTATCGACCAATAAGCAATAATTGACATTATTAAAATCTAATTTTCCTATTTATAATTATATATCTTTTTAAATTATAACAAAATGCATATTATTTTATCAATTTTTATAATTTTATATATAATATAATTATTATTTATCTAAATATATATAATATATTGAATAAAAACTTTATAAATACAAAAGTTCGTTTAGACTCGGACTCGCAACTAAACTTGAACTCGGTTAGACCCGTCTTGTCAAATTTTTTACCAATTCGATCTCAAACCAAATACACGATGTTTACACTCCTAAACCTATCGTAACCCATCTATTTGTTTATTTTTAACTCATTTTAAATTTTAGATAAACCAATGTAAGCGGTAAGAATTTTTTAAAGTCTATTTAATCCATATGAATATCTTTGCATAAAGAATGTCAGGCTTAAGAGTATTCATATCTTTTTAATCAACTTTATAATAATAGGACCAAGTTCAAATTTTTGTACTGTTTACTGTGAGTATATATATAGGTTGTAACCAAACTCTTAAAATCTATTCTCATTAGCAACTACGATCAATCAAGGAGAATGAGTAATTTGATTATACCTCACTCTCTTCCTCCTCTGTTCACACGACTCATAAATATAAATGTTCTCTCCATGAAGCCCATGCTTTGCTTCTGTTTAAACAAAACATTTCCTCCATCAATTTCTCATTTCATGTTTTCCTCTTTGATGACTCCCCATGGACCCCATGTGAAGACTGGCTTGGTTCCGGTTATAATCCAATTATGATGAACTGGAACGCAAGTACAGATTGTTGCAATTGGAATCGAGTCACCTGTGATCACTCCACGGGTGACGTCATCGGTCTCGACCTTAGTTGCGGCATGCTGCAAGGTACTATCCACCCTAACACCACTCTTTTTCATCTTCCACACCTCCAGATACTCAACCTTGCTTACAACAATTTTTCCGGTTCCCAATTTCCACCTGAGATAGGCAGGCTTTCTAATAGTCTCACACATCTCAACATCTCTTATTCTGAGTTGACGGGTCAAATGCCCACAGATATTTCACACCTTCATAAACTGGTCTCTCTCGATCTCTCTTCGTATGAGACGACCGGTTTGAATCTTGAGCCTCATGTCTTCTTCCATATGCTTCAAAATTATACTGTTATGGAAGAACTTTCACTTGGATATGTTAATATCTCTTTAGCTTTACCTTCTAATCTTAGAATATCTTCTTCTTCTTTGAGATTGCTAAGTCTTGGGTCTGCTGGATTGCAAGGAAACTTACCTCACAACATTTTCAAGCTTCAATCTTTGGAAAAACTTGACTTGTCATTGAACAATTTCACAGGGCATATCCCTTCAGAGATCTCACTTCTTCCTAAATTGGCTTCGCTTGATCTCTCTTTTAATGGGAATGAGATGGATAATTTGCTAATTCAACCTCATGTTTTCACTATTCTCATTCAAAATTCTACTTGTTTAAGAGACCTTCAGCTTGATGATGTTAATATAGGTTTGGTTTTACCCACTTATCTTAATATCTCTTCTTCTCTAAGAGAACTTCATCTTAGCTCCACCAGCCTGCAAGGTAAATTACCTGACAACATCTTAAATCTTGAATATTTGGAATACCTTGACTTTTCAGGGAACAATAATCTCTCTGGTCCACTTCCCAAAGTCAACACAAGCACTAGAAACCCTCTCCACTCGTTATTCCTGTCAGACACAAGCTTATCAGGAGAGATCCCTACCTCAATTGGCCATCTAAACTCTTTAGCTTACTTGGATCTCTCATATTGTGGTCTGAATGGGTCGCTTCCTGAATCTGTAGGCAACCTTAAACAACTCAGAATTCTAGATTTATCATCTAACATGTTTTCTAGAACATTGCCTTCTTCATTATTTACTCTTCCTTCTTTAGATTATATCAACCTTAGTAAAAATCAATTAACAGACCAGATTAATGTGCTTGACCATGGCTCCATTCCGCAAACATTTCAAAAACTTACCAACCTCACTTACCTAAACCTTTCATATAATAAGTTTGGAGGTAATTGGGAGTTGGATACATTGTTATCAAGCCTCACAAATCTTCGTTATCTCATTCTCTCACAAAGTGGTGTATCTGTTACTAACAGTAATGCTACTCATTATGTCAACCCTAATCTTCGGGCCTTAAATGTGGCTTCATGCAGTCTAAAGGTGTTTCCAGTGTCCTTACAAGCCATGAAAATTTTGAAGTACTTGGATCTATCTAGCAATGATATACATGGACACATTCCTGATTGGGTAGGGGAGATAGGAGGAAATCTGTTAGTTTTCAGTCTTTCAAAGAACTCTATAACTGGCACTATTCCAAATGTATATGCGGGCTGGGGTGGATTAGAGGGATTTATTTTGAATGGAAATCAATTAGAAGGAAAGGTGCCCACATCTTTGCATAAATGTCAAAAATTGAAAGTAATTGATTTGGGTAACAACCACTTAAATGACACATTTCCTGGTTGGTTAGGAGATCTTCCCAAATTACAGGCTCTTGTCCTCAGATCATATAGTTTTCGTGGTGATGTTGTAACTTCTTCTACGGTTAAATTTCCATTTCCATGCTTGCGGGTACTTGACTTATCCCATAATAAGTTTGTAGGGCAGCTCCCTACAAAATATATTCAAGACTTCAATGCCATGAAGAATGTGGAAAGAAAGAACACAAAACCAGAATATATTATCGTAGGTAACACGTATTACTCTATTAAATTTGCGGTGAAAGGAATGGGTCGAAATTTTCCACGACTTTTGGTTGAGTACACAGTTATTCATCTTTCAGACAACAAATTTGAAAGGGAGATACCAGACATCATAGGAAGTTTGAATTCTTTGAAAGTGCTTAACTTGTCCCACAACTGCCTAACTGGTCAAATTCCACAAGCTCTTGCGAAAATTATAGAAATCGAATCATTAGACCTATCTTGGAACCAACTTAAAGGAAAGATCCCGCAATACCTTGTCAACTTGACGTTTCTTGAAGTCTTAAATCTATCGCAAAACCATCTCGCCGGCCGCATTCCACAAGGAAAGCAGTTCGACACATTTGAAGTGAAATCATTTGGAGGAACCCAAAACTCTATGGGCTTCCATTGCCCAAAAAGTGCAGTGGGCATCTACTGGAACAACAACTTGAAGAAAATGGAGAAGATGATGAGGAAGGTGGATTTACATGGGAAGTGGTGATGATAGGATATGGATGTGGAACCCTACTTGGATTCGTGTTGGGATATCTCATGTTGTCAGTAGGAAGACCAAGATTGTTTAATTCAATTGCTGATACCGTGTTAGAATGGAAAGTCGACATGCTGTCAATTTGTCTCATCATATCCCTGCATTATACAGGCTGTCAATTAGCAAGGCTGTCAATTAGCAATGGGTGTTCTAGTTTCCATTTAATGGGTTATGTATTCACCTATAAATGGTGGCTTCCGATCCTTTGTAAAACATATGAAAATACAATCAATTTCTTCCTTCACTACTCTGATTCTTAAAGATAATATGGTATCAGAGCAGTGTTCTTGATCTTAGGAACATTTTTTGCTCATCATTTACCTCAACAACAGGTTGCCATGTCTGATTCAGACGGTAACTTTCCTATAACCCAAAACAGCCTCACAATCCAAATAACCAACCTCTTGAAGAATGATCTTGACACCCAAAACCAAGAATACGATCCAATAAAGAAAACCCTTCGTTGGGATCCCCTCTCGTCGGTAGATGTCGCTTACGCAACCGTCAAAAAGAAAAAACCTCGTCAAACTATTTCGGTAGCCTCGTCCGGAGAATCAACGAATCAAGGGATAACGGTTGGGCTGGTCATCACTAGCCCAAACGAAATCCAAGAGTCAGAGTCTGGTCTCGCAACAAAGGAGAATCGCCAATTAGATCCGGTGCACCAATCAACCACACCATCCCGAAGAGACAAAATTCGGCTCAAATGCTCGCATTGTGGAAAGATGAAACACACGAAAGAACATTGTTTCGAGCTAATCGGATTTCCAGAATGGTGGAATGACGGGAGTAAAAGAGGAGGCAATGACGGAGGAAGAAGCACCATTGACGTAGACAACAACTCCGTCAATAACTCCGTCACCGGCAACGGCGGCGGTGACAACATAGAAAAGCAGGAAAATAGAAGTAAAGAAGATGGTTTTGGGGGTCTTGCGGCTGAATATGACGGTAGTAGGATAGGGTTTGAGTTTTTAAACTCAAGCCTTACCAAACATGCCCCTCATAACTTACAAAATGACAGTTTTAACCCTTTCTCCATTTTGAATCCAAAATTCTTTTCTACCGAGTTTTTAAATCGGCCAGAAACTAATCCCCATGATATTTTTATTTCAAAAAGTGACCCACATCTTCCTCATGATTCTTTTACTTCAAAAAGTGACCTACAAATATGTGAAAATTTTAAAGGTGGGAGGAAAATAATAGGATATGCAAATATGGCAAAAGATTTTGAAAAAAAAGGATAAATCTTGGATACTAGATTGCGGTGCAACCGATACAATGACATTCGAAGCATCGGATATCATTTCCCCTTCTAAACCTATGAAAACTCATATCCAAACTGCAAATGGGGGGATTGTAACCGTTCAAGGGGGAGGGACGATTGAAATTTCTCCCACAATGAAGCTATCTAATTGCCTTTATATACCAACATTGTCACACAAGTTGCTATCAATAAGTCACGTTACAAAAGAATTGAATTGTACTGTCCTAATGCATCCCACTTTTTGTATCTTACAGGACATCAGGTCGGGAATGATCATTGGGCGTGGCACTGAACGCCAAGGATTTTATTATGTGGATGAAGTGACTCATCAAGGGACCGCGATGTTAGCTTTTGGAAGCAATGAAAGAGAAGCTTGGCTATGGCATAGAAGACTCGGACACCCATCCCATGGTTATTTACATCTTTTATTACCAAAACTTTTTCCTTTAAATAAAAAGTTAGATTGTGAAACATGTGTCCTGGCCAAAAGTCATAGAAAAACATTCAAACCTAATAATACTAGGGTTGATAGTCCTTTTACATTGATTCATTCGGATGTTTGGGGTCCAGCTGAAGTAACAGGAGGGCAAAATTACCGTTATTTTGTCATCTTTGTGGATGATTGCACAAGGATGACGTGGGCCTATTTTTTAAAACAAAAATCCGAAGTTTTTGAAAAATTCACAAGTTTTTATACCATGATGCAAACCTAGTTCCAAAAACCCATCCAAATCCTTCGGTCTGACAATGGAGGAGAATTTGTTAATGATTCTATGAAACAATTTTGTCAAACCAAAGGAATCATACACCAAACCTCATGCCCACACACACCAGAACAAAATGGTGTTGCCGAACGAAAAAACCGTATCCTACTAGAAGTAACTCGTGCAATGCTTCTAGAATCCCAAGTTCCCAAATCATTCTGGCCTGAAGCCCTTGCCACAGCCACCTACATTATCAATCGTCTCCCAACTAAAGCCCTCAACCTTAAAACCCCAATTCAAACTCTAGCCGAATTCACCAAACTTCCAACCCCCTTACACTCAAACCAAGAATATTTGGTTGCTCTGTCTTTGTTCACATACCTAAAATTAACCGAAGCAAACTTGATCCATGTGCTGAAAAATGTGTCTTTGTGGGATATGGGGTCAACCAAAAGGGATACCGATGTTATAATCCAAAACGACGCCACATGTTCACAACAATGAATTGTGACTTCCTTGAAACAGAATTCTATTACAAAACCCAACATAGTGGTCAGGGGGAGAAAGAGTATATTGACGCACTAAGTTGGCTAGAAAGAATACCTTCATCTCAAGAAGTTGAGAAAAGTCCCTTAAATGAGTCACCTACACCCATTCAATCCAGCATAAGTGCCACCGAACCAGATCTTCCTACCTTGACGTCCGAGGTAAGTAACTCTCCTCCCATAAATAATTCCACTGATCTTGAAACTAATAATCCCTTGAGAGAACCAGGCAGTCCTACTAATCTTGGAGAAACTAATGATATTCTAGTGAGAGAACCAGGTAGTCCTACTAATCCTGGAAAAGAACAAGAAGAAGAAACATCTGGGGGATACGTTCTACCACCAAGGGTAAACAGAGGAATGCCTCCAAAGCGATACTCTCCTAAAAAACAAACTAGGGGATCAAAGTATCCAATGGCAAACATAGCAAATGGTAACCTATCTCCTGAGGCTAAAGCATTCACTTCATCCTTATACATGGAAGAGATCCCAACCACTCTAGAAGAAGCTCTAAGATCGCAGAAATGGAAAGATGCTATGAAAAGCGAGATGGATGCATTAGTCAAAAACAACACATGGGAAAAGTGTCCCCTCCCAACCGGGAAAAAACCAGTTGGATGTCGTTGGTTGTTTACTATCAAACATAAACAGGATGGAACAGTAGAAAGGTATAAAGCTCGATTGGTAGCTAAAGGATATACACAAACGTATGGGATTGACTATTCAGAAACGTTTTCCCCAGTAGCCAAAATTGACACGATTAGGGTTCTCTTATCGGTTGCTGCTAACAAAGGATGGCCCCTACATCAGTTTGATGTAAAAAATGCCTTTCTACATGGAGATCTAAAGGAGGAGGTGTATATGGATGCTCCACCAGGATTCCAAGAAAACTTCAAAAATGGGGAAGTGTGTCGGTTGAAGAGATCTCTCTATGGGCTCAAGCAATCCCCCCGGGCAAGGTTTGGCAAATTCACTCTTGCAATGAAAAAATATGGATACAAACAAAGTAACTCTGATCACACCTTGTTCCTTAAACGAAAAGGTGATCGAGTAACTTGTCTTATTATATATGTTGATGATATGATCATTACAGGAGATGATGAAGAGGAAATGGCAGACCTGAAGAAAAAGTTGTTCACAGAATTCGAGATGAAAGACTTAGGGAAACTCAAATATTTTCTTGGAATTGAAGTCTTACGGTCCAAACGAGGCATCTTCATATGTCAGAGAAAATATATCCTCGATCTATTGGCAGAAGTGGGAATGTTGGATTGCAAACCTGCAGATACCCCCATGATGACTAACCACAAACTCTATATGGTTGATGGAGCAAAAGTTGCGAATAAAGAAAGCTACCAACGAATGGTGGGGAAGCTAATCTATCTCTCCCATACACGCCCAGACATAGCCTATGCAGTAGGAGTTGTATGTCAATTCATGCACCAACCACAAGTAACTCATATGGAAGCAGTATGGAGGATTATTAGGTATCTCAAAGGTACAGCCGGCCATGGTGTCATGTTCAAACCAAATGGGCACCTGGAAATTCAAGGGTACACCGATGCTGACTAGGCCGGAGATAAAGGAGATAGGATATCCACGTCAGGCTACTTCACTATGGTGGGTGGAAATCTAGTCACTTGGAGGAGTAAGAAACAAAAGGTAGTGGCTCTTTCAAGTGCTGAAGCTGAGTTTAGAGGAATTGCTCGGGGTCTAGCCGAAATTCCGTGGATTCGGAAACTCCTAAAAGAAATTGGTTTTACTCCAACCAAATCTAGCAGGATCATGTGTGACAACGAAGTTGCAATCCAAATCTCAGAAAATCCTGTTCAACATGATCGGACCAAACACGTAGAAGTAGACAGACACTTCATAAAAGAAAAAATAGAGGCTCGCATAATAGAACTCCCATTTGTCCAGTCCAAAGAGCAACTTGCAGATATCCTAACAAAAGCCGTGAATGGAAGAATATTCAATGAATGTTTAGTCAAGTTAAGTATTGGAAACCCCACTACTCAACTTGAGGGGGAGTGTTAGAATGGAAAGTCGACATGCTGTCAATTTGTCTCATCATATTCCTGCATTATACAGGCTGTCAATTAGCAAGGCTGTCAATTAGCAATGGGTGTTCTAGTTTCCATTTAATGGGTTATGTATTCACCTATAAATGGTGGCTTCCGATCCTTTGTAAAACATATGAAAATACAATCAATTTCTTCCTTCATTACTCTGATTCTTATTGATAATATACCGCAGAGCATATGATCTTCAAGAGTCAAAATAATAGAAGGTACATATGTATCAAATAATAGAATTTAGTTTACGAATGGTACGTGTTTCACTAGTGCATGATCTTTAAGCATAATACACATATGTATCGCAGATGTATATTCCCACATAGTAAGTAAAGCCATTAGAAATAAAGACAGTGAAGCCTTCAAAGTTGCATAACCTTTCTTCTTTGATTTTTCTTTATCGTTAGTGCATATCACTATGTGAACCCCGAACTTATTGACATACTTTTGGCCACTTGTTTAGATCTTTTCAAGTGATGAAAATCTTAATTGTTTAGATCTATCAAACCACTGAGTAAATGGACGCATTCCTAATCGGGAAGATAAGAGGACATCGGTTGAAGTATTTATGTCACATAAGTTCATGACAGGTTCGTTTCTTTTAATAATTTGCAATTCGAATTGTCCTTATTTTTATGGATATGTCCACTAATAGCTTTATTGGAAATATCATGTCATATCTTGTGTTGTGATGGTAGATCTTCAGAATTTTCATGGAAAAGTTCCGGTTGTAAATGAAGGTTGCCAATTGAATGGGTGTATCTTGAAGGGAAATCAGTCGCAGGAAAAAACTTGTGTTTGGAATTATTGCTTAAATTTTCAATAGAAGACTATATACTAATGTCAGGGCCGGCCCAATAGTATAACTAGCCCAAGTAATTGTTTAGGGCCCCCAAAATTTTAGGGCCTCATATTTTTAAATCTGCTCAAAACATTACTTGTATATTAAAAATAGATAGATGATGGAAATATTATAATGTTTTGTACTAGCATGAATGGTTAAGTTCTTATCCTCTCCGCGATTTCAAACCGTACAATCAACATTTTTGTTTTTAAAGCATATATCATGTTTTATAATTGTTATATAAAATAATTATTATTTATCTAAATATATTTAATATATTAAATAAAAAATTATATAAATACAAAAACTCATTTAGGCTCGCAATCAAGCTCTAGCTCGATAGTCGATATGAAAAGTTCTGCCTCAAACTTGTTTATTAAACGAGTCATACTTTAGACTCAAAGAAGCCATGCTAGCCGACCAGCGGATGAAGCTGCACCACCAATGATGTTGCCGAAGAAGCCATGCTAGCCGATCAGCGGCTACGTGTCCACTTCGTCCCCCTTAGGTTTTTCCCTCATAACGTCCTTGAAGGGCGTTGTTGGAGGCCAGAGACACCAACTTTAACCAAATAGCACCCAGACCCAGTACGGACAGTCTTTCTTTTCTTGCCCAAGTCTCGGTCACACCTACCATAATCAGTCAAATCAACAAAGATGAACTTCCCTTAAATTAATAGGAGATGCGAATATCTTTTGGACCATTCCCACGGGTCGGTTGGCATCTTTAATTTTAAAAAAAAAAAAAACATTTTCTGGCAACCAAACGTGGGGACATGGAAGTATGGAACGGCCCAGGTCGACTCGTGGACCAAAGTTTTCTTTCTTACCACAAATCCAAACTTGACACCACATGATTTTTTTTATTTACTTTTTATTGTCTTATTTTATTTTACTCTTACTCTTTATGCATAGTTAGATCGAAAACAAGTTAAATAAGAGGTCTACACCAGAATACAACAAAAGTATAGTTGAGATCCTACTTATGCGTTATGCCAAGTCCTTTAGTCACACCTAAAATCTGTCAAACCTAGATGAAATTCCCTTAAATTAATAGGAGATGCGAATATCTTTTGGACCATTCCCACGGGTCGGTTGGCATCTCTAATTAAAAAAAAAAGGAAAAAAACATTTTCTTGTCATGATCTAAACTTTTCTTTGTTACTTAAATTGGTGCCATTGTGCCAATCCAAACTTGACACCCTGTTTTCTTAATTTTTTATTATCTTATTTTATTTAACACCTAAACTTATTTTTCCGAAATAAATTTTACTGATGGTTTAAAAAAACTAATAATACAACCTTGTTTAACTTTTCTTTATAATCATTTTGATAAAAGTTTTATAGAAAATGGAGTTGCTCTAACAAAAATATTTTAATATAAATAATTTATGTGTCTTAATAAATTTTAAACATGTTTAACATTTTTTAGAACAAAATAATTATAATTTATGTCTAAATAACAGAAAATTAAAATAAGTTGGGTTGGGTTGTGAATAAAAGTGGGAAATTGAGTTTAGTTCGGTTGTATAGATGGAAGTGAAGAAATTAGTTTTTTAATGAAATGTTGGGTTAGAGGAATATGAATTAAGTAAATTAACTATTATATGACGCTGTTAAAGTCAGCGGTGGTTAATTCACGTCCTCTCCGTCTCAGCCCTACGATCATCTTGAAATCGAATCCCGGCCGTGTTAAATCGCCAGTTATAGAACTGCTAGGCAGTTGAGTTGACCGGCTTGGGAGGTTCTTGCCAGTGGTTTTCATTTGTTACGACGTGGGGAAGGAAGCGGTGGTTTCATATAATCGAGAGGATTTCGTGAATTTCAAAGACAACCGGTGGTTCCATATACCTTTTCGATTTGATCGGAATCGAGGGGAAGGATGATTTGCATAAATGGAATTTGCTATCGGTCCCTGGTGTTGTGTTTGGAGGTATTGCAGACACTCTTCTTGTCCTAATTTTATTCTTCAAACACTTGAGTCATTGTTAATCTCGATTCCTTTCATACAAACCCTATTTGAAGTCGATTCATGTTAATTAACAGCGCAACAATTGCAGATGGTGGATGAGCAGCAAAGCATAGCTAATCGAGAGGATTCGTGAGAGGATCGAAGGGATTGGCATCCCATTTAACCACAAGTACGTTGCAACCACTCATCATCGATTAACAGAACGCTAATCGTAATGATCCATGTCTTCATCTCCAAATATCTCTGATTTATTCAGCAGGTTTGTCTGTAACTAGACATTCTTTATCTTCATTCCCAAATTAAAGGTCCTTGATGTTTTTGAAAATGATCAGAAATGTATGCATAGTTATGGACTATGTATTATTCCATTGCTAATTAACATTTCATTACTTGCAGATGCGATTGCTTGATGTTGGTTTAATTTTCTGGACTTCTGATATAAACAAAACTATACCATTTGACAGACTGTTTTCAGGAGGATGACTTCTTTACCGCAATTCAGCAACGTGACATGAAACACAAATACACAATACTTTCCATCTGTTTTGTTTTTGCGCTCACTATCTGTTTTCTAAATTATCATTTACTTCATGCAATTGCAGAGCCCAGAGGTGGAAGATACACAAAGAATGACGGGAAATCAATTGTAATTCAAATTTTGAATGTTGCCTCTTTTGGTCGTCTTGAGGGTGTCCTGCACTTGCACTGTGGTCTAAAATCCGAGGTAAATATAGATTTATGATTGTTTTCAGTTTATCCCAAGTTTATTTGTTTGTTTCATGTATAGATAACTTGATGAACAATAGTTAAATATAGTGGATCAAGTACTCTTCAAATGCGAGTTATTTTTACTTCGTTGTAGTTATTTTGTAAATCATTTAATGTTATATGTTATATTTATTTCCCATAGTCATTCTAGAGTTCCTCAGCCTGTAATTGTAATGATCATTATAAGGATACTTATTTAGTTTGAGAAAAAAAAAATATATGTTCTTCATGTTGCTTATTAACCATAGTGATTGCACTAATTGTAATATGTTTCTTCCAGAAGAGGTTAATTTGACCCTCTATAGTAGTTTTGTTTTGAACACCTGAAATGACCATGTATATACAGTTTTAAGACTAAATAGAACTATTGAATTTGATGATCTGTTTTATTCTCTAGAAATTTTAAAGTTAATTACATAAATGTGTCATTTAAACTGTTTATGCATACCTGAACTCATACCATTTTATTAAATTTGAAATTGTATGTAAAGATTTTAACATGTAAAGTACAAGATTTTACCTATTTAGTTATTTCTTCTATTTTGTTTTGGTTTGTAAGCTGTCATCAGCTTTGTTTTGCTTTGTGAGCTGTCATCAATTTGGGAGGTGTATTGGTAACTATAACATTGGTTGACTAGAGTGGAAGAGTTTTGATATAACTTCCTTAAGTATAGTAATAGACTTTATCTTGGTACCTCATGATATTATATTATTATATCAGGTCTTATAAATATATGTGGATTGACTTCAGGAGGTCAATGGTTTAATAAGTTTAATCTATGTGGTTATTTGGTCCTACAGTTGTTCTATGTCATTTGGTGAAGTACACTTCAAATTTAGTTGTTAAGTTAGATGTTGACAGATTGAAAATTTGCGGTTTTATGTAATTTCTGTTTCATTGATGTCCTATGTATTTCATGTATTATGTGGTTGTAGGTTGTCTACTGTCTTGGTATCCTGTTAACTAGGAGGCAGTGTTTACATATCCAAAATCTCTCATACCCATTGAGAGAATTACGCTTCCTAAAACCATATTAGACTTTTTCTTGCCATTTAGCATATCGCTGCCAAATTCTATCTTGAAGTTGTACTTTGCCATCTCCTACTCAAAATACCCCTTCCCCAACTCCCCCCCCCCCCCCCCCCAAAAAAATTTTCCTTAAGTTATTCATTATAACATGTAATTTATTTTTTAGGCTCATGTTGTGCACCATCATTCCAAAGATTAAACCTTTATATTTGATTTTCTTGAAATATGGTTTGATCTTCGACCATGAAACTAATAACAGGATGGTTAGGCATGGTGAAATGATTGAAGATGATGCATTTGTAGACATCAACCTAACAAATGATGAGATTGTTCAATGGCAAATTATGCAATATAGGAGTACAGCACTTAGTATGGTGGAAGAAATCATTAAGAGCCCGTTATACGTATGGCATTATTTTCTCATTGGTAAAACTTGTAGCTTGGTTTCTGCGTAACCATGGTCAAAGGTTCTCTCTCCACTTCAACATTAAGTTGTTGATATTAAACTCACTATCACATTCAATGGTTCAATTTGGTTGCATTGATTTAACTTTCTCTGTTTTTGTATTTTTTTTGTTTTTTTTTTTTTTTTTTTGTTTTTTGTAAATTTGTAGTTCTTAAAGCTTGTGGACCTGATAAATTTGATAGGAAAAAGGAAAATTAGAAATGTTTTTTATTCTTTCTTTCATACGAACATAATAGATTTTATAGGAAAAAATGAAAATTTATATTCATTTTTTACCTTAAAAAGACAAACAAAACAAAAATAGATGTTTGAAAAAAAAAACATGGCCTCTAATGTTTGATGGTTTCTGTGTTCTTTTGCTGCAGGTAAATTAGTTTTTTAATGAAATGTTGGGTTAGAGGAATATGAATTAAGTAAAATTATTCTGGTTTAGGAATTAAAAGTGATTTACAGAGAAATATATTTTTTTACTTAAATGATGACATGTGACTAGCAAAGGTTTTCAAAAGAAAAACAATAAAAATAAAAATAATAAGATGCAAATATGTATGGTGAGGTGGCCGGTAGGAGATGGATGGAGGGGTTTTATCATTCAACCCATTTTTTAGTGTAAATGAGTCGAGTCAAAATCGAGACGGTCTACACTGGAGGTTGAGCTCTAACTCATCTTGTTCAGAGATTTCAAGTTCGTGCTCAGCTCGGCTTGACTCTCTTAATATTTAATTATTATTTTATATGTTATTTAATAATTAAATTTGTGTATATTTATAATTATACTTTTTAAATATAACAAGATAACTATTATTTTATTATTTTTTATAATTTATATATAATATAATTATTATTTATCTATATATATAATATATTAATATTAAATAAAAACTATATAGATATAAAAGCTTGTCTAGGCTCGTGAGCCAACTCGAGCTTGATATGTAAAGATCGAGCTCAACTCGTTTATTCAACGAGTCATATGTCAGTTTTGAGCTTGGATTTTACCTCGTTTAAGTTTGGCTTGTTCGAGTTTTCTATCGATACGATTTCGAACTAAACACGAGCCGACTTGATTTTTTTTTTTTTACATTTAATAATCCAACACAAAAGCAACGTACAAGACTCAAGTATCCATACAGGGAAGGCGAGCAACAAGCTGCGCCGCCGACTTGATTCGTTCACACAGTGATATACCCATCTTAACCCATCAATTCCTCTAATAATCTTTAGCTCATTAGATAAACCAATGTAACTAGTGGTAACATTTTTCTAAAACTCACCCATAGTATATCTTTGGATAAATAATGTCAGGCTTAAAAGTATTTATATTTTCTGAATCGATTTTAGAAATTGAACTACTTTCAAAAATTTGGACTATTGTGAGTGTATATGTATGTATATATAGGTTGTACCAAACACCGAGAATGAGAATATCTATACCCATTAGTTAATTAGCAGCTACAATCAAAGAGGATGAGTTGTTCAAATTTCCATTTCTTTTTCCTTTTCTTAATCTCTTCTAGTTCTACCTTACTCTCTTCCTCTTCTCTAAACACGGCTCATAAATGCTCTGTTCAAGATGCCCTTGCTTTGCTTCTCTTTAAACAAAATCTTTCCTCAATCAATGATACCATACATGACTACGAGTGTGAAGATTGGCTTGGTTCTGCTTATAATCCAGTTATGATGACCTGGAACGCAAGTACAGATTGTTGTGATTGGAATGGAGTCACCTGTGATCACTCTACCGGTGACGTCATTGGTCTCGACCTTAGTTGCGGCATGCTGCAAGGTACTATCCACCCTAACACCACTCTTTTTCATCTTCCTCATCTCCAGAGACTCAACCTTGCTTACAATGATTTTACTGATTCTCAACTTCCACCCAACATAGGCAGGCTTTCTAATAGTCTCACACATCTCAACATCTCTTATTCTGAGTTCACGGGCCAAATTCCCACAGATATTTCACACCTTCATAAGCTGGTCTCTCTTGATCTCTCTCGTTGTGAATTTACAGGCCAAGTTCCCAAAGATATTTCACATCTTCGTAAGTTGGTCTCCCTTGATCTCTCTTCGAATGAAGTCGGTTTCAATCTTGAGCCTCATGTTTTCTTCAATATGCTTCAAAATTTTACTGTTCTCGAAGAACTTTCACTTAATCATGTTAACATCTCTTCTTCAGTTTTACCTGTTAATCTTAATATATCTTCGTCTTCTTTAAGATTGCTAAGTCTTTCTAACAATGGATTGCAAGGAAAACTACCTCACAACATTTTCAAGCTTCAATCTTTAGAAGAACTCGACTTGTCGAGTAACAGTTTCACAGGGCATATCCCTTCAGATATCTCACTTCTTCCTAAATTGGTTTGGCTTGATCTCTCTTGGAATGGGATGGGTAATTTGCTAATTCAACCTCATATTTTCAGTATTCTCATTCAAAATTCTACTTGTTTGAGAGACATTTGGCTTGATGAAGTTAATATAGGTTTGGTTTTACCCACGTATCTTAATATCTCTTCTTCTCTAAGAGAACT
>JBCNJP010000161.1:50496-117496 GCA_039602395.1 Deinandra increscens subsp. villosa
AATACTCTATAGTTTATTTGGATGGCCAGTTTCACGAATTCAAATCGATGATCGGTTTCAACCGATCATCACCCTTATTGATTTCAGTTTCCATCATCAATTCGCAATCAATGGGGATTTAGTATCATTATTTTGCAGCAAATCAAACCCACACACAACTCTCCCTCTCTCTCTCACAATCTCTCTATGTTCTCTCTCGTTTCTAGCTTTTTCGGCGACCCAAAATCACCAAAAACCACCACTGTTTCAGCCCTGCAACACCATCATCAACCCTCACCCATCACTTCTGAGTGATCGCGAACGCAGCAGCAGCAGCCTCCGAGCATCGCAGTGACCCTGGAGTTCGAGTTCGTGAATTATTCGGGTTTCATTTCGGTGTCCAAACATATCAAAATCGCATCCCCGACACATGGTAAACATTCCTTGATGTTAACCGCATGTTTTCTGAGTTTTAGTTTGTCATTTCACGACTTTCCGGTGACCGGAATAAAACTCCGGCCACCGGAGTTCTTGAGGAGGAAGATGACGCGAATCATTTCTGGTTATATATTCTAAACATCGGGTTAAAACACCAATGGGTCGGGTGTCCTGGTGGTTGGATGCGTGATTTCAAAACCGGAGGTCGCGGGTTCAAAACTCACAAGTCGTTGCCCGGTGGTTAAGGCGTCTGAATGCAATTGAGAGGTCGCGGGTTCGAATCCGTGCAACCTCATTCCTCCTATTTCTTTGTTTTTTTTCTAAAATTCATACTTTGGGTCAACTAGAACTTGTTTAAAATGAATTCTTAGAAATGTTTAAACTTATAAAATGTATCTTAGACTATTAAACCCGTAAACTTTAACGTTCTGAACCAAAATATAGTTTTCTTAATATATTCGTATAAAAATTATGGGTTTTCATAAAAGGGAATATATATATATATTTTGCGTATATTGATATATGAATAAACATGTATCGTTGGTATATTGAAACAATTGTATACCTTATGAGAACTTTTAATATACATATCTTGTTTTTGCAAACTCGTTATTAGCGTCATTTGTACGTTTGGTTTAAATATATATTATATATTTTTTTTATTTAAACTTAGAAAAATATATAATATTGAGACATAATATATTTTTCGCATTATTTCGAATAATCGCTCGGATTTGGCACACCTGTCATCCTCGACTTGTTTCGAACTTCACGATCTTTTGTTTTCGTCGTTTACTTTAGACTTAGTTGTTTGGTTGAACACACACTTATACTTGTATGCTCGTTAGGTGATTGATTGCTTTTGTGAGACCCGTTCTTGCTACTTGCTGAATTGTTTATCTGGAAATTTTGCTGTGCACCCGAAGGTGAGTTTCACGACCCCATTTTACTGTTTTAAATACTGTTGGGGGAGATTAACATGCAAACACTTGAACTGTTAGATAATTATATCACCTGAATGATAGTGGCACATTTATCGAAAAGTCCTCACTTAAGAGTTACTGTCAATGTGACATCAGCGGGAATTTATTTAGTAGATCTACTGGGTTTGACAGCCCCACCTAGGCCAGTTGTCACACCCCAACCGACGGCGAAAACGTCGGAGCATGATTAGATTGCCCAAAAGCTCATGACAGCTAAATTAAGATGACAATATTTAAATAACACTATTATTAATGATCAAAGGTCATTACATAAACTTGAAATTCAAACATAACATAAATGCTTCAACAATGTCTTATTAAGAATTTAACTAGGTCCAAATCCTATGTGGAACAACTTGGATCAAACGTTATCATTTCCTGCAACATGTATAAGATAAGGTCAACTACAAAGTTGGTGAGTAACCACAGGTTTAATATGTAACATGATATATAAAATGAAAACATGCGAATTGTATCATATGATAGAATGAAAATGAAAGATTAACATACTAGATAAAATGACAACATGAAAATAATGCATAAACAACCCTCAATGACAAGGATTCCCTAACCGAAGGTTAGACTATATGAAATAGGTCTCAAACACCCAACGCCAGAACCGGTCAAGTTGAGTGGGTTGTCAGCCAATAGATCTATATTTGATTCCCCAGGCCTTACCTTAATGTTTAAGCGACATGAAATACATGAAACACTATGAAAAACGTGAAATCCCAACACATTGACAAGTTATGCTAGAATGAAATCCTACACACATTCACACATATGGTCTACAATCGCATTATATGAAAATCATGAAAATCAATAGATTGATATAGGATACATGTTGCACCCCAAAATGTAAAACACGAAAAAGGGGCAAGGATTACTCACTTGTTAGGTTGAAGAGTTTCCAAGGAAGAGCGCGAGAATGATAGTAGTAGTCCCGAAGGTCGACCTAAAGGAAAACGAGGGGACCTAGTTGAATAACGAAGCTAGGAGACTAGGAGTCCGTAGGCATTGGGGGTTTTGTTTAAAGAAATGTTATTTATTTGACAAAAATTATATAGTGTATTTATGAGTTAAGTAAATTTCTATGGCATAAATGAGATGTGTTTTAATATTCTTTAATTATTTGATTAACTCAAGGTGTTTATATAATAAGTTTGAATTAGGTTACGACATTAACTAATGATAATAAATAATAATAATAATAATAATAATAATAATAATAATAATAATAATAATAATAATAATAATTATAATAAATGTTGTCACAATAACTACTAATCAATTATTTGAATAATTCATAAATGTTGATGTAATATGTGTAGAATCTTATATAATAATAATTAATAATAATATTAATTAACAATAATGATAATAATAATAATTATTAATAAACATAATAATACAATTACAATCGTCTAAGCAAAATCTTGAAGGAGTTTTGTATAAGGTGATTGTGAATTGATTAATAATGTGATGATGAATGACTCGTAATAAAACAATATATGAAGTTGAAATGTATTTAGGCTATAATGTTATAACTATTAAAAGGTAATGATATATATACACACTAATTATAAAGACAATTCTATAATAGGATCTAATGACTTAGGAACCATCATAAATTTCATCATGATTTATAGTTAATATTCAAGTGACCAATTTGTCCTATCATGTGATATATATATATATATATATATATATATATATATATATATATATATATATATATATATATAGGGTTAGGTTCAAATGAGAACTTTTTGTTTTGAAAACTTTTGAGAACTAAATCTCAACCACAAATTTCAGGAGGGACCACTACAATTCATGGGAGGGGGGATACATGTAAATAAACTTGTGGCTCAAATTAGTTCTTTTTGTAGGGATATGATCATGTAATAGTAAGTGTATGTCTGGAAATTATTTAAGCCTACGGGGTCACTCGTCTCGACACCAAATGTATTAATATTAATTAATGGTTAATTAATATTTATCACGAACATTTAACGAGGTTTCGTTAAAAACTGACAGTTAATTGTTAACAGGGGTGTTAGTTGTAATTAGAGAGAGTTGTAATTGGATTACAATTGGGAGAGGCTTTGTGATAAGCCTTTAGGCCGAATTCGGTTAAAGGATTATCCAAATCCTTTGCTTGTTTATCAAGTATTCTAATCCTATAAATAGAGCCTATGGGTTTAAGGATTAGTTGTTGCTTTTATCAGATAAAAGAAAACCCTAATCTCTCTCTACTCTCTCGAATTCGGCAACAAGGAAAACCCTAGGGGTTTCGGTTCTTGTGTGGTTCGACCAAGCCTACATCAATAGGTGTTCGTGATCGGTTGCTAGCACATAGCATTGATGTGTCGTGTGTGCGATCGTAGAGGGATTTGTATTAAATCCTCCAAGAGATCAAGTCTTGCCGAGCTAAAAAGGTAAACATGTTCTATCCGGTTAGTTAGATTAATTCATAGGTTTCTTTCCGCTGCGTACTCGTGTTTTGATAAATAGTTATATAACCCAACAGTGGTATCACGAGCCACCTATGATTTTAATTAATTACCGGGAATAAAACTTGGAAGGGGGGGTAACCAAAACAAGATTCTAGCTTTTCGATTCATTTAAAAATCGTGTTTTACAATTGGAAAAGGTTTCGCAATTGGTAAAAACGAAAAAAAGTTTCGATGGAATAGGACTTTTCGACCCGATCGAAAAGTCCCTGATCGAAAAACACTTCTCGATCCGATCGGAAACCCTTGATTTCCGATCGGAAAACCTATTCCGGTGCGGAGACCCTTGATTTCCGACCGGAAACCCTACTTTTCGATCGAAAAGTACCCGATCGTAAACCTGTTTCCGATCGAGCACTAATCGTAAACTGTTTACGACCTGATCGAAAAGTACCCGATCGGAAACCCTCGTTTTCCGATCGGAAAGCCTAATCGAAAAGTGGGGTTCTCGATCGGAAACCCTGATTCCGATCGATAAAATCCCATGTTATGGATCGAAAACCTCTTGCCGAATCGGAAACCCTTAATTTTAGCTCTAAAATTTGTTTTTTGTGATCTAAAATTATAAATCCAAGTTTTTATTGTTATTAGATAATTGTTATGAACAACATGTTGTACCTTTAAGATTTTAAAGTGTTAAAAAGAAGTAAAAACCATGATGTTTCATGCAAATCGTTCGTGGTTATTACTTAAATGAAAGAGGATTAAATTAAAATTATATGTGATAATTAGAAACCCTAAGATTATGTGATTATCTGATAATTGTGACATAATAAAAGGTTTATTGCAAATTTGTTTTATGAAAATCGAAATTTGCTTAAATAATCTATAGAAATATGATTTTGTTTATAAAATAAAATTTGTGTCCTAAAAGTCAAAAGAAACACCGGCTCACCCATTTGAACACACTCTAAGAGAGGTATAAGTCGGGTCGCTCTGCTTCCCTAAAGTGGGTAGGTTTTTAATTGCAAAAGTTGCAAACCTCACCCCTACGCTTCTTTGTGTGTTGCAAATGGAGCTACCGAGCTCTTTTGATTTGGAAGACAAACTAAGAATTTTATAAACATATTATGTGGTGAAGGTATGCATGAACCTTCACACATAACTTTTTTGATAACACATCAAAATTGCTTTGACCCATTGAAACTTAAGTCTTTGCCATCCACCTTGTAAAGGACACTTGTGAATGTCATCTTACTCATTGGTACACAATGGTAAAATGGCATTTGCATGACAAATTCCCACTCATTGGTACACAATGGTGGACAATTTGTGCGTTCTTGGCTGGACGACTTAAAACGAGCTAGGCGGTGAGACCCTTGGCCCGTGGCAAAAGATGGGATGAAACATGACTACAAATCACTTGGTGCAAGTTGTAGGTCCCATAAAATCTAGGAATTGTATTTGGAATACAATTAGTGATCGTCACTTACCATTTGAATGCATCATTTCTAGCAGATCAACTGATGAAATGATGGCATGTCAATTGGATCCTAGCCTTAATAAGCTTAATTGTTTAAAATGTTTAAACAATGGGTAATTAAATTTATTAAGGAAAAGATTATCGAAAATACTGATTTTTGAACTTAATCTGTTTTGTAGATGGCAACAAACCCTCCTCAAAACAATGTTGGTCATGCTTTTCGTCAAATGTTTGAAAGAGAAAAGCTGAACGAATCTAAATTCAATGACTGGTACCGTCAACTGAGGATTGTCCTTAGAGTTGAACGGAGGACCGATGTCCTTGAACATCATTGGCCGACCGAGCCAGCTGCTGATGCTTCTGAGCAAGAGAAAGCGTTCTACAACGCAGAGTACTGCAGATACGATGAGGTTGCTTGTATGATGATCTCGAGTATGACTCCCGATCTTCAGAAGCAATACGAATTTCATAAACCTTGTGATATGATCAAAGAGCTAAAGAAGATGTATGAAAAACAAGCTGGTGTTGAATTGTTCGACCTAGTTGTGGAACTCCACGACTTGAAGCTTGAATCTGGTAAATCGGTCAGTAGTCATGTGCTCAAGATGAAGAGCTACTTTGACAAATTGGAATCGCTCAATTATGGGTATAATCGTGCTGTTGCAGTTGACATGATCCTTAAATCGCTTACGAAGGATTTTGAGGGTTTTGTGCGCAACTACAACATGCATAGTATGACTAAGACTATACCTAAGCTTCATGCTATGCTTGTCGAGTATGAAAAAACGATTCCTAAAAGGGCCACTGAAACACCCCAAGTTCTTATGATCAAGGGGGGTAAGATCCAAAAGGCTAAACGACCGCAAAAGGGGAAGGGCAAGATTGATGGCAAGGGTAAAGGCAAGGTTGTTGCCCATATCCCTAAAGCCAAGCAAACCCCTCCGGCCCCTAAAGAGCATCAGGCTAAGGACCAGATCTGTCACCATTGTGGTGAAGTCGGACACTGGAAGAGGAACTGTCCTACCTACCTAACTGAGTTGATGAAGAAGAGAAAGAATACTAGTGGGACTAGTACTTCAGGTATCTTCACAATTGAATTATTTTCCTTTTCTAAGAGTGATTCATGGGTGTATGACACCGGCTGTGGAACTCACATCTGTAATTCGTTACAGGGTCTTAGAAAAAGGAGGAAACTGAAGCCTGGAGCTTTGCAGCTGTTCGTTGGAAATGGTTTGCCAGCAGCTGTGGAAGCTATAGGAGAATTTCATTTAATTCTGTCTTCTGGGTTATTTATTGTACTAGACAATTGTCATTATGCACCTTCTATCACTAGAGGTGTCATTTCAGTTTCTTTGTTGAAAAACCAAGGATTTATTAACACGTTTAATAATATCGGTATTTCAGTTTCTAAAAATAATGTTCATTATTTTGATGCTATTCCTTGTGATGGCATTTATGAAATTGATATGCATGGTTGTGTTTCAAATAATTCAATGTTCACTGTTAGCAAACGAGCCAAAACTAGTTTGGACTCTACCTATCTTTGGCACTGTCGTCTTGCCCATGTTGGCAAAAACCGCATTGAAAGACTTCAACGTGAAGGGATCTTACAATCAAATGATGAATCATTTGATCAATGCGTTTCCTGTATCTCAGGAAAGATGACAAGAAAACCCTTTCCGAACGAGCCGCAAAGGGCAAAAGAGCTACTTGGACTCATCCATACTGATGTATGTGGCCCATTTAGACATGTGTCAAGAAAAGGTGCTAGCTACTTCGTGACTTTCACGGATGATTTCAGCCGTTATGGTTATGTTTACTTGCTTAAACATAAACATGAGGTTTTTGAAACATTCAAAGAGTTTAAGAACGAAGTTGAAAATCAACTCGGTAAGACCATCAAGATCCTTCGATCGGATCGTGGTGGAGAATACCTTAAGCCAAGAGTTTAAGGATTATCTTAAAGCGTGTGGAATTGTCCAACAGCTTACTCCTCCTTATACTCCCCAGCATAATGGAGTGTCTGAGAGGAGGAATCGTACCTTACTAGAGATGGTGAGGTCGATGATGAACCTTACAACTCTCCCATTATCATTTTGGGATTTTGCTCTAGAAACCGCTGTACGCGTTCTAAATATGGTTCCAACCAAGAAGGTTGAAAAGACACCATATCAATTATGGCATGGAGAAGTCCCTGTGTTGTCTTACTTAAGAGTCTGGGGATGTGAGGCACTTGTGAAGCGTGATACGCCTGACAAACTACAACCCAGGACTACTAAGTGAATCTTCGTGGGATACCCAAAGGAAACAATGGGTTACTACTTCTATAATCCTTCCGAAAACACTGTTCGTGTTGCTCGATATGCTGAATTCTTTGAAAAGAATTTTATAGCTCAAGAGAACAGTGGGAGAATTGTAGAACTACTAGAAGATGTGTCACCTTCTGAAACAACTAGCAATCATCAACTTGGGGGGGGGGGGAATGTTCAAAGAGATGAACCTCAAGTCGATGATGTTGCGATTCCACTTCGTAGATCCGAAAGGGTCGTACGTAATCCGGATAGATGGATTGGTCTAGTCGAATTCGAGGATAACGTATCAGGAGATCTCAATGAGCCTCCGAACTTCAAAGCTGCATTATCAGATCCGGAATCTGAGAAATGGCTTGAAGCTGCGAATGTGGAAATGAAATCCATGCAAGATAACCACGTTTGGACCCTGGTTGATCTTCCTCCTAACGCAAGAACCGTTGGGAGCAAATGGCTCTTCAAGAAGAAGACCGACATGGATGGAAATGTACACACCTATAAAGCTCGTCTCGTGGCGAAAGGTTATACTCAACGTTTTGGCGTTGACTATGATGAGAACTTTTCACCAGTAGCAGACATTAGAGCTATTAGAATTCTCTTAGCCATAGCAGCGTACTATGACTTTGAGATATGGCAAATGGATGTTAAGATTGCCTTCTTAAATGGTTACTTGGATGAAGAAGTCTATATGGATCAACCTGAAGGGTTCATTGATCCAAAACATCCCAACCAAGTATGCAAGCTTCAAAGGTCCATTTATGGACTAAAGCAAGCATCGAGGAGTTGGAATAAACGGTTTGATGAAGAAATCAAAAAGTTTGGTTTCGTTCAGAATCCCGATGAGCCATGTGTATATCGCAAAGCTAGTGGGAGTAATGTTACTTTCCTTGTCTTATATGTAGATGACATATTGATTATAGGAAAACACATTCCAATGTTGCAAGATGTAAAATCCCATCTTGGAAAGTGTTTTGCCATGAAAGACTTGGGAGAAGCAGCATTCATTCTTGGAATCAAGATCTATAGAGATAGAACTAAGCGGTTGATTGGACTAAGTCAAAGTGCTTATATTGATAAGATCTTGAAGCGATTCAAGATGGAGAATTCCAAGCGTGGTAATGTACCTATGCAGGAAGGACTTGGTCTGTCGGTCAAACAAGGTGCTTCTACACCTGATGAGGTGAAGCGTATGCAGAGAGTCCCTTATGCTTCGGCTGTAGGCTCTATAATGTATGCGGTGAGATGCACTAGACCCGATATAGCGTTTGCGCAGAATATCGTTAGCCGTTATCAACAGAATCCAGGTGAAAGTCACTGGACTGCTGTTAAGACCATTCTCAAGTACCTACGGGCTACTAGAGATTTGTTTTTGGTATATGGGGGAAATCCAGATCAAGAGCTCAAAGTGACCGGATACTGTGATGCTGGATTTCAGACTGATAGAGATGACACGAAGTCTCAGTCTGGGTACGTCTTCGTTATGAATGGAGGCGCTGTGGATTGGAAAAGCAAGAAACAAACCACAGTTGCTATGTCTGCAACAGAGTCTGAGTACATTGCTGCTTCGGAAGCTGCAATGGAGGCTGTCTGGATAAGGAAGTTTATTAGTGGGCTAGACATTGTCCCCACAAGTAACTTGCCGATCGACATGTACTGCGATAACTCGGGTGCATTGATCATCGCCAAAGAACCTGGAGTTCAGAAGGGCGCCAGACACTATGCCAGGAGATATCACTATGTTCGTGAGCAGATCGAACTTGGTGAAATCAAATTACTCAAAGTTCACACAGATATTAACTTAGCTGATCCTTTCACGAAAGCTTTGTCGAGGCCGAAGCTTGAAAGGCATGCCGAGGGCATGGGACTTAAATTAGCTGGTTAAATCATGTATGTCTGATGTTCGGTATTTGGATAAAGGACGTTAAGCAATTTCTATTTATAAATAATGAAATAAAGTACTTGATATGTTTGATTTCATTTAATAGTAAATTGTGTCCTATATTTGCATGTTTAATCCTTGAGTACTTGTCAAGTATTCTAAATTGTCCATTGTCGATTAACTATATGGGAATATAGTTAAACTAAGACAAAATCTGAGTGATTGGTTAGGATGGTCCCACCAAACTCACATGGTATTCATTGGATGCATACTGGACTGACCCACTAACGAATTGTCACTTTATGGATCGGCGTCATTGAGTGAAATTCGAAAATGGTTGCTTTACTTATCCTTAGACTTGAGATACAAGCAGGTCATGCATGTATGGATTGCACCTACTTGATATAGTTCTAACTATCCTGAATAAGGTAGTACAAAAGGGCTATTTTCAGTAAGTGTAGTGAAGTATGTGACTTGACACGTGTAGTCAAGAGGATTTGTTCCTTCGGCTTTGTGCTGAAGCAGATACCACTGGGCCCCTCATTGGACTAATTAAGATGTTTGCATGGCCGTGCCCAAATGAAATGTAGAGATGTCTTGATTTGCAATTTGGTAATCTTAAGTTAGTTGTGAGAATGAGAAACAGAATCGTTAAAGTATGGAATGACTTTGATCCATATCCATATTTAACACGGTATCGGTAACAAAGGGATAGTAAATGACTGTACCATTTAAATACACTTTGAGAAACTGTACTTAAATATTTCTGGGAGCATTGGCGTGTTGCTAGACGCTAACCAATGTTATTACCTTTACTATTGCAAGCTCAAGTGGGAGCTGTAGGGATATGATCATGTAATAGTAAGTGTATGTCTGGAAATTATTTAAGCCTACGGGGTCACACGTCTCGACAACAAATGTATTAATATTAATTAATGGTTAATTAATATTTATCACGAACATTTAACGAGGTTTCGTTAAAAACTGACAGTTAATTGTTAACAGGGGTGTTAGTTGTAATTAGAGAGAGTTGTAATTGGATTACAATTGGGAGAGGCTTTGTGATAAGCCTTTAGGCCGAATTCGGTTAAAGGATTATCCAAATCCTTTGCTTGTTTATCAAGTATTCTAATCCTATAAATAGAGCCTATGGGTTTAAGGATTAGTTGCTGCTTTTATCAGATAAAAGAAAACCCTAATCTCTCTCTACTCTCTTGAATTCGGCAACAAGGAAAACCCTAGGGGTTTCGATTCTTGTGTGGTTCGACCAAGCCTACATCAAGAGGTGTTCGTGATCGGTTGCTAGCACATAGCATTGGTGTGTCGTGTGTGCGATCGTAGAGGGATTTGCGTTAAATCCTCCAAGAGATCAAGTCTTGCCGAGCTAAAAAGGTAAACATGTTCTATCCGGTTAGTTAGATTAATTCATAGGTTTCTTTCCGCTGCGTACTCGTGTTTTGATAAATAGTTATATAACCCAACAGTGGTATCACGAGCCACCTATGATTTTAATTAATTACCGGGAATAAAACTTGGAAGGGGGGTAACCAAAACAAGATTCTAGTTTTTCGATTCATTTAAAAATCGTGTTTTACAATTGGAAAAGGTTTCGCAATTGGTAAAAACGAAAAAAAATTCGATGGAATAGGACTTTTCGACCCGATCGAAAAGTCCCTGATCGAAAAACACTTCTCGATCCGATCGGAAACCCTTGATTTCCGATCGGAAAACCTATTCCGGTGCGGAGACCCTTGATTTCCGACCGGAAACCCTACTTTTCGATCGAAAAGTACCCGATCGTAAACCTGTTTCCGATCGAGCACTAATCGTAAACTGTTTACGACCTGATCGAAAAGTACCCGATCGGAAACCCTCATTTTCCGATCGGAAAGCCTAATCGAAAAGTGGGGTTCTCGATCGGAAACCCTGATTCCGATCGAAAAATCCCATGTTATGGATCGAAAACCTCTTGCCGAATCGGAAACCCTTAATTTTAGCTCTAAAATTTGATTTTTGTGATCTAAAATTATAAATCCAAGTTTTTATTGTTATTAGATAATTGTTATGAACAACATGTTGTACCTTTAGATTTTAAAGTGTTAAAAAGAAGTAAAAACCATGATGTTTCATGCAAATCGTTCGTGGTTATTACTTAAATGAAAGAGGATTAAATTAAAATTATATGTGATAATTAGAAACCCTAAGATTATGTGATTATCTGATAATTGTGACATAATAAAAGGTTTATTGCAAATTTGTTTTATGAAAATCGAAATTTGCTTAAATAAATTATTGAAATATGATTTTGTTTATAAAATAAAATTTGTGTCCTAAAAGTCAAAAGAAACACCGGCTCACCCGTTTGAACACACTCTAAGAGAGGTATAAGTCGGGTCGCTCTGCTTCCCTAAAGTGGTAGGTTTTTAATTGCAAAAGTTGCAAACCTCACCCCTACGCTTCTTTGTGTGTTGCAAATGGAGCTACCGAGCTCTTTTGATTTGGAAGACAAACTAAAAATTTTATAAACATATTATGTGGTGAAGGTATGCATGAACCTTCACACATAACCTTTTTGATAACACATCAAAATTGCTTTGACCCATTGAAACTTAAGTCTTTGCCATCCACCTTGTAAAGGACACTTGTGAATGTCATCTTACTCATTGGTACACAATGGTAAAATGGCGTTTGCATGACAAATTCCCACTCATTGGTACACAATGGTGGACAATTTGTGCGTTCTTGGCTGGACGACTTAAAACGAGCTAGGCGGTGAGACCCTTGGCCCGTGGCAAAAGATGGGATGAAACATGACTACAAATCACTTGGTGCAAGTTGTAGGTCCCATAAAATCTAGGAATTGTATTTGGAATACAATTAGTGATCGTCACTTACCATTTGAATGCATCATTTCTAGCAGATCAACTGATGAAATGATGGCATGTCAATTGGATCCTAGCCTTAATAAGCTTAATTGTTTAAAATGTTTAAACAATGGGTAATTAAATTTATTAAGGAAAAGATTATCGAAAATACTGATTTTTGAACTTAATCTGTTTGTAGATGGCAACAAACCCTCCTCAAAACAATGTTGGTCATGCTTTTCGTCAAATGTTTGAAAGAGAAAAGCTGAACGGATCTAACTTCAATGACAGGTACCGTCAACTGAGGATTGTCCTTAGAGTTGAACGGAGGACCGATGTCTCTTGAACATCATTGGCCGACCGAGCCAGCTGCTGATGCTTCTGAGCAAGAGAAAGCGTTCTACAACACAGAGTACAGCAGATACGATGAGGTTGCTTGTATGATGATCTCGAGTATGACTCCCGATCTTCAGAAGCAATACGAATTTCATACACCTTGTGATATGATCAAAGAGCTAAAGAAGATGTATGAAAAACAAGCTGGTGTTGAATTGTTCGACCTAGTTGTGGAACTCCACGACTTGAAGCTTGAATCTGGTAAATCGGTCAGTAGTCATGTGCTCAAGATGAAGAGCTACTTCGACAAATTGGAATCGCTCAATTATGGGTATAATCGTGCTGTTGCAGTTGGCATGATCCTCAAATCGCTTACGAAGGATTTTGAGGGTTTTGTGCGCAACTACAACATGCATAGTATGACTAAGACTATACCTGAGCTTCATGCTATGCTTGTCGAGTATGAAAAAACGATTCCTAAAAGGGCCACTGAAACACCCCAAGTTCTTATGATCAAGGGGGGTAAGATCCAAAAGGCTAAACGACCGCAAAAGGGGAAGGGCAAGATTGATGGCAAGGGTAAAGGCAAGGCTGTTGCTCATATCCCTAAAGCCAAGCAAACCCCTCCGGCCCCTAAAGAGCATCAGGCTAAGGACCAGATCTGTCACCATTGTGGTGAAGTCGGACACTGGAAGAGGAACTGTCCTACCTACCTAGCTGAGTTGATGAAGAAGAGAAAGAATACTAGTGGGACTAGTACTTCAGGTATCTTCACAATTGAATTATTTTCCTTTTCTAAGAGTGATTCATGGGTGTATGACACCGGCTGTGGAACTCACATCTGTAATTCGTTACAGGGTCTTAGAAAAAGGAGGAAACTGAAGCCTGGAGCTTTGCAGCTGTTCGTTGGAAATGGTTTGCCAGCAGCTGTGGAAGCTATAGGAGAATTTCATTTAATTCTGCCTTCTGGGTTATTTATTGTACTAGACAATTGTCATTATGCACCTTCTATCACTAGAGGTGTCATTTCAGTTTCTTTGTTGAAAAACCAAGGATTTATTAACATGTTTAATAATATCGGTATTTCAGTTTCTAAAAATAATGTTCATTATTTTGATGCTATTCCTTGTGATGGCATTTATGAAATTGATATGCATGGTTGTGTTTCAAATAATTCAATATTCACTGTTAGCAAACGAGCCAAAACTAGTTTGGACTCTACCTATCTTTGGCACTGTCGTCTTGCCCATGTTGGCAAAAACCGCATTGAAAGACTTCAACGTGAAGGGATCTTACAATCAAATGATGAATCATTTGATCAATGCGTTTCCTGTATCTCAGGAAAGATGACAAGAAAACCCTTTCCGAACGAGCCGCAAAGGGCAAAAGAGCTACTTGGACTCATCCATACTGATGTATGTGGCCCATTTAGACATGTGTCAAGAAAAGGTGCTAGCTACTTCGTGACTTTCACGGATGATTTCAGCCGTTATGGTTATGTTTACTTGCTTAAACATAAACATGAGGTTTTTGAAACATTCAAAGAGTTTAAGAACGAAGTTGAAAATCAACTCGGTAAGACCATCAAGATCCTTCGATCGGATCGTGGTGGAGAATACCTAAGCCAAGAGTTTAAGGATTATCTTAAAGCGTGTGGAATTATCCAACAGCTTACTCCTCCTTATACTCCCCAGCATAATGGAGTGTCTGAGAGGAGGAATCGTACCTTACTAGAGATGGTGAGGTCGATGATGAACCTTACAACTCTCCCATTATCATTTTGGGATTTTGCCTCTAGAAACCGCTGTACGCGTTCTAAATATGGTTCCAACCAAGAAGGTTGAAAAGACACCATATCAATTATGGCATGGAGAAGTCCCTGTGTTGTCTTACTTAAGAGTCTGGGGATGTGAGGCACTTGTGAAGCGTGATACGCCTGACAAACTACAACCCAGGACTACTAAGTGCATCTTCGTGGGATACCCAAAGGAAACAATGGGTTACTACTTCTATAATCCTTCCGAAAACACTGTTCGTGTTGCTCGATATGCTGAATTCTTTGAGAAGAATTTTATAGCTCAAGAGAACAGTGGGAGAATTGTAGAACTACTAGAAGATGTGTCACCTTCTGAAACAACTAGCAATCATCAACTTGGGGGGGGGGGAAATGTTCAAAGAGATGAAACTCAAGTCGATGATGTTGCGATTCCACTTCGTGGATCCGAAAGGGTCGTACGTAATCCGGATAGATGGATTGGTCTAGTCGAATCCGAGGATAACGTATCAGGAGATCTCAATGAGCCTCCGAACTTCAAAGCTGCATTATCAGATCCGGAATCTGAGAAATGGCTTGAAGCTGCGAATGTGGAAATGAAATCCATGCAAGATAACCACGTTTGGACCCTGGTTGATCTTCCTCCTAACACAAGAACCGTTGGGAGCAAATGGCTCTTCAAGAAGAAGACCGACATGGATGGAAATGTACACACCTATAAAGCTCGTCTCGTGGCGAAAGGTTATACTCAACGTTTTGGCGTTGACTATGATGAGACCTTTTCACCAGTAGCAGACATTAGAGCTATTAGAATTCTCTTAGCCATAGCAGCGTACTATGACTTTGAGATATGGCAAATGGATGTTAAGACTGCCTTCTTAAATGGTTACTTGGATGAAGAAGTCTATATGGATCAACCTGAAGGGTTCATTGATCCAAAACATCCCAACCAAGTATGCAAGCTTCAAAGGTCCATTTATGGACTAAAGCAAGCATCGAGGAGTTGGAATAAACGGTTTGATTAAGAAATCAAAAAGTTTGGTTTCGTTCAGAATCCCGATGAGCCATGTGTATATCGCAAAGCTAGTGGGAGTAATGTTACTTTCCTTGTCTTATATGTAGATGACATATTGATTATAGGAAAACACATTCCAATGTTGCAAGATGTAAAATCCCATCTTGGAAAGTGTTTTGCCATGAAAGACTTGGGAGAAGCAGCATTCATTCTTGGAATCAAGATCTATAGAGATAGAACTAAGCGGTTGATTGGACTAAGTCAAAGTGCTTATATTGATAAGATCTTGAAGCGATTCAAGATGGAGAATTCCAAGCGTGGTAATGTACCTATGCAGGAAGGACTTGGTCTGTCGGTCAAACAAGGTGCTTCTACACCTGATGAGGTGAAGCGTATGCAGAGAGTCCCTTATGCTTCGGCTGTAGGCTCTATAATGTATGCGGTGAGATGCACTAGACCCGATATAGCGTTTGCGCAGAATATCGTTAGCCGTTATCAACAGAATCCAGGTGAAAGTCACTAGACTGCTGTTAAGACCATTCTCAAGTACCTACGGGCTACTAGAGATTTGTTTTTGGTATATGGGGGAAATCCAGATCAAGAGCTCAAAGTGACCGGATACTGTGATGCTGGATTTCAGACTGATAGAGATGACACGAAGTCTCAGTCTGGGTACGTCTTCGTTATGAATGGAGGCGCTGTGGATTGGAAAAGCAAGAAACAAACCACAGTTGCTATGTCTGCAACAGAGTCTGAGTACATTGCTGCTTCGGAAGATGCAATGGAGGCTGTCTGGATAAGGAAGTTTATTAGTGGGCTAGACATTGTCCCCACAAGTAACTTGCCGATCGACATGTACTGCGATAACTCGGGTGCATTGATCATCGCCAAAGAACCTGGAGTTCAGAAGGGCGCCAGACACTATGCCAGGAGATATCACTATGTTCGTGAGCAGATCGAACTTGGTGAAATCAAATTACTCAAAGTTCACACAGATATTAACTTAGCTGATCCTTTCACGAAAGCTTTGTCGAGGCCGAAGCTTGAAAGGCATGCCGAGGGCATGGGACTTAAATTAGCTGGTTAAATCATGTATGTCTGATGTTCGGTATTTGGATAAAGGACGTTAAGCAATTTCTATTTATAAATAATGAAATAAAGTATTTGATATGTTTGATTTCATTTAATAGTAAATTGTGTCCTATATTTGCATGTTTAATCCTTGAGTACTTGTCAAGTATTCTAAATTGTCCATTGTCGATTAACTATATGGGAATATAGTTAAACTAAGACAAAATCTGAGTGATTGGTTAGGATGGTCCCACCAAACTCACATGGTATTCATTGGATGCATACTGGACTGACCCACTAACGAATTGTCACTTTATGGATCGGCGTCATTGAGTGAAATTCGAAAATGGTTGCTTTACTTATCCTTAGACTTGAGATACAAGCAGGTCATGCATGTATGGATTGCACCTACTTGATATAGTTCTAACTATCCTGAATAAGGTAGTACAAAAGGGCTATTTTCAGTAAGTGTAGTGAAGTATGTGACTTGACACGTGTAGTCAAGAGGATTTGTTCCTTCGGCTTTGTGCTGAAGCAGATACCACTGGGCCCCTCATTGGACTAATTAAGATGTTTGCATGGCCGTGCCCAAATGAAATCTAGAGATGTCTCGATTTGCAATTTGGTAATCTTAAGTTAGTTGTGAGAATGAGAAACAGAATCGTTAAAGTATGGAATGACTTTGATCCATATCCATATTTAACACGGTACCGGTAACAAAGGGATAGTAAATGACTGTACCATTTAAATACACTTTGAGAAACTGTACTTAAATATTTCTGGGAGCATTGGCGTGTTGCTAGACGCTAACCAATGTTATTAACTTTACTATTGCAAGCTCAAGTGGGAGCTGTAGGGATATGATCATGTAATAGTAAGTGTATGTCTGGAAATTATTTAAGCCTACGGAGTCACACGTCTCGACACCAAATGTATTAATATTAATTAATGGTTAATTAATATTTATCACGAACATTTAACGAGGTTTCGTTAAAAACTGACAGTTAATTGTTAACAGGGGTGTTAGTTGTAATTAGAGAGAGTTGTAATTGGATTACAATTGGGAGAGGCTTTGTGATAAGCCTTTAGGCCGAATTCGGTTAAAGGATTATCCAAATCCTTTGCTTGTTTATCAAGTATTCTAATCCTATAAATAGAGCCTATGGGTTTAAGGATTAGTGGCTGCTTTTATCAGATAAAAGAAAACCCTAATCTCTCTCTACTCTCTCGAATTCGGCAACAAGGAAAACCCTAGGGGTTTCGGTTCTTGTGTGGTTCGACCAAGCCTACATCAAGAGGTGTTCGTGATCGGTTGCTAGCACATAGCATTGGTGTGTCGTGTGTGCGATCGTAGAGGGATTTGCGTTAAATCCTCCAAGAGATCAAGTCTTGCCGAGCTAAAAAGGTAAACATGTTCTATCCGGTTAGTTAGATTAATTCATAGGTTTCTTTCCGCTGCGTACTCGTGTTTTGATAAATAGTTATATAACCCAACACTTTTTAGTTCTCAAACCCAATTGGTTCTCAAATGATCCTCTCCCTATATATATATATATATATATATATATATATATATATATTATATGTGTATTTTTAGAAAATGATAGCAAGTAATAACATGGACAAATGATTGTAAATATATTATAATTGCAACAATCGTTTATAAGTAATTGATATTAGGATGCTTAGATTAAATTATGTTACAATTTATATTTTTCATGGAAATCCCCAAATCACGAAGAACCCTAAAAAATGACCTATGAAATAACTTGGAAAAACCTAAAATTAACAGAGGGGTTTTGTAGATAATGAAAAACTATGTGGAATGGACTACTTACTTGATCAATTTGACGGAGAATTGAGCCCGGAATCGTCCGAACGAGTTATGAGCCCTAGAAATTAGGGGGTTTTGATTGCCCGAATGAAAATTGAAATTGGGAGAGGGTTTTTGATCGTGAGCAGGTCTACACGGGTTTATGATCTCAATTTATAGTGGACGAGATCGGAGATGGGTCGATTTGGAGCTTTAAGTTTAGTTTTAATGGTGGTTTCAAGAAAATGAGAATTTTAGTGAAAATCATTATTTGGAAATGGTTTTTGATGATTAAGGTGCCATTAAACTTGGGTCTTGAATTGAGACATGAAACCGTGGTTTAAATGGTGGTTTTAATGGTGAAAACGGGCAAAAAAATGGGTCAAGAAGGGTTATGGTCGAACAAGAGAAAGAAGGGGGGAAAAAAAGTTGCAGGCGCGTGGAGGAGGAAGGGAAAGGAAGACTGCACGCGCTGGTTTCACTATATATTCGCTGAAGTCGGAGTATTAACATCAAAACAGAATTGCTCTAGTGGTTAGGCGCATGACATGTGAGGCAGAAGGTCACTGGTTCGAATCCCATGGTCCTCATTTCCTTATTTATTTTTTTCTAGCTTATATGCAACCCATAAAAGGCACAGTTAATTCCCATAATGTATGTTTTTAATCCCGATCTTTTCTCATAACTTAATTTGCGAGTTAATTACGGATGTAAAATAAATTTGACATTCGAAACTATAAAACTATTTACGAAGTTTATCAAAATTACCTAAATGGCCCAAACTTTCAATATTTATAAAATTTAACCCAAAACTTCTGTACAGCTATAATTCGTGTATCAATTGCGTGCGTAACTAGTATTGCCCACATTTACCACACGTATATAGCATACTCAAGTCCCGGTCTAATTTAAATAAATTGAAAGCTTGAAATATTGAAATACGAATTGAAATCGAAACAAAATAAATTGAAATAATCGTAAATTATACATTGCAACACCAAATAAAATGAAATAAACTTCCTTATTGAATGGATCATGGAATACAAGTCGGGTACAACGAAATGGATAGACCATGGATGTTACACCAGTCGCGCTGGCACGATCGGATATCGAACGGGTGTAATTTACTTCTTAGTCTTAATGAGGCACAATTGAACTTGTCGAGCTTCAATAACTGGATAGCTAGTTTAACTAGTCAAACGTGCACTGATTTCTTGAAAATAGCCTAGCTAGCTATTGATATATTATCTGGATTTTACCAAACTGTTAAACTGATGAACTGATTAAACCTGTGAACTCACCAACCTTTGTGTTGACACTTTTTAGCATGTTATTCTCAGGTTGCAGATGTTCGAGTATCACGAGTACGCATGCATGAGACTTCGAAACCCTTTTATTATCTTTGAACAAGCCACGTCACCTTGGGTGGCGGTGTTTTTACATAAATACTTTCAGCATATTACGCTTCCGTATTTGTAAAACTCTGTATTTATATTTTAATAAAATATACAACCTTTTATTAATTGCTGGTCATTTGGTGTAACTAATGGACAGCGATCCTGGTTTGTCACGCTCCCTATGACGCGTTATCGCGCGTGGGATTTTTTGGGGTGTGACAGATTGGTATCAGAGCCATTGGTTGCAGCGAACTAAGATTCGTCTTAGACTGTAACTTTTTTGCATTAGTTGCACTTAAACATTTCTCTCATGCATCGTGATACTCACTCCTACGCGCGACTGGTATACGATTTGTTATTTACATCATCCAATCGCCTTATAATCACGGCGAGGATCCGGTTAGTCTTGAGTCATTTTTCTTAACTTCTCTAAGTTGTGTACCTCTTGGTTAACATTCATATACAACGAGACATCGAATCAGATCGGAGGATCACGTTTATACATTTGACGAGCTGATTGCTACTAGGGATTATTCCTAATTAAACAACTAGGCGTAGTGCCGATACTATGGATGTATGATGCATAGGGAAGGTGGTGTAATACCCTTTCTTGTCCATAAAACACTATCTTAGCTTAGGAGGTTCTTGTTATACATACCTTACGTATATCTCTAAACTCATTCGTTCAGGGAATGTTATCTCGATGTGCTAGTAGCGCGATTTTTAGCTTACTAGAGTTAGCAGGGTATGAATTCAAGTGTCTGCCTATGGGGAACTTATATCAACTTTCGTTATCCTGATCGTCTTCACATTTGCTGTGATATCTTAAGATCTTTCCCTTCTCGATTTTATCACGTTATGCATTAAAATAATACAACTGGAGTACAATTCTTATAACCTCAATGAAACGTGATGCAGGTAGACTGAAATTCCCTCTTTGTGTATCGGATTGCGATCACGCCAGTATGTGTGATAATTACTCTCTAACTTCAAGCTAAGCTAGGGTCATTCTGATAAACCCTACTCAGATCCTATTGAGCTAAATTTCTGGCTGACTCGTTTCGGGTGGGTCATTCCAATCTGAGTGAGCATTCTATTCTCGAAAACTTATCTCATTAACAAATTCTGGTCAAGATAACCATGGGTTAGTGACCACACCATACTTAGTAGCTGAACTAAGATGAACTAGGGTGATCATATATAGTAAATCACAGTTACGGGTGCACACGTAAATGTAATTTGCAGTATATGGAAATCCTAAAGAATCCTACTAGGCAAGCCAATGGTCGTATTGGGACCAAATTCCTGTAATTTTTTTCCTCGTGGTATTGAATGTTGAACATGTTGAACTCAACCGAATGATCGAAGTCATCTATCTTTGAAAATGCTATCGCACCTGACTTTGCCCCTTTACTATTGGATTCAAATCCATACGTGAACCCTTTCGAAGCATATTATGAAAAGTTGGTCCTAGAAGGACACTATCACACTCGTGTATTTCAATGACCAGTCTTCCCTAACTACGAACATTCTCGACGAAACCCTTGACTGGTTTGAACTCATCCTGAACCATAATTCTATTTTTACGATCTTATCGACCATATCAATCCCTAGAACTCTACGATCGTGAGATAACTTGGACATGCATTCATCAGACGGATACCTAGACAACGTTAGATGAACGAATTGGATAAATCATATACCGTGAGCACCGGGGCGTATTTATTGGCTGAAAGCTCTTGTGAAGTTACCCTCTGAAGATCCATACTCCCTGATTTTCTTGTGCGAACCAGTACTTATTGCCAACAACATCGACACAGTTGTACAAACTGTCTACCACACCGCAAGCGTATTTATCTCTAATGGGGCTAATGTTAGTGAGAATCCTTCCTGACTTTCAAACTAATGGCTCCCAGCTTTAACGTAAGGACTGCTCCGATTGATCTCCTGAGCCTGAACTATCAATTTTTGTTTGCATAATTCAACCTTTCATGATTTAGCAACCGGCAATTTCTGGTTCTCGTGCTTGGTAATCCTTTATGTCCTGGATAAGATTCTAAGCTTTGAACAGAAGGGTGTTACACTTTTGGTTAGTTTTTCTACTAGTTGACACCATTAATGATAAGACGACCTTATGCTTCAATCGCAGTTAAAATACCAAGCGTTATATGGAAACTCTATTGGCACCCATCGAGCGTGAACTTTTTGTTATCGATAGCTAACTGTGCGATCAAACTATACTTACCCTTCTTACACATTGAGTACCCCAAGTTATCCGTACATTTTGTACATTATTAACGCTCCTATCATAACAACTATAGACAAACTTCTGGTATACGGATCCTCAACATCCATTCAGGAAACTTTCACTGATGAACCCAGCTTGATCTTAAACCTTGTGGCCTACTTAAACCTTGATCTTCTTGAAATCTGAAGCTTTATGATATTCGTCTTGCACGCGCCAACCTCTCGACGACCTTCACTAGAATAACAAACCTTACGCTTTTTTCTGGTATAGTGAATGAAAACTCTTACACCTTTTGTTTGCATAACGTATTGAGGTTTTACTCTCTCACCCCCTTTACCTTCAAGCGTATGGGAAAAACTTGACGTCCTCTACTTCCGATAAAAATAACCAGTGTGGTTTGACTAATAGCTGGTAATTTGTAAGTTGCGGGTACGCTTTGAAGGTGCTAGTAGTGTGGTAGGTTAGCTGCGGTACACCCTATATATAAACATTGGTGGCACGTTGAATGTGGGACCAGTACCGGACCAATGATTGCCTCTAGAGTCATACACAAGAGTACATGAGAAACTCCATCTAACAGGACTAGATCATTGATAAAACTGTTTAATGCTACTTTCTCCGAGATTACGGATATCCCTTACGTATTCCTACCAAAAGAGACATACCCAAAATAATCAAACTTCATGCTTTCAATTGTCCGAGTCTAGAAGAAAACTTTTCTGAAGCGAATTTCCTGCCAAGATTTAGACGCGAGTTCTGACTCAGGTGGACATTAACGTTTTGAAAACCAGAGATATTCCCTTAGGAATGACAAACCACATTTATTGAATGATCAACTCCAATTTTTAGAAGCACGTGTTAAGAAGTAGATCGACTTCCGTTTAAAGGACACTACTTTTGGGTCGACTGCTTTGTTTTTATAAACTCTTTGGAATTTACTGAGGTGATAGCCTTGATCCTTTCTTAGGAACAACCTGTAGAACCACGATATGATCTTACTACTGCATGATTCGGTAATCGGATAGCAACAAGAAAGTAAATAAAGCTTTGCTTTATTGAATCACTTAGAGGTTACAAGCTAGAGAGAGATTACACCTTCTGCTACACACAGTTAAGAGATAGAGAACTGAAAGAACTACTAAACACTCTCTCTAACAAGCTATTTATAGTCACTTAGTAACAGGCTAGCGTACCACCTGCGGACCATCTGGTCCGCATGGACCATCTGGTCTGGCGGTGCATATGGTACGGCCAATGACTATATTACTCACACACAGATGCTCTAGATTAGATACAATACACGAGACACACGCTAGCATAGGAATATGCTTCTACAGACTCCCCCTTAACGTGTAGTGTATGTAGCTATCTATCTTTCTAACAAAACTTCAGTCTTCGATCCTCAGCATTTCTGCATCTGATCTTCAACTTGAAATCTTGTCAGAATTAGAGCTCGCATGGCTGGATCATCCTTGAATAAATCTTTGAACTTCAAGATCCACTTGTGAAAGATATAACATACTCCCCCTTTCACCATGCTTGAGTTGTCTCACTCAGATAACCTGCAATTTCAGAAGACAGAAACACGGCTTTCCTTTTCTTTTGAAAAATAATTTAATCTTGGCGCAAAACTTCTCTTCGAGAATCCAAGATATAGTTTTGAAATTTTGAATTTTGTATCAAAAATCGATCGGTCGAAAACAAATAAGAAACAAAATATTTTTGGCTTTTTGAAACTTTATATTAAAACACACCGAAAATCTTTTTGATTTTTCAGATATGAAACATAAATGCAATACAGAAATGAAATACTGAATCACACACTATTTTTGTATTTTGCGAGAAAGATCACAACTTAGGATCATATTGGTCATAACTTGCTGAACTATACTTCAATTTCAATTACTTCAGCACACAAGTCATGTCGATTACTGGTATAATTTGTCCATCTTAAACTCAGGCACAATCATACTCATACCATCTGGATATGTTATTATATTGATTAGATTTGCATTGACCAGTGTACCCCACACTATCAGACATACTCAGATATACTTTTGCTTTTTATATCACACTTTAGTGATTTCATTTGTGATTTAATCACATAATGATTATATTCATGATTCAGTCAACTGTGTTCCATGCAAAAAGAAATAAGAACGTTAAATCTTCTACCTTAAGGTCGATCTTTCGATACGCATATAAGGCCTCGGATTTAACAAAATAAGAAAATAAAACAAGTTGAAATTGTATAACCCAACAACAATCAGGTCGGTACTCCCGTACACGCAGAGAAAGTCCGATGAGTTATACGAAACACCAAAGAAAATAAAGCAGAACGTCAAACGAATAACAATCGGGTCGATCTTTCGATACGCAGAGAAAGTCCGATCGTTTGACAAAATAAAGAAAATCAAACAAGTTTAAATCTTTGCAAAATGAACACATGTATACACAGTGACTTCTCATTTTTTTTCACATATCTTTTCTTGATATATCATGAGATATGCATCAAGATGTTGTCCACTTGGTCAAGCATTAGTATTAAGTGTTTATCACATCTGAATACTTTCTGATTTAATGCCGAGCCTACCAAGTACATCAAACAATGATCTTATGGCTTTTTCATCTATTTTATCCATGAGTCAGACATGTAAGCCAATGTACCATCATTTCCCAAATATGTCGGATACAATTTCTCATTTTTTTTAATGTTTTTGTATTTTTCTGTTTTTTGATGTTTTTGTATTTTTCATTTTCTCCCCCTTAAAATGAAAACTCTATTTTTGGAGTATCTTTTAATTAAAACACAAAGACACTATTTTTGGCTTTTCAATTTTCTCTCCCTAAACTACATACGAAATGTAAAAGAAAGAAAATTGACCAATCGATACTGATACCTTTTCAGTTTAAGCTTTCAGAAAAACTTTTAGTTTAGAAATATGAAGCATTCAATTTAAGTTAAGACCGCAGAATACTCCTCCATCAGCAACTTTGCAATCACCAACAGGTCTTCTAGGAATACCTGCACACTGGTTATAAAGATTAGTACTCAAATGACCCGAAGCACACAGCTTCTGGTCGACCAGTGTCTTCCATAAAATCATTTGCAGCTTTGCTGACCACCTTAGGTCGCCACTGCATTTTGACCTTTTCTGTTTTTACTGAAACATCATCCTGTGATGAACCTTCAACACTTGAATCAAATTTAAAAAATTGTTTCTTTTTATACTTAGTGTTAGACGGTGTGGACTCAGTAAAAATTCTGCCTGATTCATCAATAAATGTGGCAGATTTGTTTGAAAATGATCTTTTACCAGTTTCAGGACAATCATGTGCCATGTGTCCCTTTCGGCGACATTGATAGCACAAACGATATGATCGTTTAGATTGTGGTTTACCCTGAACTGGATGACACCTTTCATCAGACTCAAAACTATCATAAAAACTATCAAAGACTTGAAATCTATTCTCATGTACCCATTTGGAAGTAGGACTGCGGGGCAAAGAATTAGAGCCATATGATGAAGATTCTGTTGGAGAACTCTCAGATGAAATCTTCTTCTTTTGGGTGCCCCCGAATCCCTTTTCCATGGTAGAAATGAAAACCTGAGCCAGATGATATATTTGATCCAAGTTTGTATCTTTCTTTGCTTTCTTTGGCATGGTCTTTTGCTTTGTAACATTCTTGCCTTCACTACCCAAACCACAACGTTTGTACCCCGGTAGCTTAGTTAAATCGACTTCAGAACACGAAGGACCCGCTTTAGCAGCTTGATTAAACGAAGCTTTAATATCATTTAATTTGTTAGCTTCAACCAACTTCACAGCAACAGCTTCTTCATGCAATTTCTTTTCATCTTTCTCAATCTTTTCACTAGTAGAAATAACACCCTCTTCTGACATAAATCCACTAGAAACAAACGATGGTGGTGTTTTATCAACCAAACATTCCTCTTTTTCCACTACCTTCTTTGATTTCTGTGGTTTCTTCAATTCAAACTTCTTCGCAACAAATTCAGAATAATCACCAGTTAGAGCTGAAATTTGAATGTCAGCAAGTGCATCAGATTCAATAACCGGATGTGGAATCTGATTATATTCTTCACTCCCAAAAACCTTCTTGAAATTCTCATCTTTACACAAGTAGCTCGTGAAAGAATGTGAATTCTTCAAATTATTCAACTGTCTTTTAAGATCCAACACTTCAACATTCAGATCAGATATTTTCTTTTGAGCTTCACCCGATGCTTTTTCTGATTCAATTAATTGCTCTGAAGCTGTATTAAACCGAAACTTTTCCTGTCGCATCTGCATGGGCATCACACACTTCTTGAGTAATTTTCTTGACACGACCTTCATGAATCTCAATATTTCGTTTCAACAACTGATTTTCTTCTTTCAAACTGATCACTTTGTCTTGCAACTCAGAATGGACCAGTTGATGTTGATTTTCTACAGCAACTACTTTATCAAATTCTTCCTTGAGATCATCATAAGCCTTCTTCAGCGATTCTACTCTTGCAGTTGATTTCTCAAACAAATTATCAAAATCATTAATCGCATCTTTTGCTTCACTCTCCCATATCTCAATACTTTTGACCAACTCTTCATTATCAGTTTGTAACGTCAAAATCTGTTCTTTATCGGCACTAATGAACTCATTCAATTTATCTTGAACTGCCATCAACTCTTCCTTCAAAACATTCTTTTCGGTGATTAATTTCTCATTTATCTTGCAAATCTCATCAGAATTTTCAACTTTCTTCTTGAAACTTTCTAATTCTGTTTCCTTCAGTGTTCTCTCAACCATCAACCCTTCCTTTTCTTGAACCAATTCACGAATTTTTCTATCCTTTTCAGCACAAAATTCACATGTTGACTCATACCCACTAACTTCAGAATCACTTGTTTCAGATGTAGTAATCTCAGACGTATATCCACTTGATTCAACTTCAACATTTTCCATTAAAGCCACAGATTGACCGTTGATATAACAAAATCCATCTGGTTCTGCACTAGTATCTTGAATAGCAGTCAAAGTAATAGATGGTTTGTCAAATTGTTTTGACCATTCATCACATTCTTTATCTGCTTGAGCTTGAGCCATCATAGCTTTTGTTTCATGCTTATCAGATTTAACTTTATCAGAGGATGACTGAGAACACTCACGAGCAAAATGTCCAACCTTTGAACAATTGTAACATTTTACTTTAGATTTATCCAAACCCATTTTTCTTCCTCCTGGAACAAAAGAATTCTTTCCATGTTTCTTGATAAACCGTCTTCCTTTTTCAACCATCATTGCAAATTGCCAATGCAGATCTAGTTCAGCCAATTGATCATCATCCAGCTGTTCTAACTCAGTTCCACTCAGACCAGCATCACTAACTTGACCAAATATCGATCCAGACGATGAAGATATAAAAGCAGATAACAATGCAGCCAATTCTTCAGTTGATTGAGCAGATGAGAATTGTTTGATGATTTATCTGGAATGGTAAAACGACATCCTGGAGAATAACAAGAATTTTTAGAATGCCCAGCAAGAAAAGCTGTTAACGACGGATTACTGCTTGAAATAGCATGTGACTTTGCCTTAGCATGAACAGTAGCATTATTTTTCCGAAAGTACAATTCAGGATTTTGAACTATAGGATGTGCAGATTTCTTCACCAGCAATTCCATCTCACGAGCTTGTAATTTGCTAGTTATTTGATTGAATGTCCAATTTGAATAATTTGGATCATTTGTCAGCATCATCACATAATTTTCCCAGTTTTCTAGTAAAGCTTCCAAAATTTTTTCTTTCAATTCATCACTATCTTTCTTGACTCCAACAACATCAAATTCATTTATCAAATGGGAAAACCGAGCAATCAAATCTGGAATTTTCTCATTCTCACAGTGCCTGAAATTATCAAACTCTTTCTTCAAAACTTTCTTTCGAGTATTTTTGTATTGATCATTACCCGTACATCTCTCTTCAATAGCATCCCACAACTCCTTAGCCGTTGTACATTGCTTAAATTGATGCATTAGATCTTTTGGTAAGGCCATTGTAAGATAACTCTATGTTTTCTTTTCTCGAGAAAACAATTTCCGTTCATCAGCATCGAAACTACTAATCATCTTTGGTTTGTTAGGACTTATCATCGGATATTCATATTCTTTCTCAATTGGAATCCAACTCTCAATATCTTACGAATAAATGTAAGATTCAAACCGACTTCTCCAATTGTGATAATCTTCAAGCCTTAGCAATTTAGGAACTTTTTGAGTTGTTCCTATCTCATTATCATAGTTCAACATGGCTTGCATTGATGTTTGAGCAGCAGTCATTGCATAGAAATCACTCATTTTGATGTTAAATCTAAAAACTCCAAAACTTTGAACTAAAAAACGAGGGTCTTCCAAGCGGATTTTGGGGGTCAAACTGGGGGGTACAGACCTTTTAGGTTAGTACACGTCTAGATCTCGGAAAGACGAACGTTTTGACTGGTATTGGGTTCCGTAACTCCAAACGGTTTGCAAGTTACGTCAGTTTTAGTGAAGGTCACTATTCTGCCAGCGGACCAAACCAAATTCAGCGGACCAGATTCTGGATCACTGTTAAACTGCGGACCAGATAAAACCCAGCGGACCAGATGAAATTCAGCGGACCAGAAATGAACTGCGGATCAAATGAGGTACGGCAGACCAATATACCAGCGGATCAGATTGGTACGGCGGACCAAATTGGTACGCTATAACTGCTGCGGATCAGAAAGAAACTGCCACGGACCAGCTGATGAAGATTGCCTGGCGGACCAGTCAGCGGACCAGTCTGTTCGTCGGGCGGACCAGTGGCAGAAAAAGCAAAAATCGACTGATTTTCACAGATTTTGACAATTGAAGCTAGAAACTGGATCAGTATGATGCGAAAACACTCTAGGAACATCCAGAAATCATTTTTATCCTTGGGATCACTCAGAATTATGAAAAATTGATGAAAACATAGAAAAACCAAACTTTTTCTCTCTAGAATCCGAAAAACTTACCAAATCACAGCAGTAGAGCAACCTGGAATGCTCTGATACCACTTGTAGAACCACGATATGATCTTACTACTGCATAATTCGGTAATCGGATAGCAAAAAGAAACTAAATAAAGCTTTGCTTTATTGAATCACTTAGAGGTTACAAGCTAGAGAGAGATTACACCTTCTGCTACACACAGTTAAGAGATAGAGAACTGAAAGAACTACTAAACACTCTCTCTAACAAGCTATTTATAGTCACTTAGTAACAGGCCAGCGTACCACCTGCGGACCATCTGGTCCGCCCAGACCATCTGGTCCGGCGGTGCATATGGTACGGCCAATGACTATATTACTCACACACAGATGCTCTAGATTAGATACAATACACGAGACACACGCTAGCATAGGAATATGCTTCTACACAACCGATTTGACCTTTTAACCGCGGTAAACCTACACTAAACCCTAGCAAAGATACATATATACAGGTAACCCGAGCCAAAGCCACTTTTGAACATCCTGATGTTTTTGTTTCGCATTCACCCTATTATAACACCTTTGTGCTTTATCTTACTTTTGAAAACCATTTGAATTGATGTTTTGGCAAGAAAGGAATCAAGACGCATGAAGCGAAAGGACATCAAGGAGACTGGGCATGCCAGTGAGCTTAAACAATGAAGATTTCCCTAACGAGACGTTTACTCTATTGGATTGCATAAGCGTTGACACATTCATTTCGATATCGGTTTATGCAAAATTCCTTGCCAAATCCTGTCAAGCACATATATATCCCTCTCCGAATTTTATACCATCCACTACGTTATTTGCATCCTCCCTACTGGTATCTTTACCAGTGCCAGTTTAAAGACACATGTCATTCTTGGAATGTGTAGTTTCGGCTATCATAAGCTTTTATCTCATCGTTTACTAGAATTCACGAACTAAGCCGTTGGCGCTCTTCATCTTAAATTGCTATTCTCATGCTTGATGAGCACCTTTCGATATTCGGTACCACATAGTTTACACTTTTGTTTTGTTGAACTTTCGCCCTTATTTTTGGATTTTTTTAGTAAGGTAATATGCATGATGATATGTTGTACTAAACTCCAACTTGAATTTGAACCTAATTGTCTATGTTATTTCATGAAAAGTTCTTAGCAGAATTTAGTAATTCTTTTCTAAAACAAACTGCTACGTGTTACCTTTTAGATGGTTGTGAGCTCTTGATTGGATTTCTCTTTAGACCTTAGTCCTTTTGTCACAAAATCAGTGTGTTACCAGTTATATTTTAGCATGTTAGCAACTGTTGAACCATGTAACCCTGATAAATAGTTTGTTTGCTTTTGAACTTCTCATGAGAAATGTTTATAAAACATACGTGTTTATGCATGCTAAAATTTGAGAATCTAATCCTATGTTTAGGGTATATAAATTGATAAATCATTGAAGTGCTTGTTTAAACACAAGTTTCATAGAGTTGCATGATTAGTTATGCGTAGGAAACGTGTTAGGAACCAGAAAATGACATGTTCTGAATGTATTAACTTGATTGAGTATGAAAACCATACACCATACAAGATCCTAAGTCTCCTACCTCGATGGGAATGACAAGACTGTGTGAAGTTGCTCCATCAACTTTACACCGTATGGGTTGTGTTGGTTAGTTTATGAACTTATATGCTAGAGATATGTCATGTTAGGGTCGTATGCTAGTATACAAGGTGTTGGGACAATTGTATGCGTTGTATGGTAAAACTTTCATGATATTGCATGCTTGTATGCTTTGACCGCATCAACCTTTAAAAGAGATATCCGTAGAAACTCGTATGCTATCTGAACCATTATTGCATGAAATGTGAATTTGAATATTATTATGAATTATGTGAACTTAATTGCTCATAACTCCATAAGGTACTAAATCAATCAATGGGTCCTAATGTTAACCTGATTAGTCATGTGTAATTATATGCTATTGGTTAGTTAGTAGGCAAAATCCAGACGTTTATGTTTTCATTAGACGACGGGTCTATTAGACGAGCACCGCGTGACTAGATGCACACATAATTTCCTCGTACTCAAATTCCCTTCTCTTCAATTCACATGGATTTTTGATGAATGCGAACATCTTAACTAAAAACGAGATACAAAATGGGAATCTCACTCCCAGCATTTAGTACAATAATTGGGAGAATATTTAGATGTATTATGATTCTTCTTCGTAACGAAACTATAAGTTCAGATACTTATGTTATCGTGTCACTTTGTTTGACCTGGTTATGTGTGACACCCGAGAATTTCAAGGTTAACTTCCGTTAGACAAACCCGTTAGTTACGTTATAAGTGTTAACTTAGTAGCTAATGCATAACTAGGCCGAATACGTCCACGACCTTTGGTTGATCACCGAACCCGTCCATATGTGTTATGTGTTCATCATTGATTGTCTTTATGTGCAATGTAAATTAAATGCATGATTTAATATTGTGAATAGCATGACAAATTGTAAATACTTGATTATGTGAAAAACTTGCCTTTTTGGTCGCCAGCGAAACTACCGGGCGAAACTATAGTGTCGCCCGGTAGCCAGCTAAGATAATCCAATGACACGAGACCAGAGCTAGTTTCGCCTGGCCAGCGAAACTGCCAGCGAAACTGGCTCCTGATATAAATAATCTTGATAAACCCTAGTTTCTCCATTTGCCTCATTTCATCACAAACACACACACACAATTCTCTGGAAACTGGTCAGCCGAGAAAACCATCAAGAAACCGAGACCTCGGCCTCAAGACCATCACCTCATCTCATCTATCGATCCTAGAACCAACCGTGAGTCCCAAAACTATGTTTTCTTGCTTCTTCTATGTGTTTCTTTATAAAGTATGCTCAAACCTTCACGAAAACTTGTATGCTTCTGGGATAGTGCTTAGGGATGCTAGATCTACCATAAAGTCAGCAACTTTACGTTTAAAAACAAACCATGATGATGATTTATGCAATTTTGGCCATTTTAGGGTTTAGAAGTGTTTTTAGAGATTTGATGATTAAAATGCATGTTAAACGTGTTAAAGCTGCTTGATTTATGTTGGTAAATGCCTATGTATGCTAGATAATGAATTGCATGTAAGATCAGAAGCCGTTAGGTTGATTTTTAGGCAAATCCGTATGTTTTTCGCGACCAGCGAAACTGTCTGTTCTCTGGGCGAAACTAAGTAGCGAAACTAAGACCTGACCTAAAAACCAAACTTGTGAAATTTGCTTAAGTGTTATGCCATGACTTACATGATTATGCCATGATGAAATATGTTTGATATCTGATTTATATGAACCCTTGTTTATGATCAACCATTGGTGTCGTGTGTCGGTATGTCGAGTCATAGTTGCAACGTGCTATGTTATGGGCCATAGTGACGTTAAGTAAAGATTAGACACGAAACTAATACTTAAGACCTAAACGTGTTCTAGGTCTTCGTTAAACAACAATATTTGGATTACTTGAAGTGTAGCAGTGCAACCAAAGGTGAGTGTCACTAACCCGCTTACTGTGAGTCCGTTTGGGCCACACCGAATAACTTAACGAAAAACAATGCTGATAAACTCTAGAGTGCTAGGCACCTACCAATGAACAAGAGAACACGGGATGCTTGGCACCCACTTGATGAACTAAAGTGTTTTATGGGAAACACTTGTGAACTATGAACGAACTATTTTTCTGAAACAAAACTGAAAACGTTTTAATATGGCTAGTGTAGGTTAAAGTCTGAACCACATGATATCACATGTTTTCTAAGGATGCCTTATAACTTAAAAGTCCTCAACTTAATTGTGCCATTAATTTGTGAAAGCGAGGGGATGTTGGGTAGATCTACTGGAGTTTGACAAACTCCGCCCCGTGGCACAGGGAGTGCACGGAGGAACAATATCAGCCTATTTGACCGTGGTCCCGAGAGGACACGGGGGAGGCAAAAACCGCGATGACGTAGGTCCGCACCGTACGGGATGGCTCGGCCCCCACAAAATAAGTCAGCTTTGGTACAAACTTCCTTAGAGCATGGAACAACGGATTAGCTACCCGCGATATCGGTTGAGTCCTTTAACTTTACGGAACTAGTACATACCCGATGACGTAGGTCACGGACAAACCATTTATAAACTGAGAATTAATTACGAGCATTGCTTTTCACAAATAAACATTTTGTAAGTGCATCTTGACACGAATTATGATTACGAGACCGGGCCAATGCATGACAAGCCCACTGTGAACTCACCAACCGTTAGGTTGACACTTGCGTGGTTTAAACTTTTGTAGATCGCTAAGGAGTATCCGCTGGAGGTTGGCATGGCACAGAGGATGTTTACTTTTATTTAAACTAAATTGGGAATTTAAAACAACAATTATGTAAAGCACGTGGTTAGTGCTAAGGACAATTATTTTTCCGCTGCGTATGTAATTTAAGACTTTGATTTATAACTTGTGTTTGAACTAACCCTGATTCGTTTAGTATTTGTAACTATGGTCGTGGATCCTGGTCTAGTCGCGCCCCTTAACGGTATAAACTCCGTTAGTGGTATTTTGGGGGTGTGACAGATTGGTATCAGAGCCATAAGTTGCAGAGAACTGGAATCATTTTTGAAAACGATTTGGAAACTGCAACTTGAAAACCTTGGTTACAAAACGAATAAACAAATTCCCAAAGACAAAATTTTTACGTGCCAACCTGGGATACTCGCTCTGCTGTGTAAGTAAAGGCTTAATACGTATGTATATATATATATATATATAAATATATATGTATAGACCGTGTCTAAGTAGTCTAACGGAAGACCTTAGGAAATTTTCACACACGAATACGAAATGCGACCGCGAATACGCACACTACTCTGGGGAAAGCGGCAACGAAATGATGCTACACGCTACGTCCTGATTTCTACTACGACGACTACGCCGACGGTGACTTTATGGGAAGCCGACCTTCGACGATAGCACTCACGACGTTCCTCGACGACGCCTCGATTTTGCACGAAAATTTTTCTGGACTAATAGTGGGATAACGGGAACTGGCTAATATACATATTATGGGATATGTATAAAATATAACTGTGACTGAACACTGGCTACTTTAACTGTTCAGCAAGATGTCTGGAAGAGGAAACGGAAGAGGCGGCATAAACATGACGCCTGCACAGCTGCAAGCAATGATTACTGAACATGTGCAAGCCGCGGTGGCAGCCGTCCAAGCTGCGTATGCCGCACAGGGTAACTATTATGCCGATTAAGGCACAAAGCGATTATATCATGACCTGTTTAATTTTAAAATCCGAACTATTTATGCATCAGGAAACCAGCACCACTGCACGTTCAAGTCCTTCATGGACTGTAAGCCGATGACATTTTCCGGCGAAGAAGGAGCTGTAGGACTCCTCAGGTGGATTGAGAAATCCGAAAAGGTTTTCTCCATGTGTAACTGCCCAGCTGAAAGCAAGGTGAAGTTTGCTACTGGTACCTTCGAAGGAGCCGCACTCTCCTGGTGGAACGCTGAAATTCAGATGGTTGGGCTAGACGCGGCTAATAACATGCAGTGGGCAGCATTTAAGGAGCTGATCATGGAAGAATACTGTCCACGTGACCAAGTCAAGAAGCTTGAGGGTGAATTCCTGAATTTGAAGATGTCTGGGTCTGAAATCGAACAGTACACTGCCCGATATCATGAATATGAGGTCCTATATCCCACAATGGTCGATGCTGAGTTCAAACGCATTGAGCGTTATCTGGAAGGCCTCGCGCCTCAAATCAAAGGATTGGTGACTGCCAGCAACCCCGCGACCGTACAGCAAGCCATTCGTTTGGCTCACAAACTTACTGATCAAGAGGTCGAGAAAGGCACTCTACCTGCGAAAGCCACCGAGAAGACTGCCTTGAGTGGCAAGAGAAAAGCTGATGATGAAGCTCCTGAAAACTCGATGAATGTTCAGAGTGTTGGAAACAGCACTGGGAGGTCTTATAACTCCCAAGGTCAAAGCAAGAGGTTCGGGAATAACAGTGGCAACTACCGCCAGGGCGGAAATGGTCAGAGCAACTACAAGGGTAACCTGCCCTTGTGCAACAGGTGTGGAAAGCATCATGCTGGTAATTGTAGGAAGAATATGAGCTGCGAAAGGTGTGGTAAGGGAGGCCACGAAGCAAAGGACTGTTGGGCAACTTTACCCGAGCAACAAAACCGCCCCAGAAGAAACAACAACAACTATGGGAACAATCGGGGCAATGGAAACAATGGTCAGAACCGCAACATTGAAGCTCCCAGGGGAAACGGTAACGGGAATTGTTATGAATGTGGTGCTCCAGGCCACATTAAAAGAGACTGCCCACAGCTAAGAAGACAAGGGAACGGAAATCAGGGAAATAACGGTGGGAATGGTAACGGTGGAGGTAATGGTAATGGGAATGGCAATGGTAATGGTGGAAACGGAAATGGTGGAAATGGTAGGGGTCGAGCTTTCGTCATGGGCCAGGGTGAAGCTCGCAATGACGCCAACGTGATTAATGGTAAATTTATTTTGAACGGTTTCTTTGCTACTGTTTTATTTGATTCTGGTGCTGAGAAAAGTTTTATTTCCACTAAATTTGCTAAATTGATTAACGCTAAACCGATCGACTTAGATGCTAAATATGTGGTAGAACTAGCAAATGGTAAACTTCATGATACGACTCAGATAGTTAAGGGCTGTAAGTTAGAACTAGCCGGCCATACCCTAGGAATTGACCTTATGCCTTTCCCGATTGGTAGTTTCGACGTCATAGTAGGAATGGATTGGTTATCCGAAAACCGGGCTGAAATTTTATGCCAAGAAAAAGTGGTTCGTATCCCACTCGAAGACGGTAAAGTATTAACGGTTCAAGGTGAGAAAGGTGGAACAGTCACCGGCATTATTTCATTCCTTAAAGCTCAGAAATGCCTCCGTAAGGGTCACTTCGCGATTCTTGCAAACGTCACTGACACGACACATCCCGAGCGCAAAATTGATGATTACCCGATAGTTCGCGACTTCCAAGATGTATTTCCTGAAGATCTGCCTGGCTTGCCTCCATTTCGACAAGTTGAGTTTGGGATTGATTTGGCTCCAGGTGCCGCTCCGATTGCACGCGCTCCGTATCGTTTGGCTGTAAGCGAACTCAACGAACTCTCCGCGCAACTACAAGAGCTACTCGACAAGGGGTTTATTCGTCCAAGTTCGTCTCCATGGGGAGCTCCGGTACTGTTTGTTAAGAAGAAGGATGGAACGTTCCGCATGTGCATTGACTACCGAGAGCTTAACAAAGTTACTATCAAGAATCGGTATCCACTTCCTCGAATCGACGATCTCTTCGATCAGCTACAGGGTTCAAGCTACTTTTCAAAGATTGATCTACGGTCTGGATATCACCAGCTTCGCGTTCGTGATGAGGATGTACCCAAGACAGCTTTCAGAACTCGGTATGGTCACTACGAGTTCCTGGTTATGCCGTTTGGGCTAACCAATGCACCTGCCGTATTTATGGATCTGATGAATCGAGTGTGCAAGCCGTACCTCGATAAGTTTGTGATAGTTTTCATCGACGACATTTTGATCTACTCTAAGACAAAGGAAGAACACGAGGAGCATCTGCGTCTTATTTTGGAATTGCTTCGCAAGGAACAGCTCTACGCCAAGTTTTCAAAGTGCGACTTTTGGATCCGCGAAGTCCAGTTTCTCGGACACATTGTTAATGAGGAAGGAATTCATGTCGATCCAGCCAAAGTGGAAGCAATAAAGAACTGGCCTACCCCAAGAGCGCCAACAGAAATCCGACAATTTTTAGGACTTGCCGGGTATTATCGAAGGTTTATTAAGGGTTTCTCACAAATAGCTCAACCCTTAACGGCCTTAACGCACAAAGGAGTGCAATACAGATGGGGTGAGAAAGAAGAGCACGCGTTCCAAACGCTTAAAGATATGTTATGTTCGGCTCCAATTCTTGCGTTACCCGATGGAATTGACGATTTTGTGGTTTACTGCGATGCATCAATCCAAGGACTCGGTTGCGTGTTGATGCAACGAGATAAAGTGATTGCCTATGGGTCCAGGCAACTAAAAGATACTGAAAAGAATTATACAACGCATGATTTGGAAATGGGAGCCGTTGTTCATGCACTCAAGATTTGGAGACACTACTTATACGGAACAAAGTGCACAATATTCACCGATCATAAAAGTTTACAGCACATCTTTGATCAGAAAGACCTCAACATGCGGCAAAGAAGGTGGGTTGAATTACTGAACGATTATGATTTGGCTATTAAATATCATCCGGGAAAAGCAAATGTGGTGGCAGATGCCCTAAGCAGAAAAGAGTACGAAAAGCCTCGTCGGGTACGAGCGCTTCAACTTACAATACATTCAGGATTGCCGGATCGAATCCGTGACTGCCAACGAGAGGCTTTGAAAGCAGAAAACTTCGCAGCTGAAGCACTGCGTGGTGTAGATGGCCATTCTGAAGTTAAGTCCGATGGACTCACGTACTATAATGACAGAATCTGGGTTCCATTGTTTGGAAATCTCCGTGAGCTCGTGATGGACGAAGCTCACAAGTCAAGATATTCGGTGCACCCTGGATCAGATAAAATGTATCAGGACTTGAAAAATCTTTATTGGTGGCCGAATATGAAAGCCGACATTGCTCGATATGTGGCTAAATGCTTAACCTGCTCAAGAGTCAAAATTGAATACCAAAAGCCTTCTGGTTTACTGCAACAACCAAAAATCCCAGAATGGAAATGGGAGGACATCTCCATGGATTTTGTAACGGGACTACCTCATCGATCAAATCAACCGGATGCGATTTGGGTTGTCATCGATCGGTTAACCAAATCTGCACATTTTATCCCGATGAAGGAAAGTGATAATATGGATAAATTAACAAAGCTGTACATCGACAAAATTGTGAAGCTTCACGGTGTGCCTAAGACTATCATTTCTGATCGAGATCCTCGATTTACTTCCCGGTTATGGCAATCAATGCAGGAAGCATTGGGAACCCGACTAGACATGAGTACAGCTTATCACCCGCAGACTGACGGTCAGACGGAACGAACGATTCAAACCTTGGAAGATATGCTCCGAGCTTGTGTTCTGGACTTTGGGAAAGATTGGGAGACTCACCTTCCACTGGTGGAGTTCTCTTACAACAATAGTTATCATTCAAGTATAAGTGCTGCACCTTTTGAAGCACTGTATGGCAGAAAATGTAGATCGCCCGTGTGTTGGGCTGAAACGGGTGAGAAAGGACTCACTGGGCCGGAAGTCATCCATGATATGACCGAGCGAATTATTCAAATCAGGCAACGGCTAGCTGCAGCGCGTGATCGACAAAAGAGTTATGCCGACAAACGCCGAAAACCTCTAAAGTTTGAGGTGGGTGACAAAGTATTGTTGAAGGTATCTCCCTGGAAGGGAGTGATACGCTTTGGGAAGCGTGGAAAGTTAAATCCTCGCTACATCGGTCCGTTTGAAATTATTGGGGAAGTAGGCCCGGTGGCCTATCGATTGCAACTCCCTGCTGAACTCGATGGAGTTCACAACGTGTTTCACGTTTCCAATCTAAAGAAATGTCTGGCTGAAGACATCGAAGTAATTCCTCTAGAGGAATTGGAAATTGACGAACATCTGAGATTTATTGAGCAACCAGTAGAAATCATGGGACGCGAGGAGAAAGCCCTCAAACGTAGCAAGATTCCGATCGTCAAGGTGCGATGGAACTCAAGGCGTGGACCTGAATATACTTGGGAGCGTGAGGATCAGATGAAGAAAAAGTATCCTCACTTGTTTGAGCAAACGTCCACAGAAACTCAAGGTATGATTTAATTTTGGGGACCAAAATTCCTTAACAGGAGGAGGATGTGACAACCCTAAAACTTTTTGCTTTCTTTCCCCAGCGACGACAGCAACGACGACAGCTGATGCTGCGAACGCTACGGCACAAGAATAATTTTCGGGACGAAAATTCCAATTTCAGGGGAATGATGTGACACCCGAGAATTTCAAGGTTAACTTCCGTTAGACAAACCCGTTAGTTACGTTATAAGTGTTAACTTAGTAGCTAATGCATAACTAGGCCGAATACGTCCACGACCTTTGGTTGATCACCGAACCCGTCCATATGTGTTATGTGTTCATCATTGATTGTCTTTATGTGCAATGTAAATTAAATGCATGATTTAATATTGTGAATAGCATGACAAATTGTAAATACTTGATTATGTGAAAAACTTGCCTTTTTGGTCGCCAGCGAAACTACCGGGCGAAACTATAGTGTCGCCCGGTAGCCAGCTAAGATAATCCAATGACACGAGACCAGAGCTAGTTTCGCCTGGCCAGCGAAACTGCCAGCGAAACTGGCTCCTGATATAAATAATCTTGATAAACCCTAGTTTCTCCATTTGCCTCATTTCATCACAAACACACACACACAATTCTCTGGAAACTGGTCAGCCGAGAAAACCATCAAGAAACCGAGACCTCGGCCTCAAGACCATCACCTCATCTCATCTATCGATCCTAGAACCAACCGTGAGTCCCAAAACTATGTTTTCTTGCTTCTTCTATGTGTTTCTTTATAAAGTATGCTCAAACCTTCACGAAAACTTGTATGCTTCTGGGATAGTGCTTAGGGATGCTAGATCTACCATAAAGTCAGCAACTTTACGTTTAAAAACAAACCATGATGATGATTTATGCAATTTTGGCCATTTTAGGGTTTAGAAGTGTTTTTAGAGATTTGATGATTAAAATGCATGTTAAACGTGTTAAAGCTGCTTGATTTATGTTGGTAAATGCCTATGTATGCTAGATAATGAATTGCATGTAAGATCAGAAGCCGTTAGGTTGATTTTTAGGCAAATCCGTATGTTTTTCGCGACCAGCGAAACTGTCTGTTCTCTGGGCGAAACTAAGTAGCGAAACTAAGACCTGACCTAAAAACCAAACTTGTGAAATTTGCTTAAGTGTTATGCCATGACTTACATGATTATGCCATGATGAAATATGTTTGATATCTGATTTATATGAACCCTTGTTTATGATCAACCATTGGTGTCGTGTGTCGGTATGTCGAGTCATAGTTGCAACGTGCTATGTTATGGGCCATAGTGACGTTAAGTAAAGATTAGACACGAAACTAATACTTAAGACCTAAACGTGTTCTAGGTCTTCGTTAAACAACAATATTTGGATTACTTGAAGTGTAGCAGTGCAACCAAAGGTGAGTGTCACTAACCCGCTTACTGTGAGTCCGTTTGGGCCACACCGAAAAACATTAACGAAAAACAATGCTGATAAACTCTAGAGTGCTAGGCACCTACCAATGAACAAGAGAACACGGGATGCTTGGCACCCACTTGATGAACTAAAGTGTTTTATGGGAAACACTTGTGAACTATGAACGAACTATTTTTCTAAAACAAAACTGAAAACGTTTTAATATGGCTAGTGTAGGTTAAAGTCTGAACCACATGATATCACATGTTTTCTAAGGATGCCTTATAACTTAAAAGTCCTCAACTTAATTGTGCCATTAATTTGTGAAAGCGAGGGGATGTTGGGTAGATCTACTGGAGTTTGACAAACTCCGCCCCGTGGCACGGGGAGTGCACGGAGGAACAATATCAGCCTATTTGACCGTGGTCCCGAGAGGACACGGGGGAGGCAAAAACCGCGATGACGTAGGTCCGCACCGTACGGGATGGCTCGGCCCCCACAAAATAAGTCAGCTTTGGTACAAACTTCCTTAGAGCATGGAACAACGGATTAGCTACCCGCGATATCGGTTGAGTCCTTTAACTTTACGGAACTAGTACATACCCGATGACGTAGGTCACGGACAAACCATTTATAAACTGAGAATTAATTACGAGCATTGCTTTTCACAAATAAACATTTTGTAAGTGCATCTTAACACGAATTATGATTACGAGACCGGGCCAATGCATGACAAGCCCACTGTGAACTCACCAACCGTTAGGTTGACACTTGCGTGGTTTAAACTTTTGCAGATCGCTAAGGAGTATCCGCTGGAGGTTGGCATGGCACAGAGGATGTTTACTTTTATTTAAACTAAATTGGGAATTTAAAACAACAATTATCTAAAGCACGTGGTTAGTGCTAAGGAAAATTATTTTTCCGCTGCGTATGTAATTTAAGACTTTGATTTATAACTTGTGTTTGAACTAACCCTGATTCGTTTAGTATTTGTAACTATGGTCGTGGATCCTGGTCTAGTCGCGCCCCTTAACGGTATAAACTCCGTTAGTGGTATTTTGGGGGTGTGACATTATGCAACACGATTCCTGTATTACATTTGTTCAACACTTCTCGTAAGAGAACGCTTGATAAGAAAATCATATTCTATACTCTCGGTTCAAAATTCATTTCGAAAACCTATAAACACTTGGGCACCTCCTCAACATCGGGTACACATTCTTGATCATTACATTCAGGACTCCTTTTAGAGTATGAAACCTGGATTCTTTCGATACATTGCTGTCAAATCGATTCTTAAAACAATTGTAACTGATTTAAATTTCGGGACGAAATTCTTTCAACAAGGGGATGATGTGAAGACTGAGAAAGTTTTTTTTCTTTTCTTTTTCTATTGGCCAGCCCATTAATATTAACCATGTTACGCAATTTTCAAGGACGAAAATTCTTTAACAAGGGGATACTGTGACAATCCGCCTTTTCAGGTCCTTTACTGAGTTTAACTGAACTTAAATCGTATTAAATGGTGTGTGAACATTTATGTGTTGACTGTATTGACTTTAGCAAATTAGGTTTTTGTGTAATCATCACGTTACGAGCATACACTTGATTCTAGACGTTTGATATTGTATGATTTTATATTAATCATACGTTACAATTTTAGGTGAACATTGTGTTATTTTATGTGACAATAAAACCCATGATTTTATGTGATAGATTTATATATATATTCTTTGTTTTTATGTGAGCTTAATTATATAAATCATTGATTTACATTTATGATTGTAGGTAACTAAAAGATCAAATCACAAGTTATTATTTATAATTTTATGCGATTTGAATTCGTAAAGTATGGGTTTAAAATCTATGATTTTATGTGGGTTAAACTCATGATTTTATGTGAACTTCGGGTTTATATATATATAAATTATTATCTTGATTTTATGTGACAACGAGATTTATATATCCCTTATTTATGTTATACGTCAAATATATTTTGTCACACCCGTATACCAATTGTTTAAACACCTTTCGTTTACCTCGTTAGCGTTCCTTTAACCTTTTATAACTTGGAGGGCTTGTTATGTAATTTCTTGAACTTTTACTTTTACTAACAAAACTCACAAGGATGAATATGGAAATCACCTAAACTTTGTGACCACCTTGTAACTTTGAGGAGGACCTAAAGTGTCAATACTCTATAGTTTATTTGGATGGCCAGTTTCACGAATTCAATCGATGATCAGTTTCACGAATTCAATCGATGATCAGTTTCAACCGATCATCACCCCTTATTGATTTCAGTTTCCATCATCAATTCGCAATCAATGGGGATTTAGTATCATTATTTTGCAGCAAATCAAACCCACACACAACTCTCCCTCTCTCTCGCAATCTCTCTATGTTCTCTCTCGTTTCTAGCTTTTCCGGCGACCCAAAATCACCAAAAACCACCACTGTTTCAGCCCTGCAACACCATCATCAACCCTCACCCATCACTTCTGAGTGATCGCGAACGCAGCAGCAGTAGCCTCCGAGCATCGCAGTGACCCTGGAGTTCGAGTTCGTGAATTATTCGGGTTTCATTTCGGCGTCCAAACATATCAAAATCGCATCCCCGACACATGGTAAACATTCCTTGATGTTAACCGCATGTTTTCTGAGTTTTAGTTTGTCATTTCATGACTTTCCGGTGACCGGAATAAAACTCCGGCCACCGGAGTTCTTGAGGAGGAAGATGACGCGAATCATTTCTGGTTATATATTCTAAACATCGGGTTAAAACACCAATGGGTCGGGTGTCCTGGTGGTTGGATGCGTGATTTCAAAACCGGAGGTCGCGGGTTCAAAACTCACAAGTCGTTGCCCGGTGGTTAAGGCGTCTGAATGCAATTGAGAGGTCGCGGGTTCGAACCCGTGCAACCTCATTCCTCCTATTTCTTTGTTTTTTTTTTCTAAAATTCATAATTTGGGTCAACTAGAACTTGTTTAAAATGAATTCTTAGAAATGTTTAAACTTATAAAATGTATCTTAGACTATTAAACCCGTAAACTTTAACGTTCTGAACCAAAATATAGTTTTCTTAATATATTCGTATAAAAATTATGGGTTTTCATAAAAGGGAATATATATATATTTTTTTTGCGTATATTGATATATGAATAAACATGTATCGTTGGTATATTGAAACAATTGTATACCTTATGAGAACTTTTAATATACATATCTTGTTTTTGCAAACTCGTTATTAGCGTCATTTGTACGTTTGGTTTAAATATATATTATATATTTTTTTATTTAAACTTAGAAAAATATATAATATTGAGACATAATATATTTTTCGCATTATTTCGAATAATCGCTCGGATTTGGCACACCTGTCATCCTCGACTTGTTTCGGACTTCACGATCTTTTGTTTTCGTCGTTTACTTTAGACTTAGTTGTTTGGTTGAACACACACTTATACTCGTATGCTCGTTAGGTAAATTGATTGCTTTTGTGAGACCCGTTCTTGCTACTTGCTGAATTGTTAATCTGGAAATTTTGCTGTGCACCCGAAGGTGAGTTTCACGACCCCAATTTACTGTTTTAAATCCTATTGGGGGAGATTAACATGCAAACACTTGAACTATTAGATAATTATATCACCTGAATGATAGTGGCACACTTATCGAAAAGTCCTCACTTTAGAGTTACTGTCAATGTGACATCAGCGGGAATTTATTTAGTAGATCTACTGGGTTTGACAGCCCCACCTGGGCCAGCTGTCACACCCCAACCGACGGCAAAATCGTCGGGGCATGATTAGATTGCCCAAAAGCTCATGACAGCTAAATTAAGATGACAATATTTAAATAACACTATTTTTAATGATCAAAGGTCATTACATAAACTTGAAATTCAAACATAACATAAATGCTTCAACAATGTCTTATTAAGAATTTAACTAGGTCCAAATCCTACGTGGAACAACTTGGATCAAACGTTATCATTTCCTGCAACATGTATAAGATAAGGTCAACTACAAAGTTGGTGAGTAACCACAGGTTTAATATGTAACGTGATATATAAAATGAAAACATGCGAATTGTATCATATGATAGAATGAAAATGAAAGATTAACATACTAGATAAAATGACAACATGAAAATAATGCATAAACAACCCTCAATGACAAGGATTCCCTAACCCGAAGGTTAGACTATATGAAATAGGTCTCAAACACCCAACGCCAGAACCGGTCAAGTTGAGTGGGTTGTCAGCCAATAGATCTATCTTTGATTCCCCAGGCCTTACCTTAATGTTTATGCGACATGAAATACATGAAACACTATGAAAAACATGAAATCCTAACACATTGACAAGTTACGCTAGAATGAAATCCTACACACATTCACAAATATGGTCTACAATCGCATTATATGAAAATCATGAAAATCAATAGATTGATATAGGATACATGTTGCACCCCAAAATGTAAAACACGAAAAAGGGGCAAGGATTACTCACTTGTTAGGTTGAAGAGTTTCCAAGGAAGAACGCGAGAATGATAGTAGTAGTCCCGAAGGTCGACCTAAAGGAAAACGAGGGGAACTAGTTGAATAACGAAGCTAGAGACTAGGAGTCCGTGGGCATTGGGGGTTTTGTTTAAAGAAATGTTATTTATTTGACAAAAATTATATAGTGTATTTATGAGTTAAGTAAATTTCTATGGCATAAATGAGATGTGTTTTAATATTCTTTAATTATTTGATTAACTCAAGGTGTTTATATAATAAGTTTGAATTAGGTTACGACATTAACTAATGATAATAAATAATAATAATAATAATAATAATAATAATTATTATTATTATTATAATAAATATTGTCACAATAACTACTAATCAATTATTTGAATAATTCATAAATGTTGATGTAATATGTGTAGAATCTTATATAATAATAATTAATAATAATATTAATTAACAATAATGATAAGATTAATAATAATAATAATAATTAATAATAAACATAATAATACAATTACAATCGTCTAAGCAAAATCTTAAAGGGTTTTTGTATAAGGTGATTGGGAACTGATTAATAATGTGATGATGAATGACTCGTAATAAAACAATATATGAAGTTGAAATGTATTTAGGCTATGATGTTATAACTATTACAATGTAATGATATATATACACACTAATTATAAAAGTAATTCTATAATAGGATCTAATGACTTATGAACCATCATAAACTTCATCATCATTTATAGTTAATATTCAAGTGACCAATTCTTCCTATCATGTGATATATATATATATATATATATATATATATATATATATATATATATTTTATTATATATGTGTATTTTTAGAAAATGATAGCAAGTAATAACATGGACAAATGATTGTAAATATATTCTAATTGCAACAATCGTTGATAAGTAATTGATATTAGGATGCTTAGATTAAAGTATGTTACAATTTATATTTTTCATGAAAATCCCCAAATCACGAAGAACCCTAAAAATGACCTATGAAATAACTTGGAAAAACCTAAAATTAACAGAGGGGTTTTGTAGATAATGAAAAACTAAGTGGAATGGACTACTTACTTGATCAATTTGACGGAGAATTGAGCCCGGAATCGTCCGAACGAGTTATGAGCCCTAGAAATTTGGGGTTTTTGATTGCCCGAATGAAAATTGAAATTGGGAGAGGGTTTTTTATCGTGAGCAGGTCTACAACGGGTTTATAATCTCAATTTATAGTGGACGAGATAGGAGATGGGTCGATTTGGAGCTTTAAGTTTAGTTTTAATTGTGGTTTTAAGAAAATGAGAATTTTAGTGAAAATCATTAATTTGAAACGGTTTTTGATGATTAAGGTGCCATTAAACTTGGGTCTTGAATTGGGACATGAAACCGTGGTTTAAATGGTGGTTTTAATGGTGAAAACGGGCAAAAAAATGGGTCAAGAAGGGTTATGGTCGAACAAGAGAAAGAAGGGGGAAAAAAAGTTGCAGGCGCGTGGAGGAGGAAGGGAAAGGAAGACTGCAGGCGCTGGTTTCACTATATATTCGCTGAAGTCGGAGTATTAACATCAAAACAGAATTGCTCTAGTGGTTAGTCGCATGGCATGTGAGGCAAAAGGTCACTGGTGCGAATCCCATGGTCCTCATTTCCTTATTTACTTTTTTCAAGCCTATATGCAACCCATAAAAGGCACAGTTAATTCCCATAATGTATGTTTTTAACCCCCGATCTTTTCTCATAACTTAATTTGCGAGTTAATTACGGATGTAAAATAAATTTGACATTCGAAACTATAAAACAATTTACGAAGGTTATCAAAATTACATAAATGGCCCAAACTTTCAATATTTATAAATTTTAACCCAAAACTTTTGTACAACTATAATTCGTGTTCCAATTGCGTGCGTAACTAGTATTGCCCATATTTACCACACGTATATAGCATACTCAAGTCCCGGTCTAATTTAAATAAATTGAAAGCTTGAAATATTGAAATACGAATTGAAATCGAAACAAAATAAATTGAAATAATCGTAAATTATACATTGCAGCACCAAATAAAATGAAATAAACTTTCTTATTGAATGGATCATGGAATACAAGTCGGGTACAACGAAATGGATAGACCATGGATGTTACAGTCTCCCCTACTTTAGGAAATTTCGTCCCAAAATTACCCTTGAGAAGACTACACGAATAAATGAGGGTACTTAGTTTTCATTTGGTCTTCGCGTTCCCAGGTGAACTCTGGTCCTCGCTTAGACTCCCAACGGACCTTGACAATTGGAATACGACTACGCTTGAGTTGTTTGACTTCTCGGTCCATAATTTCCACTGGTTTCTCTACAAAGTGTATTGTTTCATCGATGTGCACCTCGTCCAATGGAATGTGGAGGTCTTCATTAGCCAGACACTTGCGAAGATTGGACACATGAAACGTTGGGTGAACATTTTCGAGTTCTCGGGGTAGTTCAAGTCTGTAGGCAACTTTCCCAACTCTTTCAAGTATCTTGAAGGGACCCACATAACGAGGAGCCAACTTACCCTTCTTCCCGAAACGTATAACTCCTTTCCAAGGTGATACCTTGAGGAGTACCAAATCACCAACTTGAAACTCGAGGGGTTTTCGATGCTTGTCAGCATAACTCTTCTGTCTGCTTCGAGCGGCTAAGAGGTGATCACGGATTTGAGAGATCTTATCAGTCGTCTCCTGGATCAGTTCGGGACCAGTGATTTGAGCTTCACCAACCTCGCTCCAACAAATTAGAGAGCGACACTTGCGACCATAAAGCGCTTCAAATGGAGCCATGCCAATACTAGAGTGGTAGCTATTGTTATATGAGAACTCAATTAATGGTAAATGAGTATCCCAATTGCCACCGAAGTCGATTACACAAGCACGAAGAATGTCTTCGAGTGTTTGAATGGTACGCTCAGACTGCCCATCAGTTTGAGGATGATAAGCGGTACTGAGGTCCAAACGAGTACCCAGGGCAGATTGCAAGGTTTTCCAGAACCGAGAAATGAAACGACCGTCACGATCAGAGATGATACTGAATGGGACACCATGAAGACTCACGATTTCCTTGATATAGATTCGAGCCAGCTTCTCGACTTTGTAGTCTTCGCGAATGGGAATGAAATGATATGATTTTGTCAAACGATCAATGATTACCCAAATGCTATCATAGCCACTAGAAGTGCGTGGAAGTTTCGTGATGAAGTCCATCGCGATATTATCCCACTTCCAGACCGGGATCTCAAGTTGTTCTAGAAGACCCGAAGGGCATTGATGTTCAGCCTTTACCTTAGAACATGTGAGGCACTTAGCCACAAAGAGAGCAATATCTTTCTTCATGCCAGGCCACCAGTATTGACGACGGAGGTCCTGGTACATTTTGTTAGCACCAGGGTGTATAGAATATCGAGACTTATGAGCCTCGTTCATGATGAAAGCACGGAGGTCATCGCGATCGGGAATCCAAAGGCGATTCATGAAATAAAGGAGTCCGTTAGGCTTGGTTTCCAATTGGAGTTCGGCACCACATGACATTTCTTTGTACAAGTTGCCTTCGGTAACGGAAATACGTTGAGCCTTAAAAATACGATTGTGAAGATTGGAACGAATGATTTGAAACACGATAACGTTTGCATAGGCTCGACGACTGAGAGCATCGACTACGACATTTGCTTTGCCAGGGTGGTAACGAATCTCATAATCGTAATCATTGAGAAGCTCGACCCAGCGTCGCTGACGCATGTTGAGCTCCTTCTGGTTCAGGATATGTTGGAGGTTTTTGTAATCGGTAAAAACTATGCATTCGGTTCCATACAAATAGTGCCGCCAATTTTTCAAGGCAAAGACGACCGCACCGAGCTCAAGGTCGTGTGTCGTGTAGTTCTTCTCGTGCACCTTGAGTTGTCTGGATGCATAGGCAATCACTTTCCCACGCTGCATGAGAACACAACCAAGACCCTGATTGGATGCATCACAATAAACAACAAAGTCATCGTTGCCATCCGGAAGGGTAAGAACAGGTGCGTTGCACAATTTTTGTTTGAGGGTTAAAAATGCTTTCTCTTACTCAGGACCCCACTCAAAAGGTTTGCCTTTATGGGTCAAGGCAGTGAGTGGTAGTGCGATCCTCGAGAAGTTGGGGATGAATCGTCGATAGTAACCCGCAAGACCAAGGAATGAACAGATTTCTATCGGAGTAGTAGGGGTACTCCAACTTTTGACCGCGTGAATTTTGACAGGATCCACGTGGATACCCTTGTCACTTACGATGTGCCCCAAAACTGAACCTCCTTAAGCCAAAATTCACATTTGGAGAATTTGGCATACAGTTGTTCCTTCTTTAGGAGCTCCAAGACTAAACGCAGGTGATTCTCGTGCTCGGCTTTTGACTTCGAATAGATAAGGATGTCATCGATGAAAACAATAACAAATTTGTCGAGATAGGGCTTACAAACACGGTTCATGAGATCCATGAATACTGCAGGCGCGTTTGTCAACCCGAACAGCATAACCGTGAACTCAAAATGACCATACCTCGTGCAAAAGGCGGTCTTGGGAATGTCATCCTCGGAAACACGCAACTGATGATACCCAGAACGAAGGTCAATCTTTGAGAAACAAGTAGCACCTTGAAGTTGATCAAACAGATCGTCAATACGGGGAAGAGGATAATGATTTTTGATAGTGAGCTTGTTAAGTTCACGATAGTCGATGCACATACGGAAAGAACCATCCTTCTTTTTCACGAAAAGGACGGGTGCTCCCCAAGGCGATGAACTGGGGCGGATAAAGCCCTTGTCAGAAAGCTCCTGAAGTTGTTTAGAAAGCTCTTGCATCTCAGATGGGGCGAGGCGATAAGGTGACTTCGCAACAGGAGTAGCGCATGGTATAAGGTCGATACGGAAGTCCACTTGGCGAACGGGAGGAAGACCCGATATATCTTCAGGGAATACTTCAGGGAACTCCCTAACAACTGGGATGTCTTGGACTCCCTTTTCTTTGGGTCGAACTTCCATGATATGCGCCAAGAATGCCACACACTCCTTGCGTAGGTGCTTTCGGGCTTGGGTACAAGACATAAGTCTAAGCCCGCATGAGGGTTTATCGCCGTAGATTACCAGAATTTGGCCATCAGGCCGAGGAATAGAATAGTCTTTTCAAAGCAGAGGACTTCAGCACGGTGACGAGACAACCAATCCATGCCTACTATGATATCGAAGCTACCAAGATGCATTGGAATCAAATCGATGGGAAACGAGTGCTCATGAAAATGAATCGCACAATCACGGATGATAGAGTTGATCGAGATAGATTCTCCATCAGCTACTTCGACTGATATTGGGACGTCGAGACCAGAACGGACACGAGCAAGCAAAGGCTCAAAATCTAAGGACACAAAACTCCTATCTGCACCCGTATCAAATAATACAGAAGCGTAATGATTATTAATGAGAAACGTATCGTTCACCACTTCAGGATTGGCATGGGCTTGGTTGGTGTTGATGTTGAAGGTACGACCACGAGCACCTTGGTTTCTCGCAGGAGGAGCCCCACGGTTGGCATTGTTGGCAGGACCATTGGCATTAGCCAAGTAGGGGCATGCATTGCGGAGATGGCTAGGATTTCCACAATTATAGCAAGCGGGAGCCCTAGGCATAAAAGCAGCAGGTTGAACCATGGGCTGGATGACAGGTTGATTGATAAGTTGGGCATTAGTAGGCTGAACATTTGCAGGCTGAGCATTGATTGGTTGTGCTTGAGCTGGGAACTGGCAGGTGTTAGCAAAATGACCAAAACGACCACAGTTAAAGCATTTCCTACAAGAAGAGCTTGCAGGGTGATGACGTTGACATGTGTTGCACAACGGGAAAGTCCCGGTGTAAGGCTTCTTGGCTAGAGGGGCTGAAGTAAATTGGTTAATGGGCACCGCAGGGACGGCAGGGGTTGTTGTCACTACGAAGTTTTGGCTACCAGACTTCCTCTTCTTCTTATTAGACTTGGAAGACTCGGCCTTGACCTCCTTGGTTGGTTCAGTCGTAGCCTTGTCGGAAGTCTTCTCAGAGTTTTTCTTGGCGCCCTTACGAGTCAAAGTGCCATTCTTTACATGATTGTCAGTTAGGGTAGCGGCTAGTTGTTTGGCTTCCAAAAGAGTCTTGGGGTCACATCCCCAAACGGTGTCTTGGATCTGCATGGGTAAACCCTTGATGTACTTTTCAATAGCCACAGACACAGGAGTCACAAGGTGAGGGACCAATTTAGCAAGGTCATCGAAGTAGTCATTATAAGCCTGGTTTTCACCGCTGACCTGCTTGAGGACCCAGAATTCATTTGTAAGCTCACGAAGCTCACTTGCGGGACAAAACTTCTTCATCATTAGATCCTTCAGCTCAGTCCAGGGCAAAGCCATTGCAGCATCAGTCACCCCTGCCAACCAAGTTGCTGCTCCTCCCACATTCAACTTCAAATATTTTAATTCCTGCAGCCCGCCCAAGTTCTCTGGCTCTGAGGGCACCACTGGCCTACTACAGTGGTTTGAAGGCATCGAAAACACTTTCATCAATAGCGATTGTCCCGAAAACATATCGCATAAACATTAAAGTAAGGCCTGGGGAATCAAAGATAGATCTATTGGCTGACAACCCACTCAACTTGACCGGTTCTGGCGTTGGGTGTTTGAGACCTATTTCATATAGTCTAACCTTCGGGTTAGGGAATCCTTGTCATTGAGGGTTGTTTATGCATTATTTTCATTTTGTCATTTTATCTAGTATGTTAATATTTCATTTTCATTCTATCATATGATACAATTCGCATGTTTTCATTTTATATATCAGGTTACGTATTAAACCTGTGGTTACTCACCAACTTTGTAGTTGACCTTATCTTATACATGTTGCAGGAAATGATAACGTTTGATCCAAGTTGTTCCACGTAGGATTTGGACCTAGTTAAATTCTTAATAAGACATTATTGAAGCATTTATGTTATGTTTGAATTTCAAGTTTATGTAATGACCTTTGATCATTAATAATAGTGTTATTTAAATATTGCCATCTTAATTTAGCTGTCATGAGCTTTTGGGCAATCTAATCATGCCCCGACGTTTTCGCTGTCGGTTGGGGTGTGACAGATTGGTATCAGAGCCATGGCTATAGGAAATTAGGTTATTAGAAATGGAATGACCTAGACTATATGCCTTAGGTGTCCAAAACACGAAATCTCGTGTTATGCATGCTTAGTTTAGGGATTGCCCTTTTATGCTTACATTGCCTTAGCTAGGACTTGCCTTACACTTATTCATACACTTCACACTATCTTCCAAACTCAAGCTTAGCACCTAGCACACATACATACACAAAATCTTAAGGCTTCCTAGGGTTTTGATTTTCAATTTGTCACACCCCAACCGACGGCGGAAACGTCGGAGCATGATTAGATTGCCCAAAAGCTCATGACAGCTAAATTAAGATGACAATATTTAAATAACACTATTATTAATGATCAAAGGTCATTACATAAACTTGAAATTCAAACATAACATAAATGCTTCAACAATGTCTTATTAAGAATTTAACTAGGTCCAAATCCTACGTGGAACAACTTGGATCAAACGTTATCATTTCCTGCAACATGTATAAGATAAGGTCAACTACAAAGTTGGTGAGTAACCACAGGTTTAATATGTAACGTGATATATAAAATGAAAACATGCGAATTGTATCATATGATAGAATGAAAATGAAAGATTAACATACTAGATAAAATGACAACATGAAAATAATGCATAAACAACCCTCAATGACAAGGATTCCCTAACCCAAAGGTTAGACTATATGAAATAGGTCTCAAACACCCAACGCTAGAACTGGTCAAGTTGAGTGGGTTGTCCGCCAATAGATCTATCTTTGATTCCCCAGGCCTTACGTTAATGTTTATGCGATATGAAATACATGAAACACTATGAAAAACATGAAATCCCAACACATTGACAAGTTATGCTAGAATGAAATGAACACACATTCACACATATGGTCTACAATCGCATTATATGAAAATCATGAAAATCAATAGATTGATATAGGATACATGTTGCACCCCAAAATGTAAAACACGAAAAAGGGGCAAGGATTACTCACTTGTTAGGTTGAAGAGTTTCCAAGGAAGAACGTGAGAATGATAGTAGTAGTCCCGAAGGTCGACCTAAAGGAAAACGAGGGGACCTAGTTGAATAACGAAGCTAGGAGACTAGGGGTCCGTGGGCATTGGGGGTTTTGTTTAAAGAAATGTTATTTATTTGACAAAAATTATATAGTGTATTTATGAGTTAAGTAAATTTCTATGGCAAATGTGTTTTAATATTCTTTAATTATTTGATTAACTCAAGGTGTTTATATAATAAGTTTGAATTAGGTTACGACATTAACTAATGATAATAAATAATAATAATAATAATAATAATAATAATAATAATAATAATAATAATAATAATAATAATAATAATAATAATAATAATAAATGTTATCACAATAACTACTAATCAATTATTTGAATAATTCATAAATGTTGATGTAATATGTGTAGAATCTTATATAATAATAATTAATAATAATATTAATTAACAATAATGATAAGATTAATAATAATAATACAATTACAATCGTCTAAGCAAAATCTTAAAGGGGTTTTGTATAAGGTGATTGTGAATTGATTAATAATGTGATGATGAATGACTCGTAATAAAACAATATATGAAGTTGAAATGTATTTAGGCTATAATGTTATAACTATTACAAGGTAATGATATATATACACACTAATTATAAAAGTAATTCTATAATAGGATCTAATGACTTAGGAACCATCATAAATTTCATCATGATTTATAGTTAATATTCAAGTGACCAATTTTTCCTATCATGTGATATATATATATATATATATATATATAGGGTGAGGTTCATTGTAGACACTTTCGTATGTGAAATAGCTCTTTTTCACATGTGAAAGTTTCTAACTAATGAGAAAAAAGAAAGAAAAAAGAAAATTAATCACAACCATTAGATCAAGAGATCTAATGGTGAAAAAGGGTGTCTACCTGTCTACACTTATGGGGGTGTCTACAATGAACTTTTCACTATATATATATATATATATATATATATATATATATATATATATATATATATATATATTTAGGGTAAGGATCATGTGAAAATAACTTTTAATGCGAAAACACGAAAACAAATATTAAAACCTCTATAACTTTTTCATACGTTAATATTTTTAAAAAAAATTTGCACCAAAATCCTTAAAATTATGTTAACTTTAGTTCTGGAAAAAATTAAAAAAAAATCAAATTTTTTTTAAAAATTATTATTGCACAGGTGCAATAATTTTTTTTTATTATTATTGCACATATGCAATAATATTAAAACCTTTATAACTTTTTCATATGTTAAAATTTTTTATAAAAAATTGCACTATAAATCTTATAATTCTTTTATCTTTAATTCTGGAGAAAATTAAAAAAAAATTCAACGTTTTTAAATTTTTTTTATTATTGCACATGTGCAATAAAAAATTATTATTGCATATGTGCAATAATATTAAAACCTCTATAATTTTTTTCATACGTTAATATTTTTGATAAAAAATTGTACCATAGATCTTATAATTCTTTTATCTTTAATTCTTGAAAAAATTAAAAAAATTAATGTATTTTTTGTTAATATTGCACATGTGTAATATAATTAACTAGAGATCAATCGCGCGTTGCCGCGATACTCAGGTTAAAAGCAATAGAAAAAAAAATCGATTCATACGCTAGGTATGTATATTTTATCGTGTTCAAGTTATGCACCTGTGAATAGCCTAATTGAACCCAATAAGGATATTAACGTGTCGTAACACGTGTCAAGCGCAATATGTATCACAAAAGCCTAAAAGAAACCGAAACAATTTAGTTACAAAATCTGGAATTTCCACTTCTAAATTTGAAGAAACTTGGGCATGGTAGACTCACTCATACATGTAACCGACTGGAAGAAGCATATGTTAAATGAAGCAAAGAACCTGTAAACTAACCAAGTCCAAAGAAACCTGTTTTAATTCCAAAAGCAACATGGATACATGGAATCAACCGATCTAAAAGTTACATGATCAATAAAGCCCTAACACCAACAAATTAAAAGCTAGAAACCCATCAGGTAAAATTAAAAACCACAAAAAACTTGGACAAAAATGACATTCATGGGTGATTTTATAAAGATGCATAAAAAAGATAATCCAAACATCAAGTATCAATACTAAAAAATTTAGTCACCGTATTCCTGACCTTCAATTTCAACCCCCGCGTAATGCCATATGTGACAATTTTGTTGAGCATAAAACGGATAAAGGAAACTAATACAAATATAGTATATATTTAAAGTTAAAATTACTTTTAAAGTGAAATAAAAGGGCTAAAATTGGGTGAGACATGCTTTAAATTACATACCCTTGATACTCCTAAACAATTTTTAATCAACATAAGATTCAAAAATAATCTGGCTATATTAATAGTTACCTCAAAAATATTTGATCAAAATTCCTTTTCTACAACACTTCAACTGCTACAGTCATTTAAATGTTTACATACATTACTCTCTCTATATTGTAACATATTATTTCTTCTTCTGTGTGCTAAGTTATGTAAAAAAAAATTATACTTTTGTCAACATCAGTATTGTTCTTATCTCATCTATTAGCCAATCCATAAGAAAGCAATCATTTTATTAATCCTAGATAAGCTATAGCAGTAGTAAAGTTCCTAACTTTGTAGCAGGGAATTCCAGTTGCCTAATCCAACAACATCATTTCACAAACTTATCACCATCTTAGCATTCCTCTAGTCCAAATCCCCAAATCCTAATGACCAACCAGGCATAGACTAAAGATAAAAATAAAGACTACACATATGGGTTTTGTGCCACTGAATTGTAGTGAAAAGACATCAGACGCATAAGGCCATATTTTGACCCATTTAATTTTAGTTCACGACACATTGCATATGTCTTCTCTAATATTATTGTACTAGTCTTTAATACCCGTCCATCGTACGGCTGGGGTTAAAAAAATAAAAACAATAATAAACTACTATATAAATTTTATTCAACACTGATAATAAAAAAATACAAAAATAAAAAAAAACAATATTGAACAATTGAAGTACATGAATGAATATATGGAAATGCTTGTATCATAAGCTAAGAATACATCACAAAATAATAAAGTAGGTAAACCTCATTAAGACCAAAGCATTGACAAATACACTATTCAAAGCAATTTGGCCTGCCTTGTATCAACTCATATATGTGCACTTAATAAGCATATGGCAATGAGGACATTAGCTATTTCTCCTTTATGAAGTACCATACCACCTACATCACCAAAAAACAATATGTAAAATATAGCACATACTCGAGGCTGTAATATAAAAAACATGAAATGAAATATAACATAAACTAAATTCGAAATAAAAAACGGAAAGGAATAATACATAAAACTGAAAAGTTAATAAATATTAAATAAAAGTAAACTTACAAATTTGAAATAAAAGACTTAATATTCTTTCGTTACATTTCTTTGTTGACCACTTCGTCAGAAGGAAAGCATAAACATGCAATCAAGAACTCATTTAATATATAAATAATGTGTTAAATTCAACAAAATAGATAAAAAGGTGTTTGTGGGTAAACTGTCAAGCCAGCCTTTTTTGACCCATTACCCGGTTGGCAATTTCAATACATTCTGTTAAAAACCAATGGATTTGGGTTATACTCTATCTTCAATGAATCAATTAATCAAATGATTAATTTGAAAAAATCCTAGCTAAGACTGAAGCTGATTACAGTTTCAATTGTATAGCTATTGCAATTTACTTGAATACATTATTAAATTTATAAAATTAATGAAGAAAAAGATAGACAAAGAAGTATTGATAAGTCAACCCAACCCACAAACCACTTCACAAAATTTTGACATAAATCAATGAAACATGATCCAATTTGACATGCAATTACCTTAGGGATGCATCTTTAGAGCGGGGATTTTCAAAGTTGAAATGTCAAATAGGTTAAGGTTGTAAGAAGTTGTAGCTTCAGCATCGTATTCAATACAAACTCTTGAATAGCCTGAAAAATAGGCACAAATAAACTGATAAGAAGATATATGACATTTGTCAATTTCTACCTATTTACTTATGATGGGTTGATTCAGGTTATATTTTACGTCTAATGGGTCAAATCTTTAAAACCATAAAAAGTGAGCTAAACTATTAAAGATGAACGGGTCAAATGACACCCAGAATGTATCTTTTATGCATAAACTTCCAAAATAATTTCATTTGAAAAATTAGATTATCATTAAAACAATATAGATTTGTAATCATATTTGATAAACCAACTATCTACAAAACGGAATATCTAAAGTTTTTGGGGAAAAAAAACCCATACAAAAACTTACACAATTTAATGTAGACTCATTTTGACCCAATACCCAACCCGCTTGACCATCAATATTTCAACCTCGAAAATGTATATATCTTTATTCATACCATGTCATCCTCCACATGAACTTGACCCAGTTTCTTGTTATAACAAAATTCATAAGACCACCAGCCCTCTTGCTGCAAGAAAACAACTAAAAAAATTAAGTGTGCGTTCATTTTTTTCTCCTTTCATCATATAAATTGGATCTACAATTAATTTCATGATTTCTATTAGCTTTTGGTGAAAGACCTAACCCTGATTAAGCATCGGTCTTTCAGTGCTTCAAGCAGTTCATATGGTGTCTTTAACTTACATCGTTTTTCAGTTTCCAAAATTAAGCCTGTTGTGTTTTCATGTATGGCTGGTTCCTCACTCTTGGATTTCTCCACTTTAGGCAAGAAACCTAGAAATTTATCGTCATTTTTCTTTGACATTACCACTGATTCTTGATAAACATCCTACAAAACAGAATATTCACTCATATATTATGCACTGATGTCAGAATGGGGTGCTCAAATGGTCAAAAAACTATATTGCCAAAATACTAATAAAACTTTATTAAGTAAGAATTATAAAAAAGTATATTGCCAAAATACTAATAAAAATTTGTACTAAAGCGATTTAGAAGTTTTAAGCATTCACTAATTAACTTTGGACATCTTTCAACTTGTTTACCCGATTCATCAATTTAACAAAAAGAAATTTCTTAATCAAATAAAAACCAACACCTTGGGTGTTCAATATTTTTTATATTTTGTTAAAGTAAATGCTTGTATTATTATAATGGCATCTTGTAGGTATTTAGTATTCTGCATATGAAATTATAGTATACTGTAAAGAATTCATAGAATTTATATATCAGTACGTATTATTAAAATATATATATATATATATATATATATTCTATACGAAATTATTAAACGAAGCTCAATACACAAAAATATGAACGACACCTTAAAGAACACTGTTCTGTAAATCATAAGAAGAATGTGGTAACCGACCTGTTACCCAACTGTCCAAATTAGCCACACTAAAAATTATATGTATATACAAACCAAGTCACTTAAATTTAGAATCGTCATCTCGGGCCTGAGTTAGCTCAGCTACATATTTGGTCTTTCTTGAAATGTAAAAAATAAGGAATATAACTCAGAACCATTTGTACTAAAGGTCAGCAGTTCAAACCATTTATTTCATTTAAACCTAACCCGTGATATATATATATATATATATATATATATATATATATATATATGGTTCATATTTTTTCTATTATTTTCAACCGTTTATAACCTTTTAATTCATCTTTCTCATGCCTAATTATTTTTTAAATAAACCAAAATCCATTGCAAAAAACATTACAATTAATATTAACGTTAGACATAAAGTGACATCATTTATCGATATATCTATAGAAACGAAATGAAAAGGTCAATCAGATGAAATAGAAGTGCTAGTAGGGAAATCATAACTGAGAGTGAAAATCAAATTTATTAGAAAAGAGAAAAGATATAAACCTCTGCAGATGTTAAAGCTCTCTTGATGTCACCCACTACAACCATCCTCATTACAGCCTGCCCCTTTGCCTTCATCCACTGCCACTTTTAATCGATACAACCACCTGATGATGCACTACGCAGAGGTAAGCCCTCGGAAGAGATTACCGCAACAGCAAGGCAACTAAACAACTGTAAGCCACTTGCAAAGAAAGAAACAGATACAATCAATCAAAACTAACAAACAACAAATGTTAACAAAAATAACTAACCGGAAGAACGTGCATATGTTCTGTTGTTAAAGATGTTTCAAGAAAGCATACTATCCAATCATACATATAATATTTAATGATATAACGGTTATTGTGTACTAATTACTTAGAGTATTTACCAAATCTGAATTCCCAAAAGGAAAGCTTCTGCAGATGTTTATGTTTATGGCCAGCTCAGTAAAACCCCTTATACAGTAGCTATAGCAAGGAATTGTTGAATGACGAAGTTAAAATTAAAATAAAAAAGAAGATCAGGTTGAAATGAATATAAGATTAAACGGTATAATATCTAATATGAACATGAAATTAAATAACAAAGTAGGAGTCAGGTTAAATGGAGATGTAGAGGTTTTTGTGCCTCATGTATTACCACCACTTTCGCGATAACGTTGATAGACTCAAGAAATTGAGTTGTTGAACCTAGAAGTTGAAAAGAAAATTGGCATTAGAATCAAGCTGGAGGAAATTAATCTTAATATGTAACTTAAGATTAGAAATAAACCTGAACATTGCCATAGAACAAAGCTTCGATTAAGGCATTTTAAGCACCTGTTTCGGCAAGACCAAATTCACAAATCTTCAAATCATAAATCTATAGATAACAAATCTTTAGATCATGTGTTTTTTTTACAGTTGAATCAACAGTATAGAACAAATAATCACAAATAAAATTTGAGATGTACTTATAAATAATATTACACCACTCACATGATAGTCTTGTTCCTTTTGATTCTTAAGTCTTCATCCTGCAATAACAATTTTCATAATTAAAACATTTGCTTGAACAAACCATTTGATTAATAACAGTAACTGTTATATGTACTGCAAGACCTAATACTATTGCAGTTATTTTAGCGTTCATGTTTAACTTTATCTAGCAATGTTACACAAAAGATATGGATTTCATATACTATCCTCGATGATTTCATATGCACCAAAACAAAACCGAACATTCAAAATTTATAAGAACCCAAACTTATTTTTCCCCTAAACTCTACCATTTTGAACAATATAAAATTAATCTTCTATAGAACAACACATAAGAATGCAAAATAGATCAGAAACTTATACTCGATAACTTTCTAAGGTTTCAATATAAAAAGAATCATTAAGCTTAAAGAAAAGAATGATCAGAAAACTTACGTAAAACAACAGTATGTAAGTAATTAAGAAAGTTTACCTAAAACATGTTGATTGGTGACAACTAAAAACATAACAGAAATCACAAAAGAAACTTATGGAAGTGACTACGATTGACAATTCAATATATCTATAAATCTATCAAATTATGAAACGAAAATCCTAAAACTATAAGATGGCATGTCAGACTTTAGATGGTATACATGAGTCGTAATTTATTGAAAACATAAACTATACAGACCTTGTATCTTAATACTCAAGAGAATTTTTACTTAAATTTAACACCTCTAATTTAGGCATGTACACTATAGCATATTTAAGATAACCAGCATTATATTTTGGAAAACTATTGCATGTGCAAACAGCAATTATAATGTAAAGAAGTTGTCATATAGTTCATACCTTAGATTCAGCAAACGTAACGATTTCAATGATTTGCTTATTTGCCGATATGTATTAATACAGCTTGGAGATCCTCATTTAAATCTGAAAGTGAACCAGCAAACATAACAATTTCATCTTGGTTTGCTTATTAGTCATCTAAAATTACCAAACATTTGTAGATAAATTATCAACATTTAAAAATGTAAAAACGTAACAAACGCCTTTGTAGAGACATACGTACGAATACTTGGAGGGAGAAATTGATTTACACAGTTGATTTTAGCTGTGTAAAATATGGATGGGACTTTAGTAGCCTCCATCAAGCTCTATGAAGCTAACCATCATGAGCAACAACTGGCAGAAGCAAACCAATAGGTGAATAAGTATAAAACCCAACTGAATTAAGATGCAAACACGAAATGGATCTTACAGAACCAGTCAATAATGAACCAAACATCTGCCTGTGATTCCCATGAAAGAACCCTATAAAATTTGCACAGATAGCCGGGAATATGTATACAAAAGGCTTACCTTCTAACATTTAAGTGAATTTGGGGATAATCAAGATGATGATGGTAATAATTGTGTATAACTGTGTTTTTTGTGTTCTCTACCTCTAGCAACATAGATTAACCATGTTAACGCAAAGTCTCTATGCTATTCCATGTTCACCTAATAAGCAATCACATTTATTGAACAAATTCCATAAAAATTGTTGAACAATCAAATTTTAAGGGATAAATTTCGCAGAACAACTAAAATTTCAATGATAACTGTCACTTACTTCTTCTCCATTTTGTAGTCCATATTGTAGTCCCTATAATAATAATAATAATAGAATTCAAATCAATGTTTTTGATTCTCTATGTACAGATAAATAACGTGATAATTGGAGGAGTGCTTTGAAAGTGAATATCAAACAAAACATAATAATCAGATGGTTGGTTCCATAAAGGTAGAAGGAATAGGGAGTACAGATTCTAGACAGATTTGACCATACTTGGAGATTGTAAACAATTAGATCACGTGGAGCGTAAATTGAGCAGATACAACTGTTTGAGAGTTCATAGATCGATTGGGGGTTAGATGACGTGGAGCGTAAATCGAGCAGATACAACTGTTTGAGAGTTCATAGATTGATTGGGGGAGACAAAACAGAGAACGAACGTTGTACCTGAGATAATAGACGATTGCAGAAGGAGCCGTCTGCCGCCAGAGCTCAGAACAGGGCAGGAGGCGAGTAGCGGCAGTTCTTTGTTAGGGCTAGAGGTGAGACGGATATGCGATGGATGGGTCGGGTAGTCGATAGGATCCGTATATTATTAAGGAGGGCACGAAAACATAGGGAAGGTTTGTAATTGTATATATATACAATACGTATTATTGCACATGTGCAATAATAAAAAAAATCATGAAATTTTATATGTTTAATTTTTTTTTCCCAGAATTAAAGGTGATATAATTTTAAGACTTTTGGCGCAAATTTTTTTAAAAAAATATTAACGTATGAGGAAGTTATAGAGGTTTTAATATCTGTTTTCGTGTTTTCGCAATAAAATCTTGTTTTTATTTGATCCTTCCCCTATATATTTATTATATATGTGTATTTTTAGAAAATGATAGCAAGTAATAACATGGACAAATGATTGTAAATATATTCTAATTGCAACAATCGTTTATAAGTAATTGATATTAGGATGCTTAGATTAAAGTATGTTACAATTTATATTTTTCATGAAAATCCCCAAATCACGAAGAACCCTAAAAAATGACCTATGAAATAACTTGGAAAAACCTAAAATTAACAGAGGGGTTTTCTAGATAATGAAAAACTAAGTGGAATGGACTACTTACTTGATCAATTTGACGGAGAATTGAGCCCGGAATCGTCCGAACGAGTTATGAGCCCTAGAAATTGGGGGTTTTTGATTGCCCGAATGAAAAGTGAAATTGGGAGAGGGTTTTTGATCGTGAGCAGGTCTACAACGGGTTTATGATCTCAATTTATAGTGGACGAGATCGGAGATGGGTCGATTTGGAGCTTTAAGTTTAGTTTTAATGGTGGTTTTAAGAAAAAGAGAATTTTTAGTGAAAATCATTAATTGGAAATGGTTTTTGATGATTAAGGTGCCATTAAACTTGGGTTTTGAATTGGGACATGAAACCGTGGTTTAAATTGTGGTTTTAATGGTGCAAACGGGCAAAAAAATGGGTCAAGAAGGGTTATGGTCGAACAAGAGAAAGAAGGGGGAAAAAAGTTGCAGGCGCGTGGAGGAGGAAGGGAAAGGAAGACTACACGCGCTAGTTTAACTATATATTCGCTGAAGTCGGAGTATTAACATCAAAATAGAATTGCTCTAGTGGTTAGGCGCATGACATGTGAGGCAGAAGGTCACTGGTTCGAATCCCATGGTCCTCATTTCCTTATTTATTTTTTCTAGCTTATATGCAACCCATAAAAGGCACAGTTAATTCCCATAATGTATGTTTTTAACCCCGATCTTTTCTCATGACTTAATTTGCGAGTTAATTACGGATGTAAAATAAATTTGACATTCGAAACTATAAAACTATTTACGAAGTTTATCAAAATTACATAAATGGCCAAAACTTTCAATATTTATAAATTTAACCCAAAACTTTTGTACAACTATAATTCGTGTTCCAATTGCGTGCGTAACTAGTATTGCCCACATTTACCACACGTATATAGCATACTCAAGTCCCGGTCTAATTTAAATAAATTGAAAGCTTGAAATATTGAAATACGAATTGAAATCGAAACAAAATAAATTGAAATAATCGTAAATTATACATTGCAACACCAAATAAAATGAAATAAACTTCCTTTTTGAATGGATCATGGAATACAAGTCGGGTACAACGAAATGGATAGACCATGGATGTTACACCAGTCGCGCTGGCACGATCGGATATCGAACGGGTGTAATATACTTCTTAGTCTTAACGAGGCACAATTGAACTTGTCGAGCTTCAGTAACTGGATAGCTAGTTTAACTAGTCAAACGTGCACTAATTTCTTGAAAATAGCCTAGCTAGCTATTGATATATTATCTGGATTTTACCAAACTGTTAAACTGATGAACTGATTGAACCTGTGAACTCACCAACCTTTGTGTTGACACTTTTTAGCATTTTATTCTCAGGTTGCAGATGTTCGAGTATCATGAGTACGCATGCATGAGACTTCGAAACCCTTTTATTGTCTTTGACAAGCCACGTCACCTTGGGTGGCGGTGTTTTTACATAAATACTTTCAGCGTATTACGCTTCCGCATTTGTAAAACTCTGTATTTATATTTTAATAAAATATACAACCTTTTATTAATTGTTGCTCGTTTGGTGTAACTAATGGATAGCGATCCTAGTTTGTCACGCTCCCTGCGGCGCGTTATCGCGCGTGAGTTTTTTGGGGGTGTGACACTTAACATACTAAAGCGGCTCCCGTTATTGGTGTCAAACCAATAGCAATTCATACAAGCTAAATCCTCTAATCGATAATTAGGCCAAAAAAAGAACTTTAATTTAATCAATTCATTTTCTTTTTCTGTCAAAATTTCACTTTCATCCAAAAATTGACTCCATTTTTTTAGCGTGTTCTCCTTGCAAAATAATTGATTTCTATGCACATTATTTTGATTCTTTATATTGAAAGAAATTAGAATTCTCAATTCTCTACGTCGTCTAGACGATAAATTTTTTTCTGGAACGGGCAACCCACAATTCTTTTTGTCTCTATTTAGGGTTTTACGTCTTGGAATGGATTCATCAAAATGATTCTTAGCAACGTTTTTGGGGTTTCGGTATCTTTGATTACCCTGGTGTTTACTTTTATGAACCAACGAAATACCTATGATTTGATTCATAAAAAGTTATCCGTCATTTTTTACAGATAGACGTGCAGGTTCCGTAATTAATATTCCCTTTTTCGTTAATTGTGTAAGATTTAACGTCTCCTCATTATATACAGATTCATTTCTTTCCTTTGAATATAGGATATAGTAATTTTTCTTACATTTATGAGACTAACCAGGAGACCATGTATTTGGATATTATTCATCATTTTTTGATTCAATTGATTCAAACGTCCAGTCCATCTTATTTGCAAAGGAATTTCTCCTTTGAGGAATATTTTTAGTTTTTTGACCGATTTTAAAAAAGATTCTTCAATATTGTTTTAATTCTTTAATTCAAAATATTGTTTTGAGTTGGATGGGCAAAAATTTTAAAAATCCTCATGCTCATCTTGCTTTTCCTTGATATTTTTATTTTCACTAAAATTTGGATTTATATTCAAAGGAAAAAGAAGTAAGTTGCTTGGGATAAGCCAAGGTTTCTCTTTATATTTATAATAATGTATCACAAACTCGGCAAAGAAAAAAAATTCGGATTTGATATGAGGCGATTTAGGATTAATAATTTTTATTTATTCTCATCCAATTAAAAGAAATTCCCATCCAATCAAAAAGACCTTTTTGTGATTGATTTTGAAATTTTAATCAATCGAAAGATTAAAAAAAAGATCTATTCTTATTCATTTTATCCCTTATTTGGATTTGGTTAGGTTCAACCTGAATATTTGTATCAATTTTCAACCCCGATATTTTCTATCTTTATTTTTATATAGAATATCACTTTTTACTAGATAATTATTATAGGAATATTTTTTTTAGTATGTTAACAATTTTTTCTTTATTTCTGGTGGGATGTTCTTGCTTCTTATTTGTTTCTAATGACGATCTATAAATATAGGACTTCTTCTTAGTTTCAGAATGAATATATTTATATGATAAACGGTCATATCTGTAGTTTTTTTTTTGAAAATTCTCTTCTTTATTTGGTAATAAATAGACTTTAGAAATATTTTTTTTAATCAAACAACGGGTCTTTTCATAGGAATACCCTTTCTTTAGATCATTATTTTGAGACAATTTTGTTTTTTCATTTTGCCATTTTTTGTGGGACTAACTTAGCCCATGTAATCTGAGATAAATCGTACTGATAATGACCTATTAACCAGTTTTTCCATGGATTCATTCCATAATTTGGAAGTTTCTTATGTCTTACTTCGGAATAAAATATTCCTTGTGTACAAAAAAAAATCATTTGTTTCATTCTTAAGAAAAAAAGATGGTCCATTATACTGAAAAATAGATCTTAACTTATCTAAGTTAATAACCTGGTTATTCTGATAAATTTGATATATTTAAAAATTATAATTAAATGATAATCTATATATATATAAAAGTTGAGCAATGGCACTTTTTTGCACCTACATAATAAATACTATGTACAAGTAACAAAGCCCGATGTATTACATGTTTAAGCATGCGTCATAAATACGTCTTTAATAGAAATACACCATCATCATACACCATCATCATACATCATTATCATCATATTAGGCCATAATAATGTTAGCTTTAAAATCCCGTAGTAATAGTTAACAGAACGAGCGGGTGCATCATCAATAAGGAGAATTCGATCGGGTGCACGTTGAATTAGGGAAATCGATGGGCTTTTTGGAACCTGCATAATGAATATTGTTAACATCTTCATAAATTTGATCATAAATCTCAAACCGGTCACCTTCTTTAAACTCCTTATCAATAGATGCTACATTAATCATGATAAATTCGCAATCCTATATCGGGTTCTTTGAACTCCAAGATAATAAATGTTATATTAATAATGATCCTGATTTCGTAATCCTATATAAACTCATGTTACCCTCGCTTCCTTACCTCTCCTCTCCGCATGTTCGTCTTACCCGCCATCTTCTTAGTCCTGTAAGTATTTTTTCCCCATTCAAAGTTTGCTGTTATGTTATTTCTGTTTTACTATGGACCATATACCTACTTCCGGTGGGAAGAAAATGTACCACCGGAAGGTACTAATCGATCATGACAACATTGCCGGAAAAGTCATGTATAACCCTTTTGGCTTATCCTCCCTTCCGGTGGGAAAAAAATGTACCACCGGAAGGTAACAATCGATTTTGATGACAATGACTCCGGCGGGAATAAAATGTACCGTCGGGCAGCTCATCTATGACCCTTTTTCTTTTACGTTTTGTTTGAGAGTTTGTTGTAGTAATTGTTTCACATTGTTTTTTATAGGTGCCTAATTTAATTTGTACCTGTTATCAATGGGGTTGACTATGGTGTATTTGAGTGTGTGCCGGGCAGATTGTTCTGTGCTCTCCTTTGTGAACGGGTCGGCTGCATGCGGAGCAGGAGCATTGATTGTAACTGTCGTTGTGATCTCCGGCGGGGCAACTGCA
>JBCNJP010000161.1:117996-218996 GCA_039602395.1 Deinandra increscens subsp. villosa
GAGATAAAAGTCTAAACTTTTCAATTTGATCATTTTTATTATCCGTTTTTGATGTTTATAATCAACCCAAAACGAGTCTTGACACTCCACCCACTAAATATATATAAATGAACAAACCGTCATAAATATTAAACTAACATTAATATTTAAGAACTTATGTCATAATATATATTTGACAATCGTTGTAAGGACTAAAAATATTATAGACCAAGCGGTATAAAAACTGACTCGGGGACCGTCAAAGTGACACATTGGACTATAAATATATGAACGGATATAGTTTGGACATAAAATATAAGAAATATATTATTGGCTATGTTGTTATAAAAATGTGTTCTTTTTATAAAACATATATATATTTCTAAATACTGGGCGTTTGGACTCATACTTAATAACTAAGTGCTCATATTTTAGAACTCATTTTCTTTAATAACTTAAAATATTTATTTAAAGTTACTACAACCCTGTAATATTTAAGAACTTAAATATTAGTTTTTTTTATCGTATTACTTAAAGGAATACTTATATAAATATATATATATATATATATATATATATATATATATATAAATTCCAGACGTTGGACCTAAAAATATACGGAGTTATATTTTGAACTTACTCAACGTGAAACTTATATATTATTACAAATATATTTTTATGAAAGTGTTAAAAACACATCCGATATCTCATTCTAATATTTTCTAAATATAATTTAGAAAACTATTTGAGATAACATAAACATAATAATATTTACGGAGTTGAATATTAATAACGATCATATGTCAGATACTTGTATCTTATAGCGGCAAAACCAACGACTAAATTTCTAAAAATATAAAGACTTATATTTTTCTAGAATCTTGAGACTATTGAAGCGTATATAATTCTACAAGTTATATATATTTATTTGCATAAATATTTCTATGACTTATATATAATTATTTGTCTATAATTGTAAACTCGGAATTAAATATATAACGTGAACTTCAAATAATAAAATACCTTATTATTTGTCTCGATGTTCAAAACTTGATCTGAATATATATTTTCATAACTTTAAATAATTATTTATAATTATTTCTACAAGTTATATATTTATTCAACTATAAATATATTCATTAACCTAAATATTTATTTGAACAATAAGTATTCCAAACGGGCTTTCCAAACAATACAAACGGGAATGTTATGTCAAGACTCAACCAGGATCATTTGGGTAACTGAACATTATCCAACCGAAACAGTACCTTAAACTGTCTTATTAATTATTATTAGGACACTGCTTACTTGCTACGTCCAGCGCAATACAGCTTTCATCATCACCTTGATCAAGTGAGTTTCACGGTCCCTTTCCTTTATAAACTGTTTTATATTTTTGGGGGAGAAATCATGATCAAACAAATCTTTTTACTCGATATTATGGTATTACTGTTACGCTATTGATTATCTGTTCTTTCATACCCCTTCATAGTAATTTGCTAATAACATATTGCTACAAATCCCATCATCAATTGATTTCAATTAGTTCCGTAACGAAACGATGATTAGTGAATAGATCTATTTGGGTTGACAACCCTGCCCTAGCTGGTCGCTCCAGTTCTGACTCACCGGTAACCAGTCTGGGGGTACATGTCAGTTATTCTTTGCCATTGGTATTTCTTAGGGGAAGTTACCATCGATGGGTAAATCTGTTAGTGTTTGAAATCAAGGAACAAGTAGATCAATGCAACAACGAGTAACCTTTATAATATCATGTATATCACCAACTATTTTACAAATGCATTTTGTAGAATCCAAAACCTGTGAACTCACCAACATTATGTTGACCTTTTCAAACTCATGTATTTCTCAGGTAACCAAGCCAGACTGTATGCAAATGGGACGTCAAACCTTAGGGCCTGCATTATGGAGTCATAGTCTCATTCATCATCATGAAATAACTCATGAAACACTTGCCTTTTAAATCCTTGGTCGAAGCGATTTCAACTATTTATCATGTTTCCTATCTTAACATTTCTGAAACAATTTCTATTTCAGTATTGTAAAACAATGTCATCTTAACATAATTTTCCGCTGCAACTTTGATGACATACTTGGTTTTTCAAACGTATGTTAATCTGATAGAGGTCGTTCTGTGTATCCACGACTATGATCCATGACGTCACACGCCTCCGTATCCAAAAGTTCAGGGTGTGACAATTTCACTGCTAGATTTTAAATCAGCGTCATACACACAGTCAGAACTACAAATCATAAGATTGTTATTTGTAAATGTCACCAGAGCAAGCAAAAGAACACATATATAAGAAATTAATTCAGCTTCAACTTAGTACTGGTTGTAGACAACAATTCATCAAAATAGACTAACCAATTCAGGGGAAGTATATATAGAAGGAACCCAAACTAAGCATCTCGATCAGATATAAAATCCAGCTGCAAAAATTATAAATAATATTTCAAAATATTATAAAGATATGAAAAACATGACATCAAACTACATACACACATACCTCAATCATGTGCGATATCCATTGTGTTCCAATAGCCAGCTTCCCACCAAAAGAATTTTGAAATGTAAACCAACATCAACACAATATTTACAAACATAGAATTTGCTAGTTTCCCATTAGTTTTATACTGGATCAACACATTGCAAGCTTATCAATACGTAACTTACAGCCTGAAACACTGAAGTTAGTGATTTTGGACTGCATGCCTGCTTTATGCAGTTGGTTACAGCAAGAACAGCCCATGACATCATCCCAAATCTGCATTTTGTGAATACATTGATATAAAAGCCGGTCATAAAGGTTCTAAATGCTTTTTGACCACACGATTATAAAAGCCGGTCACCTGAGAACCTTTTTTAACATAAAAGAAATCACATATTATAAACAATGTCAGTATGAATGTAGTTGGAATTGGTCATTCAAGCTTTCAATAATAAAAAGAAGAGTAAATTACGGATTTCGTCCCTGTGGTTTACAGGAATTTCGGGTTTAGTCCTTAGCTTTCATTTATTACGGATTTAGTCCCAAACGTTTGGTAAACCGTTGCGGATTTAGTCCTTGACCCTAACGACAGTTAAAAAAATCTGTTAAATTTTTTAAAATACCCATTATACCCTTATTATTTTATTTAATAAAAAAGAAAAAGTAATCTCTGATCATCTTCTCAGGCACACCACCACGACTGCCACCACCGCCGATTATAGTGTCGGAGAGACCCGCCACCTCAACCCCCCTCCCCTTCTCTTTTTGTAGTTGTATTCAAACCCCACAACCCCCATTTGTTCTCATTTTCCATCATTAAATCCACCGGCCCCCTTCCCCTTCAATTCCTCCTCAATTCCGATGGAATCGTTTTCCGCCATACTCGTACGGCTAACTCCGTACATTCTTTTAGTTGTTGCATTTGTCATTCTTCTCGAGCAAATCAATTACCTGAAGAAGAAACATTCGGTTGCCGGTCCCAATTTGGTGTTGCCGTTCGTCGGAAATGCAATTTCGCTCGTACGGAATCCGAAGGAGTCTTGTTTTCTTAATATAGATCAAGGACCAAATTCTATATCATTCGTGTTCCAATCTGTAGTTACTTCAAATGTCGATTCGGTTCGTCATTCGCAAATTCAAAGTAGATAACCGACAATCATTGGAAGATTCATCGTGTTCATCCGGTCAACTGAACTCTCACTCAAAGTCTTTCCATCTCGTCGGCCACCCGTTCAGTAAAAAATTGTTTGGCGAACATAACCTAACTGTGAAGCTCGGTACTGGAACTGGATCATCAGAAGGTTTTATTATGATTTTATTTTTATGTTTAGGTATTTATGTATATACTAATTAAAGATAAGGGTATAATGGTCATTTGACAAACACTTAACAGATTTTTTTAACTGTCGTTAGGCTCAGGGACTAAATCCGTAACGGTTTGCCAAACGTTTGGGACTAAATCCGTAATAAATGAAAGCTAAGGACTAAACCCGAAATTCGTGTAAACCACAGGGACGAAATCCGTAATTTACTCTAAAAAGAATACAAACATGTAATTCTTACCAATCTTAGACCCACACGTCAACTCCATCCCCACTACAACAAGTATAATATGTGAGGATAGTTCTCCCTCTCTTTCTAGTGCTACTATTTCTTCCTTCCTTACCTATCAAAACAAGCAGATTGTATAAAGTCAACTTTTTTTTCAAAGAATGCTTTAATTAGGTCCCATTTGCATGAGATCACACCACTATCAATTTCATAAAAAGATGAACACAACCTGGCATATTTTTGTTTGTTACCATGTAAATATACGTGGACACATATATTTAATACCTCCTGAAAGTGTAAAAGAGGTTGATAAAAGAAGCCCTTAAAAGTTGGTTCGTTTTTTTTTGTACGGGAAGTCTATTCTGCAGTTGTTTGCGTCCGAGCTCATTCAGCTCTACACGCATCTAGTTGTATAGATTGTTCTTTCCTGCAAGTAAGAATAGATTAGTATTTTCCTAACAAACACAAGAGAGATTTGTCAGCAAGTTAAAATAAACGTAAATGTCTAATAGTTATTGTTGAAGTCTAATTTGTTAAAAGACCTGATGGAAACTTCAATCACAAACACACATAAAACCCAAATGTAACTTTAATCATCATATCATATATAGAAAAAATAAAACAGAAGCATTAGATTTCTGGTGCAAGTAGAGCAAATAGGGTTTTTAGAAGTTAAAAACTTGTTGTGAATTATGAACCGTAGGTCGTTTCATACATATGATGGAAGGTTTCTACCAGCAGGTAGTTCTCCCAATCGTGGAAGCTAACATTAAACCTGTCAATGAAACGAAATTTAATAGCATCCGTATCAAAATCAAAACAGAACATGAATCTTTACTATACGAACCCAACTGAAAGAAACATACAACAAGATGTAAATTCAAAGAAACCAGAATACAATAATGAATTCAAAAAGAAAAGGTACCTTAAATGGATGTTCAGTTGAGTTGAAAGGGAGAAGTAGTGAATCTGTAAGACCAAACGAGGCACATAAAATTCAAAAGGCGACTATGAAAAAACACCTACCTTTGCATAGGGGAGAAACAAATGAGTACAAGAAGCTGAAGCGAGACGAACCTTAGATCAAAGAACAGAAAAACCTGACAAAAAGAAAATCAAAGAAACAAAGATCTATAGATAGAGAAAATGAATGTGAAGATTTAATCTGAAGTGCGAGAAAAGAAAATACTTACCTTTGATGGCGCTCTTGATTTCGAATCGGCAGAGAGAGACAACATAATAGCTAGGATTCGGCGACCATAAGGGTTTTTCAAACTAGAGGAAGGGATGTCTACGAGATGGTGAAGAACAAAAGCATGTAAAAAACTTCCTCAAAATGGAGATTCTCTGCTCTATGAAAAAAGTAGTCGATAGAAGCCAAATCTGCTTTTAACTCAGCCGTTTGATATTTGTAAGACAAAAATAGGTTTGCACACTCACTTTAAGATCAGTTGAAGCTTCATAAAAGTATATTGTGGGCTTGCACACTCACTTTAAGATCAGTTGAAGCAAGATGATATTCAAATGCTTTATATACTTGTACACAATGCTAGTTAAGGTGTATAACTTTTAAATTTTCAACAATCCAATCTTCTATCTCCAATATATATTATAGTATTATATATTATATATATAAGAGAGAGAAATTTGAGGTGTTGAATTTTTAAGACTTTTACAAATTTATATGCATAATGTACAAACACTTAAAGCTATATATTGAATTTTTAAGACATGCATTTTTACTACATTATAATACATCTCTTTTTTTATTTCTTAATCTCTTAAAGTTTTAAGAGGTACAAATGAATAAGCAGCATGTACAAGTTGACGAAGCATAGACTGGCTGAGGACGGTACTTCACCACCGAACCCTATTCACGCTCATTTGAATCTCGATTTCGCTTCTGCAATTCTGTGGAATCGATTTGAAATTTGAAGTCTGATTCCACTTTATCATTAAAAGATCCCATCTGCAACCCTCTCGAGAAACACTTTCTCTCTCTAGCGGAGAGTACAGGAAGGATGGAGAGGAGTGGAGCGACATGACGATTGCTATGGAGGTCTCCACAGGTAACTTTAATTTCTCTATTTTAGGGTTTTGTAACGAATTGCAGTTCAAAGGTTCACGAGCGACTATAAAACGACCCATCTTTGCTTTGATTTCTCCATAGGTGATTTTGATTTCTTTGATTTCTTCATAGTTTGATATTCCTTTTTGGATCTTGGAGCATCTATAAACATTCATCTACAATAAAATATGTTTCATTGACGTTGTTGGCAGTACAGTGGCCCGAGACTTCCGACACCAGCGTTGTAAGTAATTTTTTTCCCTTCTTTATCTTGCTCGATGAACATCCTTTTATGCATATTTTTGAAGAAGAAGGTTTACCTTCACCTCCTTTAGACAATTTAGCATTTGTGGACACTCATTCAATGTCATTGGAATTATCCGAGGTATGCAAAACTTTCGATTTTTGTTCAAACATAATTTTGTTATGTAATGTTTGTTGACGGGTCATCTTTGTTTTTATTTACCTATCGATGTATCTCAAAAGTTCTTTGTTGTAACATACACCCCATCATGTTTAAGACTTTTGTTATTTAGTTTATGATCATTAGGCCGAATTGCAGCCATGATGGATTTGTTAATCTTTGTTTGGCTGCATTCAGATCTCAGTCTCATTTGAGATTTTGACTTTGGGCGAATATGAGCAACCCCATTAATATGATGTTTTGTGTTAGTTTGAACACAAATGTTTCTTGTGTCCATGTGCAGGTTATCATCTATGTTCTTTTTTTTTTGTGCTCAATGTAATTTATGGTATTTTTTATTCTTTGGGTTACAAATACAATATTAGCTTATGTGTTGTGGTGTAAATAATTATTATGCTAAAACTTTACTAATATAATTTGTATATTTATTTTAACCCTTGTAGCAGAAGATATCATGAAGGAGCTTTAACGTAAGAGGCACTCAGCAATTCTGATGTTTCATTTAAAGGGAGGGTTAGGAAAGCTGCCAAATGGAAACCCGTAAGTAATGATGACAGTGTAACTACATTTAAGTGACATGTTTGTTTCTTTAGGGGGAAAAAATCACTCAATGGGTTGTGAAGTTCTGACTAAAAGTAAAATTAATTAAGATTTACCATGCAAATTTGCTAATCAACATGCTTCTAAGAATTGATCCATTGTAAGTAGTCACAACCTTTGTATGTTTTTATGTCATATTAAAAGTTCTCATGACAGTGAAATCTATATCTTTTATTTCAGATTCTTGATTATCCTTTTCTGCTTTTCTTTTTATTTTGTATAAAATGTCACAGTAGGCTTCTTACATGCAGCTACTTAATATCAAAATAATAATCATTTTCTTGATTATTCTGTTTTTTAGATTCTAGAAATGGACACTTATAGGTATCATGGTCACTCTATGCATGGGCGGCTCAAACTATTGTCATGTAGCAGACAGACCTGAAGGTGATGCGTGTGCTGGAGTGGCATGTTATCTTCTGCTTGACATCTTCTTAGGTTTTACTCTTGAAACAAACCCACCGCCTTCTTTTTAGATTTAAAAAAATAAAAAATGCAACCTTTTTTTCTATTTTAGGTGAATAAAATGGTAAGATATATTGGGTTTTTATTATCTGCAGAAAACATGTTCTGTTAATTTTTTTAGTATGATAGTAATATATATACTTTCTTTTGTCACATCAGCCTTTGGAAATTATATCAAGGTAGAGCAGGATGCAATCTGAATTCTCATGGGATTAGAGGAGACATACAAGGTTCATCATTAAAGCCTCACCAACTTTACAGTTAGAGGGGTTAGCTAATTTTTCGATTTCACCCATTTGACCCATTAGAGATGGCACTAGGTCAATGAGATAGCCCGGAAACACTTTATGATTGAGGTTTTTTGGCATTCATGGGTAAATGCTTTTGTGTTAAGCAACATATTTTTTTATTGTGCGTCTGAAGAAAGGGCTTGCAGAAGGTGGATTGTTTTGTAACCTTGCTACACCTTTTCCTTCTTTTAGAAACTTTTTGCCCGAGATCTTGAGCTTTCTTGAGGTCTAACTTCTAAGAGGGGCTTAATGGTTGGATTTGGAAAGTGCAGGTTTGTTTTCCTCTGAATACCAACTTTAAATTTTTTTTTTAAAGTTTCTTTGTTGCCATAACCAAGTTTAGATAATTGTTTACGACACTGCAGCTGATGAGAGTATATTTTGTAACGTTTTTTTATATTTAATTCCATATTTTTATTAGTTATAATATATTAACTCTTATCATATTTTCTATGGTTTGTGTCTCATGTGCTTTGAGCTTAAATGTTATAAATCATGGCGTTTAGAGTGGTGTAAAGTCTATTTTATTTATATATTGATCACCATCTAATCACACCAAGTTAGGTCTAAACGACATTATTTCAATCGGGTTTTGTTAATTAGTGTGTTAAGATGAGATGGGCTTAAAATGATATAATTAAATTAAACACCAGCTAACCTACAAACCAAACATCAAATTTATTTGTGATTATTAATTATTACACATGTTTACATTAAGAATTAATAAATGTTTTAAAGAAGTTAAATAAATGTCCATGGAGTGCAGGTTACGTGCAATACATATTAGTAGTATTTGGATTAACATTAAATCCATCCGCATACGCTATTTTTCATTAATGAAGAACAAATAAAATCAATGGAAGCCTAAGAAAATTGCACGTGGGTCTGACATACATCAGAGAGAAAGCGTGGACGAGATAACAATGGCCCCTATTGGGCTAGACATGTTCGCAGCCCATGATGTCAATTGAAAAAATAAATTGGGGAAGGCAACAACAAAAGAAGAAGAGACGGAGAACCTTAGGGGTTTTTTGGGGACGCACAGGAGGGCGCACGACTGGAAGACAGCCTTTGGCTGCGCATGAATCAAGACAGTGGCTATATGTTTATTTCTTTCTTGCTGTTCGTGTGTTCATAGCGTTCAAGGAAAGAGATCAAGTTTGGTTTGTTTTAATCTTCATTATTGTGTTTAACTATATTAGTTGATTGTTATGATGAACGGTTTGATGGTGACAGTATCTGAGTTGTTCATTATGGTTGTGTAAAATCGTTCTATTCTTAACCGATTAATTACTAGTTGTTTCGGAATCCTTGCAACCGTTGAGCACCCGCATGCTGAATTTGTTTAACCTAACTAGTAAACTAGGGTTTTAGTGGTCCCCTGACATGATCTAGCACTTTCTTGCGGCAGGAACTAATCAGCCCATTAGGAACTTAGGTTATTAGGTCAATTAGGCAATTGGGGAGCATGTCTATATGTCACTAGTAGTTGATTAGGTTTTGCCTAGATCGGTAGCCAACCAAGATCCAAAAGTAGTTAGTTTTTTCACATTTGATAGTTTAATCAATTTCCTTAGTTGTTAAGTTAGTTAAATTTTAGTTAATTTCCAATCTCAGCAAAAACAGCCAAGGGCAATTTAGTGTAATTCCTTAGATTAAATTAGTTTAGTTTAGTTTAGGTCAATCTAGGTTAGTGACAGTAATCTAGGTTTAGGTAGTTAATTTAGTTAGGTAATTAAATTTTAAATCACTAGTGAACACTAACTCCCCTGGATTGATACCCTACTTACCCTATCTATAGGTTTAAGTTTAGGATTATTTGTAGCAGTCTCGACAAACCGTTATCAGCAGCAGCAGGTTAAAATAAGATTTTATTGGGCAAAATAATAATATTAGGTTCATGATTAATGTTTCAATCTGGAGTGGATGTTGGGTGTAATGGTCCTTGTGTTAAAATTCTTAGCCCCGCATGTAAAGAGTTGGTTAATTCAATGCACATTTATTTTTATCGTCACGTTTCACTAGGTTGTATGACACGTAGCGGGATAATGGGATAGCTTTCAATTGCAGACATGGTATGTTTCTGCTTCTTTGTTTTCAAAAAAGAAAGAAGAGGAAAAGGTGTGATTTATGTTTTTATTTTTTTCATGTAGTAACGTGCCTAGATTTATGATGTTAAATTTTGAAACTTAGTGATGGCAGAGCCTTAAGGAGCTTAAATCCAAAGCTCAAAAGAGAGCTTTGAGAGGTGTTGGTCTCAAGAAAAGTGGGAAGAAACGAGGTCTGCAATGGTAAGTTTATTGCATCTTATAAATTACTAATGAATGTTGAACCTACTATATTTATGGTTACTTGGGTTTCAAATCTTACTCTTGTATAAAACTACAGAGGAACAATCATTTTGACATTTGATATTGTTGATTTTTTAATGCTAGCTACTAATCATTTTTGGATATCTTGAACATGTACAGAAAGGAACACAACAGGGGAATTGATGAAGTGTACAGTGAGGTGAATTTTTGTAAAGAGACGTGTAAATGCAGCATAAAAAATTGTACCTATTTCATCAGGACTTGATACAAACGCTGTACATGCCGCTACTTCAGTTGCACCAAAACTTCATAAAATATGTATAGTAAATTCTATATGAAAACATTTATTTTACTAAATTTAAGAAAACTTGTGAGTTTAGTTTACTAATTTTAAAACAGTTTGTTCGTACTCCCATCCGTTCGCCCCGTCCTGATTCGCACCCTTTTGACATGATACATTGATATCGGACTTTATCAGCGTTGGTTGATTATCGTTGCAGCTGAGCGCGCAAACAGAAGACAAATAACGCGCTATAAATTGTTACCCGCTGCAACGCGCGGGTACCCCACTATCTTAATACTCTTTTGGTTTTAAATTACTATGTTTGTGACCAATATCTATTTCAATTCGACTGTTTGCTATTATTTGTTTGAATTCTACAAGTGTAGATAAGCTAAATCAATGATACAAATGAGAAAACCAATATACGTACATTCGAAGATATATCACGAGGGTATGGATAAACGAACAAAAATCAAGTATTGCGTTCGTTGTTTCCCAAATGAATTCCCAAACTGTTGTGTGACCATAACGAGCGAACAAATGACGAATAATGCTTATGTACTGCCGCCGCCGCAACGCGCGGGTACATTACTAGTAAGTTGTAAAGCATATGGTACAACCTTCTTGAATCTCTTAAACAAAAGGTGAAGTTCCGGTTCAAACCCATCGACCGCGCCTGTTTCTTCTTCTCTCTTCCATAACCGTACAAAAACCCTAAACAGAAGCGCCTGTTTCTTCTTCTTTTCCCTTTCACACGCCTGTTGCTTCTTCTCTCTTCCATAACCGTACAAGAAATCAGAAGCGCCATCCCAATCGCCGAAGAAATCAGAAGCGCCATCCCCAATAGGTAGGTTTTCAGAGCTCTTTCTCTCTGTTTTTGCAACACACAGTATCCTATTCTATACAATCAATCACTTTGATTTTGAACAAACACAAATCCTACGGTTCATCTCCATTTAATTCCTAATCCGACGATTTTGCTTGTTTTTCACAAGGATCGTGGCTGAATTGAGGAGAATGGGGGAACCTAGGTCGAATTTATTTGTCTATAAAGTCACCCGGATTCGTATCTCATTTGGCACATCCATCTGCTTACAATTTCAAGTGATATCTGGTAATTTTTGTGAATTTTCAATTTTCTTATTCGTTTTTATATTTTGGTGTTAAAATCTAACCAATTCTTATTTGTTTTGTAAGTATCATTCTACAAACATTGCTGCTGTTGCTGCTGTTCTATTTTTTAATTCAAGAAATCTGTTTTCAGGTCCTGTAAGTATACATTCTATTTTTTAAGAAATCTGTATATGAGTGTTGTTGTTCTTATTTGTTCATGCTTTCTTTGTGTTTAGTTTTGAAAACACTGTCATATCTTGAGTAAATCTGTTCATTAATATGTTTTTTTATAAATCTGTTCATAAATCTGTAGACATGATACATTGATTAGTTGAGTTAAGCTATTCTTTAAATGACCACTGTTCTCAATCAGTTAAGTGTTTACACTGTCCATGTAAACAGATGTGTTTAAGATGGGTCAATCAGTTAAGTTTTTAAAAATGTTTTGGTTCATAAACTTACCCTTTTAGAAACATGAATCATGTAATCAAGACTAAGTTTGGATGGATGTTTAGAGTTTCATATGAATCCATTTGTTTTTCAGTTTCTTAAAGATTAATGAAATCCAGTCAGATTAGTATGTCAAGTATGTCAAACTTTGCTAAATCTTTTATGAAATCCAGTTAGATAATTAAATGGTTATTTTATAGCCACAATAGTGTACATTCATTAGTGACCTATCTAAGTTGTATGCTTTTTAGATAAAGATTAGTAACCTATCAGGAACAATGAATGCTTAATGAGAGACTTGATTTTAAAACAGATCTTAAAAGTTAGTGATTGTATTTGAGTTGAAAACAAGGCTGCAAATTCATTTTGTCTTCATATATTCATGTATAGAATAAGTTCAGCTTCATATGTTCATGTTTATATGTATCGAATAAGTGCAGCTTCACTGCATTTTGTATATATGTGTAGAATAAGTTCAGGTTCATTTGGGTGATCGATAGAATAAGTTCAGGTTCATTTATGGAAATGGGTCAATTTGGGTCTTAGTTTATTGATGCAGCCCTGTTTTATTAAGTTTTATAAATCCTCTTTTTATGACCACATTTATGCTTCTGATTAGGTGTTTTAGAGATTCATAATTTTTAATATGTAAACAGTTTGGTTAAATGATCTCTAAAAATCTATATTAGTTAGTAAAATAAGCATTTTGGGTAATGAGTGCTGTTGTTCTTATTTTGTATTTACATGGCATCCAAACTGTTTTACTATGTTTTGTTATAAATATATTATGTTAACATATACTATTTTCAGTTATAAATATATTATATACTTAATTATAATTAAATGGGTACTGAATTCGAGTTTCTACTTAGTTAAATATTTAAATATTTTTTTTGTTGTCAAATTCTATTAAATCTCATAATTAAATAGTGGATGTTTAGAGTTTGATAACTGACAACAATTTTAAGAATTGAAAACAAGGTAAGAATATCTAATGTTTCTAAGATGGGTCAATCAGTTAAGTTTTTAAAAATGTTTTGGTTCATTAACTTACCCTTTTAGAAACATGAATCATGTAATCAAGATTATAGTGTGCTATGAGTTAAGAATGTGCATGTACTTGATTTATCACCCCTGGTTCATTAGTGTAATTACATTTGTTCATGTACTTGATTTTCTGTTAATCAAATGACAAAAGTTTCTACAACCAGACCCATGTTATCTTTTAGTGTTAGCCCAACTAATATTCATGTTCACATCATTAAAACAAGACTAAGTTTGGATGGATGTTTAGAGTTTCATATGAATCCATTGGTTTTTCAGGTTCATATATGTGTTCAAGTTTATGTTCATATATGTGTTTAAGTCTAGGTTTATTTGGTTTCATACATTGATTAGTTGAGTTAAGCTATTCTTTAGATGTTTATAATAGTAATATGGTTTTCAAAACAAGTTAGTGTTTGTATTTGAGTTGAAAACAAGTTAAAAAGAATGACCCATTTTCAGAAATGACCCATTAGGACAAATAAGTAACAAGGCTGCAAATTCATTTTGTTTTTCAGTTTCTTAAAACACTTTTTAAGTCAAAGTATGTCAAATATGATGTTCCACACTCTTTAGGTATTTGCTAAATCTTTTATGAGTTGAACAAGTTAAACAAGTTAGTGATTGTACTTGAGTTGAAAACAAGTTAAAAATAATGACCCATTTTTAGAAATGACCCATTAGGACAAATAAGTAACAAGGCTGCAAATTCATTTTGTTTTTCAGTTTCTTAAAACACTTTTTAAGTCAAAGTATGTCAAATATGATGTTCCACCCTCTTTAGATAAAGATTAATGAAATCCAGTCAGATTAGTATGTCAAGTATGTCAAACTTTGCTAAATCTTTTGTGAAATCCAGTTAGATAATTAAATGGTTATTTTGTAGCCACAATAGTGTACATTCATTAGTGACCTATCTAAGTTGTATGCTTTTTAGATAAAGATTAGTGACCTATCAGGAACAATGAATGCTTAATGAGAGACTTGATTTTAAAACTGATCTTAAAACTGCTGTAATGTTGTTATAATAGTAATATGGTTTTCAAAACAAGTTAGTGATTGTATTTGAGTTGAAAACAAGTTAAAAATAATGACCCATTTTCAGAAATGACCCATTAGGACAAATAAGTAACAAGGCTGCAAATTCATTTTGTCTTCATATATTCATGTATAGAATAAGTTCAGCTTCATATGTTCATGTTTATATGTATCGAATAAGTGCAGCTTCACTGCATTTTGTATATATGTGTAGAATAAGTTCAGGTTCAAGTTTATTTTCATACATGTGTTTAAGTCTAGGTTCATTTGGTTTCATACATTGATTAGTTGAGTTAAGCTATTCTTTAGATGTTAAGATTTGCTAATTAGCCAACCCATTACAGATAGTTGCTGCTTTTAATTGTCTGTTTAGCAACATGTAGACATGATACATATAAATAACTAGATCATAATAAACTCAGATTTTATACATCAAATTTTACATAAACCAGTTGAAGGAGAATTATTTTAAGGCTTATAATTCAGTACTTTTATTTTAGAAATATAGATTGTAAGACTATAATAATGGATATCATACATAATTTTAGTCCCTAAACAACGCTGACATGCTCCATAAGCTGCTGTTAACTCTATTATATAATTGAAACTTAAATGTCAAAAGGAACCCAACCCAACCCAACCCTACTGTACCCTACCCCAACACATATATGGAAACAATAGCTGAATTGACCCATTACCGTATAATAGTAATATGATACACAAGTCAAGATGGGATAACATGGATAAGACCTGGTTCAATGATTTGAACGTTTGAAGTTGTTACCATTAATAATATGATCAACAAATTTGATGGTAACATTTTAATATTTTGGTGTATGTTGTCTTTGGTGTATCTTGTTTTGTAACCATTTTAATATTATGTTCAATCTTTATTTGTGTTAAGGAAGATTTTGAAGTTTATCAAGTCCAAGCTCAAGTCCAAGCTCAAGTCCAAGCTCAAGTTCATCTCAAGTTCATCTCAACTCAAGGTACAACGATACATTTTTCATAACTAATTTAGGATGTCTAAAGTCCATATATTCATAACAAAGTTTATGCTATTATAATTGTGTGTTACCATCATTTGTGAATGTGTGTTAATGTGATAGGTAAAACATTCGTTTTCTTGCATTTAGATAAGAGTTCGTTTTTAGATATACGTGGTTTTTAAGCATATTTTGTATATATGTTCTTATGATTAGCTACAATCATGGACAAACATTCAATTGTTGATTCATTTTCGTCACTTACACAATATGAAGCTTGGTATACTGTGACTTTCGTCTGGGTTGAGTTCGTTTTGCCTTTCGTCGGTGAAAACAAATTATGGATTAGTTTTCTTGACCAAAACGTAAGATCATTTGTACATATTTAAAATAATGTCAATTTTATGGTCAAATCACTAGATTTATTTTTGTTTTTTAGAGACAAAGAATGGTGAGTTTCGTCACGGAACCATTTATAAAACTTTACAAAAACCTAGAACTTGTAGACAACATGTTTGTACTACATCGTTTCCAACTTGAGAGTTTCGCTTATCAAGAATGGCCGAGGCATGAAAACTACGTCTTATATGCGAGCGATTTTAAGATTTTGATTGGTGAACACACTCAACTTCTTCCATTTACAAACGATATTCCAAGACGATTCCGTTTATATCCGTTAGTGCCTTCTTTAGAAACACTTGCGCATGACAAGGCGTCTTTGAAACTAATTACCGATACGTATAAGTATTTTTGATACAAAAAAAATTCTATAGTACACTATGTAATTTCACTAATTGTTAATTTGTTGTAGATATCTTAGGAAGATAATACATCATGAGCAACGATTTTTACATTTTGTTTTGGAACTTCAAGATGTTACGTAAGCCATTTTTCATATAAAAATTAAAATTAAATACTTCTTTTTAGTTTCTTTATAATTACTTATTTTATTATGAATGACAATACAAATTACATGTCACAGCGACAAAACAATACAAATATTTCTATACGACCCGCCGGAGGTTTTGTTGGTAAAGGCCTTTCGAGCAATGTTAGACAAATCTATTGTCTATATATCTAGGGTCAAGCTGGTTCGCAAGCGTACAAGTACGTTTTAATCTACATATATATATATATATTTTAAATAAAATTGAACTTCTCGCGTTAACCCAAATTTTACAATTTATTATATATATATTCTTGTCTTCAGTGAATATTTTGGAGTCAACACAGTATACCAAGATCGTCTATGAACCCGACATGCCAGAGGCTCACCATATTAGGATTATGCGTTCTTAATATATTTTGGAATGTATTATTTGTTTTCGAATGAATGTATTTTTTATTATGTTCTTAGAACTACTTTATGACTTTGCTTACATGTACTTTGTTGCATTTTTCATAGTATATTTAGCACTAAAATACTAATTGGTAGGTTAGTTGTATCATCTATACTTTCCTTAATATAGACTAATTAGTTGTTATTCGTGGTAAACAAAGGTATCACAATGGTTTACCTTTCTGATGATATAATCGTGTCTGAGATATTAACGAGGGCAGCCACGAAGGTTGTAGGCCTATCTAAGTCTGTTTGTAAGCAATGGTATGCCTTACTTTCAACAGAAGACTTTGCTAAGAAACATTGTTCCCTCTCATTAAGTTCATCTAATCAAAGAATCCTTAAGGTTGGCGACCTAAGCACTGTTCATACAATCGACATTGAGTCATGTGATTATGGGCCAGATACCATTGTTAATTTTCCATTCAATGACATCTCTATCCATTCACATTTGGATGGATTGTTGCTTGTTTGCTTGGAGAGAGAGTTTGACATGCTTCTTTGGAATCCAGTCACCCGTGCTTACAAGAATTTGTCAACACCTGATTTTCTTGGAATGTATTTAAATAATCATGATGCGATTGGGTTATATATTGACGCTTCGGAAGATTACAAGGTCCTGCATATTAAGCGTAGGCGTGGTGTATATGGCGTCCATGTCTATTCGAGGAGACTTGTCTCTTGGAGGAATATACCTTTCGAAACAAGACCGGAGTACACCCAGCTAAATTTTTATTGGTCATCTGGTACTTTATGCGGTGACACTCTATATTTCACGCTTTCTGGAAGTTATGGAAATAACGTAGTGATTTGCTTCGATGTTAATTTGGAGCAGTTTAAGGAGATAAGTTTTCCACGGGTTCCTTGTGTTGGAATTTATAAAGGAGAATTATTGAATGTAAAGGAAGAACTTCACATGTTTGTCAGCACCGGTTATCGTGAGATGTCAATTGATTTGTGGAAGCTAGAAGGGGAACACTGGACTAAGGTTTTCTCATGTGATCAAATGATAACACTGGATGAATGGTGCAGCATGTCACAATTTATGACAAACGGTAATTGGCAGTTGATGACTAAGCAGGGGAAGCTTTATGAAATCCAAGTCGATACGAAGCCCTTCAAATGTTTTTATCATCCTACTTGCTTTCGCCTAAAAAACGGTGCAATGTTTCTCGAGACCGTTGTTTCACCAACGCTTTAGTTTCACTTCACCTTTTGTTTTCATTTACTCTATTAATGTATTCTTTATTAATGTTTCATGTTCTCTATTAATAGTTTTAGAATTTGGTTGTCTATGAGGCTTTCAAACAATATTGTCTTTTGTAACTCTCTTTCATTTAATTTACAAGGTATTTTTAATTTACAATGACAAATGGACAACTCAAAGATCGTAATGATGCTTCTACCTCAAGTTCATCTAGATCATGTGAAAAAAGAAAAGAAATTAACGCACGATATTACACTTTACGCAAAGAAAATAAAAAACCACAAGATCGCAATGTTGCTTCTACCTCAAGTGCATCTACGCCAGCTGAAAAAAGAAAAGAATATCAGGCACGATATTACGCGTCACGTAGAGAGAATAACAAAGTATCCAGGGTTGGTAGTAATGATGTCTCCCAAAGTAATAGTAGTCACATGACACCAGAGAATGTGCCACGTACACCAACCCTACGCGGCAATAGTACGCCGGCAACCACAAGGACCTATGCCCCTGAAGAAGTCATACCTCTAATATCACGAGGTTTCTATGTAATTTTTAATCCTTTCTCTATAAAGCTTGAAAGTTTTAGCAACTTTCCTCTCTTAACACAAGTAAATTGTTAGGTATTACAATGACGAATGGACAACTCAAATATCGTAATGATGCTTCTACCTCAAGTTCATCAAGATCATGTGAAAAAAGAAAAGAAATTAACGCACGATATTACGCTTTACACAAAGAAAATAAAAAACCACAAGATCGCAATGTTGCTTCTACCTCAAGTGCATCTACGCCAGCTGAAAAAAGAAAAGAATATCAGGCACGATATTACGCGTCACGTAGAGAGAATGACAAAGTATCCAAGGTTGGTGGTAATGATGTCTCCCAAATTCATAGTAGTCACATGACACCAGAGAATGTGCCACCTACACCAACCCTACTCGGCAATAGTACGCCGGCAACCACATTCCCCAATGCCCCTGACGAAGTCAGGTCTCTAATATCACGAGGTTTCTATCTATTTTTCAATCCTTTCTCTATAAAGCTTGCAATTTTTAGCAACTTTCCTCTCTTAACACAAGTAAATTGTTAGGTATTCAAATCCAACCGCGTACATTATTACCTCAATTTCGCGAAGTTAGTGTCCAACCATCCATCCGAGATGTGAACACGGAAAACCAACGTATCTTAACTGAAGTCATTCCTGGAGTATCACAAGGTTTTTTCTGTTTAACAATATGTTTTTATAATAGTTGACATGTTTTGTAACTTATCAACTTATTGACGAATATCTTAGGTATTCGAGATGAGAACGTACATACTCCAGATCCGTATGATTTTGTTTATGAAGGTATACCTAGAGAACATCGTGTTTTAAGGGATCGAAGGCCTTGTACTCATTGTGGGGCAAAGCTATTTAAATTTGAATTTGCTACCTTTTGTTGTATGAGTGGGAAAACAAAGTTAGCAGATTCAGAAATTCCGAATGAGTTGTACCGGCTTTTCACGTCCCAAGATGAATGTGGAAAATTGTTCAGGAAACACATACGTGCTTATAACACCAATTTCTCTTTTGCCTCAATGGGTGTGACATTGGATGATTCAGTGAACAATATGAGAGACGGTATATTTACTTTTCGTGCTCATAAAGGAATATATCACAAAATCGACCAATTAGTTTTGAGGGACGGAACTCCGAGATATTTACAATTATATTTCTATGATCCGGAAACTGAGTTAGATCATAGACTCCAATGGCCAAATCTTGATCGAAGTATTACCGAGATCTTGACACGAGTTCTTTCTACAAACCCATACGTCCACACATTTCGAACTCTTGGTCAACTAGGACCTTTAGACAACTATCGAGTCACTTTGAATGCTTCGGTGGAACTTGATCAAAGGGTGTATAACCGACCAACAACATCTGAGGCTGCTGGTATTTGGGTTGAAGGTAATGACGATATCACTTCGTTCAAACGAAGTATTGTTGTGTATGGTAGGTCTTAACACCCATCATACATTCAGCCTCACTTTGGTTGTTATGATCCATTTTCATATCCTTTATTTTTCCCCAATGGCGAGACGGGTTGGCATGAAAACATACCACGTCAAGGAGCATCGTTCAGTGAAGCTCACAACAATCAAGACGACAACGACGAAGAAATAGAAGGTATGAACAGTTTACATTTATTTTGGGAAGTCAAGATCATATGATAATATCCTTTATTTTAACTATGTTTTTTTCAAACCATTTTCATTATTCAGAGGCTAACACGGGACGTCGTAGGACAACTGTGGCTATGCGAGAGTACTAATGTTACAAGTTCCAAATCCGATCTACCGAGAACGTGCTTCTGTTTGGTGGTAGATTGCTACAACAGTTTGTGGTAGATGTTTACATAAAGCTTGAGACGTCACGTTTACAATATTGTCAACTAAACCAAGCTAAGATAAGAGCAGATTTGTACCAAGGTATTGTCGATTGCGTCAATGTTGGTGAGGTTAATCCAAGCAGAGTTAGAAGGAGAATTGTGTTGCCCGCATCTTTCATCGGAGGGCCTCGCGATATGCGGCGCCGGTTTCTAGATGCGATGACTTTAGTTCAAGAGGATGGCAAGCCTGATTTTTTCCTTACAATGACGTGTAATCCGAACTGGCCTGAGATATGTGATAACTTAAAAGCTGGCCAAACCGCACAAGATCGTCCAGAGCTTGTTTCAAGAGTGTTTCGTGCTAAATTAGAGGATCTTAAGGAACAACTCTTCAAGAAACATATCCTCGGGAGAGTCAAGGCATACATTTATGTCATCGAGTTTCAATAGCGTGGTTTGCCGCATGCGCATTTTCTTATTATTATGTGTTCGGAAGACAAAATTAGTAATCCGGACCATTATGATAAGTTCGTGTGCGCTGAAATCCCCGACGTACGAAGACATCCCAAAATGCATGGGCTTGTTGTCAAACACATGCTTCATGGTCCTTGTGGACATTTACGAAGAGATAGTCCTTGTATGCAGGGTGATCCTCCGGTTTGTCGTTTTCGCTATCCTAGACAATTTAATGAGCAGACAACACAAGGAACTGACGCATATCCCTTATACAGAATGTCACACCCCAGTCAACGGTTTCGGGTGTGAGCGAGAATGGAATCATAGTCGAGGATACATAGAACGACTTCTAATAATTTAAAAACTTCATAAAACATTAATTCATTTCATCGCAGCGGAAAAGATAGTGGAAACATTAATGTCTTACAATTTGAAAACATAAGTCTTAATTAATTATTAAAAGCATGAAACGGTTAAATTGGATAGTTGGGACTATGACTCCAAGGACAGGTCCGATAGCATTTGTAAGCCCCATTTGCATGTCTTCAGAGAGTCTTGTCAATTACCTAAGAAATCATGAATATAAAACGGGTCAACATAAAGTTGGTGAGGTTCACAGGTTTAGGACTCAACAGTTTAATCATTGTAAAACAGTTTTCAGTATACTTAAATATTATCAGGGTTTATTGTTGTGGTTGTATGATCTCACCTGAACTTTGATTTCAAATACTAATGGTTTACCCACCCAGCATCTCTTGCCCAGAGATGTTAAACAGAGCAGAATAACTGACGTGTACCCCCAGACAATCCGGAGTCAGAACTGGAGCTACCAGTTAGGGTAGGGTTGTCAACCCAAATAGATCTATTCACTAGCTATCGTTTCGTACAGAACTAATTGAAATCAATTAATGATGGGATTTCGGTTGTACAAACGTTTATAACGATAATGTACCAAGTTGGGCAATCAGTAAGAGAACAAGTAGTCATACGGCTAACAAGTAAACCATAATATTCAGTAAAAAGCATTTAATCAGTTTTCATGATTTCTTCCCCAAGTATAAAACAGTTAAAAGGAAAAAGGGGCCGTGAAACTCACTGAATCAGCAGGTATGAAATGAGCAACCGTGAAGCGGTAGCAGCAGGTAGCAAGTAAAAGCCTAATTAAATAAATAAGGTCTTGCATAAGGTCATGATCAAATGAGTAACATAAGTCACCCAAGTGATACCGGTCAAGTCTTGACGTTTTAATCCGTTTGAAAACGTTTGAAAACTTGTTAACTTGTATTTATTAAACAAATACGTTCGGTGATGATTTATATTTATGTTAAATAAATATAATCTAAGAATAATCATTTTCAACAATTCAACCAAGTTTTGAACATTGAGTTTAAAGGTATAATAATGTTTATTATTATCTTCACAAGTTTGTATAATTATTTTAAGTAAATAATTATATAATTGGTTTGTTAATCTTGCAAGTTATAATTATATTAAATAATTATGATTAACAATACTTTGGTAAATAAAACGTATATCATTAGCAAATAATTATTTGTCAAAAATAATTATTAAGCGTTTGCTTTATTTTCCAAACTTAAATCTTTAATGAAAACGTTTCAAAGCTCTTAACATTTAATCATTTATATTTCGAAATCGTTTAATATTTCACTTACATGAAATATATGTTTCTCATGATATCTTAGCGAAGCTTGGATTTATATAACGTTGTCTTTATAAAACTTGACTTTTATTTTAAAATCTCCAACGAACGTTAGTTCATTTTTGGATACTTTGTTTTCATCAAAGTAATATTAAAAGTCCATGTAAACATTTAAAGTCAATGATTTGTCTTTGATTTATTTTTATAAAAATCCTTTTATAAAAATATTTATTTTTCAAATGTGACCTTTTGTAAAAATGTCCATTTCTAGCAAGTTTTTAAGAAAGGTTAACACTTGTAATAAATCCAAGTATTTATGTCAAATTAATCATTTGACATAAATATTATTCTTACTAAATCTAGCAAGAATTTAATATATTCCTTTTGTCTTGATTTCTTTTTATAACACATTTAATGTGTTACTTTTACTAAAACAAGTAACATTCCTTTTGTTTTAGTCATAGGTTACATATGTAACATTCGTTTAATCATTTCATCTTGTCTTAATATTGTTTTAACATGTAACATATATAAACATAAATAACAATCAACTAACACATTGGTGTTAGGACTTTATAATTGTAAATAAACAATCAACTAACACATCAGATAGGCATTTCTTAAGATTACAGACGTGAAAGACATTGTGAACGCTGCTTAGCTCGGCGGGCAGATTTAAACGGTAAGCTACTGGTCCGATGGTTTCGGTGATTTCAAAGGGACCAATGTAACGAGGGTTGAGCTTTCCTCGTTTGCCGAATTGGATGACACCTTTCCAAGGTGATACTTTAAGCATGACGCGATCACCCTTTTTGAAGGACAAGGGTTTGCGTCGATTGTCGGCGTAGCTCTTTTGCCTGTCCCTTGCAGCTTTCAGACGATCTCGGACTTGAAAGATTTTCTCAGTCGTTTCAAAGATTAACTCAGGACCAGTTAATTGACTGTCTCCAATCTCAGTCCAGCAGAGTGGGGATCTGCATTTTCTCCCATAAAGTGCTTCGAAAGGGGCGGCTTGGATGCTGGTGTGATAACTGTTGTTATAAGAGAATTCGGCAAGAGGGAGATGCTCGTCCCACTTGGGTCCGAAATCTATCACACATGCTCTCAGCATATCCTCAAGCGTTTGGATCGTTCTCTCACTTTGGCCATCTGTCTGTGGATGGTAGGCAGTACTCATATCGAGTCGAGTACCCAAAGCTTTCTATAGAGATCTCCAAAAGTGTGCAGTGAATCGACTGTCTCGGTCGGATATGATGGATTTGGGCACACCGTGGCGCGAGACGATTTCCTTTATATAAAGCTTGGCTCGCTTATCCATCTTATCCTTCTCATTGACCGGTAAGAAGTGTGCGGACTTCGTCAATCGATCGACTATCACCCAGATAGCATCATAACCAGATCTAGACTTAGGCAATTTTGTGATAAAGTCCATGGATATCTCTTCCCATTTCCATTCCGGGATTACTGGTTGAGTCAACAATCCAGAGGGCTTCTGGTATTCGGCTTTGACCTTCGAACATGTCAAGCATTTGCCGACATAGATGGCTATCTCGGCTTTCATGTTAGGCCACCAAAATTGTTTCTTCAGACCGTGATACATCTTGTCTGATCCGGGATGAATGGAATACCTTGTTTTGTGAGCTTCATCGAAAATCAATTGCCTTAAACCTCCATAGACAGGTACCCAGAGCCTATCCATGAAGTTCTTGGTTCCATCCGGTTTCTCTACCAGTTGCTTCTCCATTCCACGTAAACCTTCTCCAGGTAGGTTTTCTGGTTTGAGAGCTTCAATTTGTGCGTCGCGCACTTGTGAATTAAGGTTTGAGTGGATGGTCATGCCTAATGCTCGGACGCGGCGAGGTTTGGCATGTTCTTTCCTGCTTAAGGCATTGGCTACAACGTTAGCCTTGCCTGGATGATAACGGATCTCACATTCGTAGTCATTTAGCAGTTCCACCCATCGGCGTTGTCTCATATTCAATTCCTTCTGATTGAAAATATGTTGGAGGCTCTTGTGGTCGGTGAATATGGTACACTGGGTACCATAAAGATAGTGTCTCCAGATTTTGAGAGCAAAGACAACGGCTCCGAGTACTAGATCATGAGTGGTATAATTCTTCTCGTGGATCTTCAGTTGTCGTAATGCGTAAGCAATGACTTTCTCTCGTTGCATCAATACACAACCTAAACCTTGATGCGAGGCATCGCAGTAAACAACGAAGTCTTCGATTCCATCGGGTAATGATAGAATCGGGGGCATCACAAAGCTTCTGCTTCAGTAACTGAAATGCTGCTTCAGTCTTGTCATCCCATATGAATTTCTTATCTTTCTGGGTCAGAGCGGTGAGTGGCTGAGCTATCTTTGAGAAGTTCTCGATAAATCGACGGTAATAGCCAGCAAGACCTAAAAATTGTCGAATCTCGGTTGGAGTCGTTGGCGTACTCCAATCCTTGATTGCTTCAATTTTTGTGGGATCCACGTGGATTCCTTGATCATTGATCACATGGCCCAGAAAGTGAACTTCGCGAATCCAAAAGTCGCATTTGGAAAATTTCACGTAGAGTTCTTCCTTCTTCAACAACTCCAGGATAAGTCTCAGATGTTGTTCGTGTTCTTCTTTACTACGGGAGTAGATAAGAATGTCGTCAATGAACACGATAACGAATTTATCCAGGTAGGGTTTGCATACGCGGTTCATCAGATCCATGAACACTGCAGGTGCGTTTGTCAAACCAAATGGCATTACGAGGAACTCATAATGGCCATAGCGTGTTCTGAACGCTGCCTTCGAAACGTCTTCATCTCTAACTCTGAGTTGATGGTATCCTAACCTCAGGTCGATCTTAGAGTAGAAGCTTGATCCTTGAAATTGATCAAATAGGTCGTCAATCCTAGGAAGCGGGTAACGGTTCTTCACAGTCAGCTTGTTCAGTTCCCGGTAGTCGATGCACATCCGAAAGGTTCCATCTTTCTTCTTGACGAATAGCACGGGTGCTCCCCATGGAGAGTGGCTTGGACGGATGAAGCCCTTATCTAGCAATTCTTGTAATTGACTAGATAATTCCTGTATCTCGGAAGGTGCCAGACGGTACGGAGATTTGGCTACGGGGGCGGCACCTGGTGCCAAGTCGATGCGAAACTCTACTTGTCGCGTCGGCGGTAAACCTGGCAAGTCTTCGGGAAAGACTTCCGGGTATTCGCGGACAACGGGAACATCTCCTATGTTCTTCTCCTTTGGTTTCTTCTCAGTTACGTGTGCTAAGATGGCATGACATCCTTTACGAAGGAACTTTCGTGCCTTCATGCTAGATATGAGGTTTAGTTGGGTTCCACTCATTTCGCCTTGTACGTGTAGAGTGTTGCCATCTTCGAGTGGCATCCTAACTATTTTCTCATGGCACACGATTTCCGCACGGTTCTTTGATAACCAGTCCATGCCTATGATAACATCAAAACTTCCTAGTTCTACAGGCATCAAATCAATGCTGAAGGGATGGTCGGAGAGTTCTAGTGAGCAATTTGGGTAAATAATGCTAGTTTCTACTAATTCTCCGTTTGCTAATTCTACTGTGAACTTAGTGTCTAAGGCAGCAGGGGTAATTTCAAGTAATTGGCCAAATTCGGTAGACACGAAGCTCCTATCAACACCAGTATCGAATAAAACGGAAGCATAATGATTGTTTAGTAGGAACGTACCCGTCACCGTGTTGGGGTCACGGCGAGCATCTCCGGCATTGATTACAAAGGCTCTTCCTCTAGCCTGGTTCGGATCCTGGTTTCTTACCTTCGGGCAGTCCTTCTTGTAGTGTCCGGTGGCTCCGCAACCGTAACAGGTGCGCTTCGGACAGTCTCGTGCTACGTGCCCTTTCGTCTTGCAGATATTGCAGTAGATGTTGCCACAATCGAGTGTGTGGTGGAGGTTGCACTTGTTGCACAGAGGTGCTCCACCGTTGTATCCAGTCTTTCGGATAACATGAGTAGGGGTAGTAGCAGCATAGACCTTCACCGATTCAGCTTCTTTGGCAGGGGCCTTATCATCGCGATTCCTCCAGAATCCGCGTTTTCGTTTGTTATCAGGCTTCTTGTTGGTGGAAGGAGTGGTACTGGCTTCAGGGGTCTTGCTCTCAGACTGTTTCTTGCCAAGGTTCACACCTTGACGGTTGGCTTGGTAAACCAGGTTGTGTGCCAGGCGCACAGCATCCTGAAAAGTCTGAGGATTTGAGGAAAGGACATTCCCCTGGATATGAGGTGCAAGTCCCCAGATGTACCGTTCGATCTTCTTGTAAAGAGGAGTGATCATGGTCGGACAGAGATGAGCGAGCTCACGGAACCTGTTGGTATAGCCGGCGACATCGGCTCCGTTCATGGTTAGGTTCTAGAACTCATCTTCGAGTTTCTGAAGCTCTTCTCTAGGGCAGTACTCATCGCGAAGCAGTTGTTTGAGCTCGTCCCAAGTCATGGCGTAGGCCAAATCAGTTCCCATAGCATCGGCATGGGAGTTCCACCTGTAGAAACGAGAAACGTTCTTACTACTGCATGCTTTGATCAATGTAACAAACACAAGATGTAAATAAGAGAATTCTTATTGATCACTTGAAGATACAATGAAGTTCTCTCTAGTTTCTCTCTCTAGAAACACACAAAAAGGTGTAGAATGACTGAACTGGTTTAACTAGTTACTTGCACATTCTAACACACAGCTATTTATAGTTAGTGACATAGCACCCAGCGTACCAACTGATACGCCGGACCATATGGTCCGTCGGACCATATAGTACGCCACCAACCAAATAGACACTACAACTCACTTTAAGACATGCTCACATAGATACAATACACGAGACATTCATAGCATAGGGATATGCTCTAACACCACCAAGTCAGAGCGCTATCAGTCAGTGCGCAGGTGGAATACTTGACCATGTACTGCTCAGGGCAGTTGCTTATGCGGAAGACGGACTCCATTTTCTCAAACCAGCGAACTAAACCAACAGCGCCTTCAGAACCCTTGAAATTCGAGGGTTTGCAGTTCATAAAGTCCTTGTATGAACATTCACGGGGGCCTGCAATTGTTAGATTGAAACGTTGAATACAATTTAGGAAAATTGTAATCGAGTGTTTTTCTAACATTGGTTAATTCATACTTACCGCGCGCCCCATTGTCGTTCTGACGTTGGGTTTCAGCGGCGGCAACAGTTTCTGCTACGCGATTAGCAATCATCTCCTCGATTTCCTCAGCGGTCATGGGAGGAGGAGGCGGAGGAGGCGAAGTGTTCCTAGTGGTTCGGCGTCTCGGTGGCATGATTTCGCTTTAAGTTACAATTGTCAACATAAAGAAAACTTTAGATATTATGTAAATGGGGTTATTACATGCTCGAGAATAACTGCCACGACATATATCAATTGCCAAAACATTTTCACGCAACACACCAAGAAGCATAAGATAGGAAAGATGAAGTGACATAGCGTGTCATAGTAATCATAATAATGTAAGCCATACAACCATAACATAATAATAACATGACCATAAATCAGCAATCATAAACATACCAAAAGATTTTCCATAGCATAATAATCGAGAATCATACATCAATGTTTGTTACCATATTACAGACGAAACATATTCAAAATAGACAAGTTTTGCATCGTGGGCTCGCAGTCCCAATCCTGATTAATGCTAACATGTTTCATCTATAAAACGGCTATCAAAAGATACTAGGTCACGTCTACCTAGAATGCTGGTGGGGGTGGTGGAGGACCAGGAGGCATGTAGTAAAAGGGCGGGGCATGGGTCATGGTATGGAGGGTGGCGAGAAGTCGTCCAGAGACAAACTCCAGAGCAGAGACCCTCCTCTGCAAGCTCTCGTGCGAGAGGAGCAGGTCGGTCGTGGCCATGCTGACCCCAGTCATGTGAGCATGAAGGGATCCCATGGCGTTATCAGCGTCGCCCATGCGTCCGATCAATGCAGACATCTGGTTCCTAAGGCGGGTCATCTCAGGGGTGGTCGGTAACTGGCGACATCAGCATCCAGCTCTCCCAGATCGGCCTCGATGCGCCTCAGACGAGCCACTAGTAATGGTGCAGTGTCAGAGATGGGCTCGTCAGTGAAGGGTGAAATACCCATAGGCACACGGCGGGAGGGGTCGGGAAGTGAGGATTCCCCAAGAGCGTAACAACTAGGGAACTCCTCGATCATACGCCAGTGCTGAACCTGGCCCGGCATCCACGCTAAGTGGGGCAGCTGAAATACATAACGCCTCTTGGGCGCAGGCTCATCAGGGGTACGTCGAACCTCTCGAGTCCGGGATGGGCCAGGTGCCCGTCCCGGGGTGAATCCCCGTCTGCCGCCACCAGGCGTGGCGACAAAGGTCTTCACAGACCGATCTCGGCCTGCGAAGGGGTCAGTGGAGCTAGAAGCATCCATAGTGGCTGCACCGCCAGCAGTGGCGGTGGGAGCAGGGTGGTCAGGGGAGTCATCAGAGGTCCTACGTCTGATAGGACTCAGGAAACCTGCTGGTACGGGGGTCGGGCGAATAACTCCTACAGTAGCGCCCTCGGTCTCGAGGCTCGACGGTACGTAGTCCTCTGGTGACGGTGTATACTCAACACTCGGCTCCTCATCGGAATCGGCAACGCAAATGACTTCTTTAGAAGCCATCTCTGCGAAAATATTCCAAAAAGAACTGTGTCAGTAACATCATGGTAGTGTGGTAACACATAAGTAAACATAAGTAAACATATGAGGTCTTGCATGCAAATGGTAGCTTCGGAGTGAGTTATAGTCCAGGCTTGGTTTTCGTTTTGTTTTGTTTGTTTGTTTATCCTGGTTCGCTATAACCACGGCTCTGATACCAATCTGTCACACCCCGGTCAACGGTTTCGGGTGTGAGCGAGAATGGAATCATAGTCGAGGATACATAGAACGACTTCTAATAATTTAAAAACTTCATAAAACATTAATTCATTTCATCGCAGCGGAAAAGATAGTGGAAATATTAATGTCTTACAATTTGAAAACATAAGTCTTAATTAATTATTAAAAGCATGAAACGGTTAAATTGGATAGTTGGGACTATGACTCCAAGGACAGGTCCGATAGCATTTGTAAGCCCCATTTGCATGTCTTCAGAGAGTCTTGTCAATTACCTAAGAAATCATGAATATAAAACGGGTCAACATAAAGTTGGTGAGGTTCACAGGTTTAGGACTCAACAGTTTAATCATTGTAAAACAGTTTTCAGTATACTTAAATATTATCAGGGTTTATTGTTGTGGTTGTATGATCTCACCTGAACTTTGATTTCAAATACTAACGGTTTACCCACCCAGCATCTCTAGCCCAGAGATGTTAAACAGAGCAGAATAACTGACGTGTACCCCCAGACAATCCGGAGTCAGAACTGGAGCTACCAGTTAGGGTAGGGTTGTCAACCCAAATAGATCTATTCACTAGCTATCGTTTCGTACAGAACTAATTGAAACCAATTAATGATGGGATTTCGGTTGTACAAACGTTTATAACGATAATGTACCAAGTTGGGCAATCAGTAAGAGAACAAGTAGTCATACGGCTAACAAGTAAACCATAATATTCAGTAAAAAGCATTTAATCAGTTTTCATGATTTCTTCCCCAAGTATAAAACAGTTAAAAGGAAAAAGGGGCCGTGAAACTCACTGAATCAGCAGGTATGAAATGAGCAACCGTGAAGCGGTAGCAGCAGGTAGCAAGTAAAAGCCTAATTAAATAAATAAGGTCTTGCATAAGGTCATGATCAAATGAGTAACATAAGTCACCCAAGTGATACCGGTCAAGTCTTGACGTTTTAATCCGTTTGAAAACGTTTGAAAACTTGTTAACTTGTATTTATTAAACAAATACGTTCGGTGATGATTTATATTTATGTTAAATAAATATAATCTAAGAATAATCATTTTCAACAATTCAACCAAGTTTTGAACATTGAGTTTAAAGGTATAATAATGTTTATTATTATCTTCACAAGTTTGTATAATTATTTTAAGTAAATAATTATATAATTGGTTTGTTAATCTTGCAAGTTATAATTATATTAAATAATTATGATTAACAATACTTTGGTAAATAAAACGTATATCATTAGCAAATAATTATTTGTCAAAAATAATTATTAAGCGTTTGCTTTATTTTCCAAACTTAAATCTTTAATGAAAACGTTTCAAAGCTCTTAACATTTAATCATTTATATTTCGAAATCGTTTAATATTTCACTTACATGAAATATATGTTTCTCATGATATCTTAGCGAAGCTTGGATTTATATAACGTTGTCTTTATAAAACTTGACTTTTATTTTAAAATCTCCAACGAACGTTAGTTCATTTTTGGATACTTTGTTTTCATCAAAGTAATATTAAAAGTCCATGTAAACATTTAAAGTCAATGATTTGTCTTTGATTTATTTTTATAAAAATCCTTTTATAAAAATATTTATTTTTCAAATGTGACCTTTTGTAAAAATGTCCATTTCTAGCAAGTTTTTAAGAAAGGTTAACACTTGTAATAAATCCAAGTATTTATGTCAAATTAATCATTTGACATAAATATTATTCTTACTAAATCTAGCAAGAATTTAATATATTCCTTTTGTCTTGATTTCTTTTTATAACACATTTAATGTGTTACTTTTACTAAAACAAGTAACATTCCTTTTGTTTTAGTCATAGGTTACATATGTAACATTCGTTTAATCATTTCATCTTGTCTTAATATTGTTTTAACATGTAACATATATAAACATAAATAACAATCAACTAACACATTGGTGTTAGGACTTTATAATTGTAAATAAACAATCAACTAACACATTGGTGTTAGGACATTTAAATGTAAACAATCAACTAACATTTTCATGTTAGGACAATTAAATATAAACAATCAACTAACACTTTTGTGTTAGGACAATTAATGTAAACAATCAACTAACACTAATGCATGTGTTAGGACCAAAATGCATAAATATAAACATGTATTAGTTAGTCATTTAGATTATAAATATGTAGAGGCTTGGGTTTGCAAACAACCAACTTGAAATCCATGGATTTCATTAGATCTAGGTGCACAAGGTTACTATCCATAAGGCTTCACCATTGTGTTTCACCATCTTAAATCTTAGAAGAAAAAGGAGATTAAGAAGAGAGTTGGGTTGGTTGTTGCAAGCAAGCATTCCAAAATAACAATGTATGAACATTTTGATCAAGATTTCATGAGTGTTAATGTGTTTAGATTGTCAAGACTTGAGAGGTCGATCTTGGGTAGTAACAATGATAGAAAACATAGAGGAAAAGGTGGTAGGAGACTCACAATGTGAGCTCAAGAAAACAAGAAAAAAATCGGTGGAGGGTGGCGGCGGTTCCGACGGTCCGGCGGCGGGGCTGTGGCGGTGGACGGTGGCCGGAGGTGGCTGTGGGGCGGCGGTGCGGCGGCAGAGGGAGGAGGGGCGGCGGTGGTCGGCCGAATGAGGGAGGAGAGGGAGAGAGGGTGAGGATCTTGGTGATGTTGGGTGCAAGGAAACAAATGGGGTTGTCCCCCCTTTTTATAACAAGGTTAATCATCATTAACCATTGGTTAATGATGTATTGTCAAGCCCCTAAATCACCTAGCAATTCTCAAGTGTTGGTGATTCATTTTTATAGTTTTTATAGAAAAAGGTTGGAGGTTTTTATAAAATAAAAGGTGGTTAGGAGTTAAATAAAATCATAACTTTTTAAAATATAAGTCAATTATATTTTATCCAATTGAATGATGATTTTTATTTTTATAAATGTTTTTAACCCAAGTTTTATAAAAAATATTAGTGGTTAAAGAAATTGAGTTAGTTTTATAAGATTTATAAAACATGGTGGGCTTAACAATTTATTTAATTTGTTTGTCATTGGGCCGAAGCCCAAATTGATTTATAGTGGGAACGTGGGCCGAAGCCCACTTGGTTCGGAGGGGTGACTGGGCCGAAGCCCAGTTCGGGTTTGCGAGATGGATTGGGCCGAAGCCCAATCGGGTTAGCGAAGTGGGTTGGGCCGAAGCCCAATCGGTTTTTGTGATGCGGGCCGCGAGAAAGAAAAAGGAATGGATTGGGCCGGTTTGGCCCAATACGATACGGGCCGCGGGTCGGGTATCCGGGTTGGGGGTTTTACTCGGTTAGTCGAGGTGAACCTTCGGTTAACTTTTCGGGTCGATCCGGACGTTTTTGGGGTTATTGGGCTTACCGGGCCCAATATGCTAAACGTTTGGATATGTGGTTAAGTCTTGACAACGTAACACTTTTCATAACATTTTTAAATCCATAAAACGTTTTAACAGTTTAAATCAGTTTGATAAAATATAAAATGTCAAATTTTATATTTAATTTCTTATTATTAAAGTTCCATTAATAATAACATGAAACGTTCATATATCACAGTTATCTAACGCGAAGTTTAAATCGGTTAATCATTTAACTAAACACGGTTAATTATGCAGTTTAGAAAACAGAAATCACATAGTTATCTCATAAATAAAGTCAACAAAAGTCAACGGAGAGAGAGTTGACCTGATTTTTGGACCGGTTGTCACACAGAAGGAGAGACACCGGGATAGAAGTGGAGAAACGAGGAGAAACTCTTAATAACAGATGGGTTGTCCCGTATAACCCAAGCCTATTGATGATGTTTAACTGCCACATCAACGTCGAGGTTTGCTCAAGTATAAAATCTGTGAAGTATTTGTTCAAGTATGTTTACAAAGGACATGACAAGCAGGTTATTCAAATCGGTCAAGATGAGCAAAACGTTGAGATCAATGAGATAAAGAGATATTAAGATGCACGTTACGTCTCGCCCCCAGAGTCCATGTGGCGTATTTTTGCCTTCCCGCTTTCTCAAATCCATCCTGTTGTGTTGGCATTACAGCTTCATCTCCCTAATAATCGGATGGTTAGATTTAGGGATAATGATATAATGTCTGAAATTGTTGATAGGGAAAGAGATAAGAGAACGATGCTGACAACCTTTTTTGAAACAAATAGAGTGAATGAAATGGCAAGACAATATTTATACAAAGATTTTCCAAGACACTTCACATGGAATGTAAGCTCGCGTCGTTGGAATCCACGTTGTCATAAGTCACAAAGAGGTCGCATTGTTGCCGCCAATCCAACAGAAGGAGAAAGGTACTACTTACGTTTGTTGTTGTCAAATGTAAAAGGTCCTACTTCGTTTGAAGATCTTTGCACAGTTAATGGTGTAAGGCACCTGACATTCCGAAAAGCAGCTCTCGAGATAGGGTTAATAGAGAACGATGAAAGTCTTTCACAGTGTCTCGAAGAAGCCTCCATATATCAGTTTCCTGTTGCTCTTAGAAGGTTATTCGCGACAATTTTGATTTTCTGTAAACCCGGAGATGATCGTAAGTTATGGAATGACCACTTTGATTCATTAGCTGAAGATCATAGATTACATATTCAAAGTGACGAACGCTTTCAAAATATGGTTCTTACTGAAATTAAAGTATTTTTACAATCTATGGGTAAAAATCTTAATGATTTCGATCTTCCTATCATCACAGAAGATGTGAACTTACAGTCCCGAGGTTGTCATGAGATGCAAGAGGAGTATGGGATAGTCGTGGAACCTGAACATTTACGTGCCAAAGATTCTCTAAACGCCGATCAAAAATTCGTTTATGATGAAATCATGAATCATGTCAATAACGATTTACCGGGAGTGATCTTTATAGATGGTCCTGGTGGAACGGGAAAAACTTTTGTGTATAAAGCTTTGCTTGCTGAAATCCGTTCACGCGGTTTAATTGCTCCGGCAACAGCGTCATCAGGTGCCGCTGCTAATAACTTGCCAGGAGGGAGAACAGCGCACTCCAGATTCAAGATTCCTATTAAACTTGAAAATAACTCGATGTGCAACATCAACAAACAAAGTGGAGCCGCTGAAGTAATTAGGTCATGCAAAATAATCATTTGGGATGAAGCATCGATGGTAATGCGACAGGCGATAGAGGCGGTCAGTCGAACTTTGCAAGACATTATAGGCGTTAGGCTCCCATTTGGTGGAAAGATAATGGTTATGGGAGGCGATTTCAGACAGGTTTTGCCGGTCGTTAAACGTGGCAGTCGAGCACAGATTGTAGACGCCAGCTTACGCATGTCGCCTATTTGGTCTTTGACTAGAGTAATGCGGTTGTCCAGAAACATGAGAGCGCTTAACGATCCATGGTTTTCTGATTTTCTTTTAAGAGTTGGTGATGGAACCGAGGAATCGATCGAAGGAAGCTTTATCTGCATTCCTGATTCCATGACAATTCCATCCACTATCCGCGAAAACTCTATGAAAGAATTGATCGATGCCATCTTTCCATCACTTCAAGATAATATGCATTCCCAGGATTATATAATCTCAAGAGCAATTTTATCTACTAAGAATGAGAGTGTTGATGAGATTAATGATCAGATGATTGACAAATTTGTCGGGGAGGAAAAAGTTTACTACAGTTTTGACGAGGCTGAAGACGACTGCAACAACTTATATCCGATCGAGTTCTTAAACACGCTAAATGTGAGTGGTATGCCGCCTCATAAACTTCGCCTAAAAGTTGGATGCCCCATAATATTGCTGCGGAATATAGATCCATCACATGGTCTATGTAATGGCACACGATTGATATGCAAAGGTTTCCAACGTAATGTGATTGATGCCGAAATAGCCGTTGGCCAGCATATTTGAAAAGAGTGTTTTTGCCAAGAATCCCTCTGTCTCTTTCTGAAGAAGACATGTTCCCGTTCAAATTGAAAAGAAAACAGTTTCCCATTCGACTTAGCTTTGCCATGACAATCAATAAAGCTCAAGGTCAAACAATTCCGTATTTGGTGTTTATCTACCGGATTCTATTTTTTCCCATGGACAACTATATGTGGCATTGTCAAGAGGGATATCACGGAAAAATACAAAGATATTAGTGCATATGGCCAAAGATTTTAGACGAGATGGAGTATACCTTCAAATGTTGTTTATCAAGAAGTCTTACGGGATCAATGAACAATCGTTGTTATTTTTGTCGCATGCTTGTAATTGTTGTTATTACTTCAACGGCCACACTTTGTAACTTATTACATTATATTATGTGTCTTTTATATTGCGGTTTATGTCTTTTATATTAGACAGTTTAGTTTCACACATTCAACTAAGACATTTGACATTACAAACTGACCCATTTCACGTCATTAATTTATGAAAAGACAAGGTTAATTTACTAATTATGATATTTGTTTCACTCTTTAGAAAGTCAATCCTACACGAACGAGCTGCAATAAGCGGGTTTATCATGGTTGAAATTTCAATATATGTATTGATGTTGGAGGTGTTATCAAGACTTCCAGCAAAATTTGCCTGTCAATGTAAGCTTGTTTGTAAGGAATGGTGCAAGCTCATTTCAACAAATGATTTTGTCAAGGCTCACATCTCCAAATCTCATCAATTCAATATTTTATCCAGTTATTGTGATGATAATTCATTTCACAAGTTAGTTTTCGAAAATTCGATGTTTGGTCTCGATGGCCCTGTTCACCTTCCTTTCAGACTTCAACCATGGAATTTCAAGGTTTTAGGCGTGTTAGATGGCTTGCTCTGTGTGATCCCTGTAGATAAACGTGAGATCGTGCTGTGGAATCCTCTTACAACTGTCTACAAAAAGTTGTCAAAAAACAAAACCATGTCTTTTGATGATCCTGGCGGCAATATATTAGGGTTTTATTATTCCAACTCTGCTCAGGATTATAGGCTTCTACAGGTAACACGTTGCCAAGAAGAAATTGTCTGTTATATTTACTCAATGTCGATGGATTCATGGAGAGTGATACCTTTTTTAACGGAAATGGAGTATGATCCTAGCAGATTGATTTTGTCATGTGCGACATTATGCGGAGATGCCCTCTTTTTCTTGGCTAGCGTTTTTGGTTTAGGGTATTATATTCAGTGGGTTCTACGCTTTAACGTAAATTCTGAACAATTTATGAATATATCCATACCTGAGTTTAGATATAATGGTGGGTATAAATTACACATTGTTAATGTCCATAATGACATTCGACTTTTTGTTGTTCATGGCCTGCATGAATATGTCTATTCCTTTGACGTATGGAAGATGATGGGTGATGAGTGGTCTTTGGAAGTTTCATTATCGAAGGTAATGCCCATTCGTCTTCCTATAGAACTACGTCAAGTATGTCACGAATGAAGACAAATGGCTTCTTATGACGAATTATGGTGATACTTATGTGTTGGACTTTAGTATGAACAAAGTCATTTACTCATATCCTTCTAAGTACTTTAATGTAATTCAAGGAGCAGCATACACCGAGACGCTTCTATCCCCAGGTATTAGTGGATATTGAATGTCATCAATTTATAAAAAGATAAGGTTAATTTACTAATTATGATATCAAAACATTAGATGAGCTACATATGTAAGTTAAAAAATTATTATGTGTCTTAAGTTAATATTTATTCATTACAAAATACTAACACAATTGTTTTTTCTACATTAACTAAAAAGTTCCTAAAGATGGATCATGATATGACCATAATACACAAGATGTTCCAGGTATCAATTTAATATTTAAATTTGTAGTGCGCTATACCTATCTATAACAATTGTAATAGACTTAACATTATTTTACAGTGATAGCAGCTCCTCCAATAGAGGAGAACTTGCAAGTGGCGGACGATCCTCCGGTAGAGGACAACATGCAAGAAAATGAAGAGATGCCTCTACCCATTTCTGATGAAGAGTGGTGGGCAATGTACGGTAATGAGGTCATCGAGATATGTAAGATCTATGAGACAAATTGACCTCCTTACACTCAGTTGAAGTCTTTTGAGTTTGAATTTGAATGTTGTTTGTTTATTCCCTTGTTAGAACTATGTTTATGACTTTCCATCTTAGAACTATGTTTATGACTTCTATTTTAAACCTACGTTTGTGATCGATTGCTTTTTGTTTGAGTTTCAATTCGATGTAAATTGTCGTGCCGCCATAACAAGCGAACAAATGACGTATAACGCCCTATAAACCGTCGCCGCAGCAACGCGCGGTTAACCCCCTAGTATATATATATATATATATATATACATATAGGGGAGGGATATAATGAAACCTCTCCGAGTTTGGAAAACCGTGAAAACCAAGCTAAAACGTTCTTAAAACGATTTTTTTTCTTCAAATTTTTTTAGTGATTCTATGCGTTAATACAAGCCCAATAGTGAAAAAAAAATCAAAAAACGCCGAGTAAGTTTTTTTTAGAAAAAAATCCGAAATCTGACTTTATGTCATGATACATATGTAAATTACCCCTGTTACATATGTAAATTACCCCTGTTACATATGTAACATCGGTTATAAAATATATTTTTTTTAAATTACTAGGCTTTTTTTTTTTTTTACTTTTTTGCATAAAGGGGTTTTTTTTTAACTTAGAGAGTCACCATAAAAAAGTTGAAAGAAAAAATGATTTTTTAGCTTGGTTTTCATGGTTTTCCAAACTCGGAGAGGTTTTCATTTTATCTTTCTCCTATATATAATATATATATATATATACATATATATATATATATATAGGGAGATGATCATTTGTGAACCAAATGGTTTTGAGAACCATTTTGAGCCACTAGTTATACTAGTGGGGTACCCGCGCGTTGCGGCGGGCAACGGTTTATAGCGTGTTTATTTGTCTTTTATTCGCGCGTCTGGTGGCAGACAATAGTTTATAGCTCGTTATTTGTCTTGTGTTCGCGTGTTATGACCGGGGACACTTTATAATGATTTATTTGTCTTATGTCCGCGCGTTTGACAAAGTCGACAATTTACAATGTGGTACTTGTTTTATGTTAATTTATCAATCGACCCGTGATATATTGTATTTTACGTCTTTATTTTTCTCATTCGTAGCATCATTGTGGTCTATAAATTTCATAGCCTTTTAGATCTCAACTAAATAATTACACTCAAGCGTTATGTAACACTTACATAAAAAAACGATTCTAATATTCATATACAGATTTTTATACCTTTGCATGTATACTTACATACAATATCAAGTGACAATACAAAGACAAAAAATTTATAAAGATTTTTCTTTTAAAGCAACTCAAACAGCTGAAACGAACAATGGATACTTCGAATTTTATCTCAGAATTAGAAAGCAGATCATCCCCATTACCACAAATATACACATTACCACAAGCCCATTCCCATATCTCATTAGCCTAATACCTCTTGCCATATCTCATTAGCCCAATATGCAAATCATCGTCTTTATGCCCCCGCCACAACACTTTAATTTCAATTATTATATTCCCATTCCAATGATTGACCATAAAGGTCAACCTGTTGACCAAAAAGTCAACCCATTCACAAAAATTTCAAAATGTCTTCAGGCCCTCCATATCAACAACTTGAGCAGCGATGAGTCACCAACCATTCTGCCCATCTTAATCTTTTTTTTTAACACTTGCCCATCTTAATCAACTGACCCAACATAACACTTGCCATTTTGACAAAAAAGTCAACACTGCCACTAAAAATCATCCCTGCTACAAACAATCCTCCAACTTCTATTAATACAATTCAGACCAATCCATCCTATATCATACATCCACTTAACCTGCCACATCCCCCATTTGACTTTTACATGCCACTTTGGTCCAATTAAACTAAAAAAGTCAAACAACTTCACTTTCTTTCTATAACTTTGCACAGACTTAAAATGAACACCAATCAGACTATCCAAATCATTATCCATACCATTTATGTCTTTATTATGCCCTTCCTCACCAGCACTAACGAACTGGCCCGACCCAACTATTTTGCCAGGTCTGATTATAGGTTTGTCAGATGAAACTTGCTGAGATATCAAAAATTCACAAAGGTAGTATGCAGATCAGTTGGTAATAATATAGTACATAATAAGTTACAACAAACAAAGGAAATAATGCCATAGCAAGTTTCCAAACATGTTCTTCCAAGTTCCAACTAAACCTTATCCAAACAACAACTTACAATTGATTCATAGACCATTTCTATATAAACCTATGGCTGTTTACAAAGCATGTGATTCCAACTTGCGCACAAAAAAGTCCAAAGGCAAATATCCAACCAACAGAAAAGAAGCAAGGACTAACCAAATAAACCTAGAGAACTTTTCAATATAAAGAAACAAGAACTAACCGAATAAACATCGTCCACTGTTCCTATTAGTCATTCTATTCCATAAGAGAATAGTTGAATTTTGTAGGAAATTATGTAAAAGCTTCATCATACATGCAACTAATTCTATTCCATTGAGACAATGTGAAGGTTCTTCAACTGCTACCACGCCTTCCCTAATTCATAACTATAATAATTTGTGAGCAAGAATCAAAACCAAGAAAGAGTATTCACAAGAAAAATTCTTACAATAAAGAACATGTAAATAACATGTTACCCTACTACACCAACCTTTACCTATTTTATCTTTTATAATATACATTTTTGTTTTCCTTATGATATAGTCATTGCTTTTCTCTTCTTTTGGCCAACAACCACTTAGATTTATAACTAACTTACTTCAAATCACATATCGAACACTGAAGGTAAGAACTCTGAAGATCTATGACGGATCCGAAGAAGGTGAATAGCATACCAAAGAAACATTCCTAGGTTTACACGAAAAAAACCCGTCTTAACATGCACCTCAAACAACCTTCTTAATACAAAAAAATGGATATTACCTTAACATGCAACTCTAAATACCATATACATCCCAATATAACTGTCCATACGACAAAGAACACATATAATTGTAAAGAGTAGCACAATGTAACCAAAAGAACTATAAGAGAGAATTATAATCATATATCAGTTTACATAATAGAACCTAAGAATCTTATAAAAGTAAACATTTGCTTTTGTATATGTCTTCATATACATCAAATACATCAATGGAAAGACCTCAATACCCAATTTAAAATCACAGGACAAAAACCTTATTCTCCTAATTGACTTCAATTTCCACCAACAGAATCTATAATAATATAAAGCTAATGCAGTCAGAATTTTTGGTCTATATGCTTCTAAAACGGGTTCAATGTCCTCCTAAGTTTCTGTTCTATAAGCTGTCAAAAGGTTACAGCAGGCTTATTCCATATGTATATTCATATACCTCAAACACAGCAATGCGTACCTTGAATGGAAATTATTCATAGATGTTGAATAGTACAGAAACCTTATGATGAATTTTACTTCAATGACCTGAGTTTCCAACAACCAAATCTATAATATACACGACATGGTAAAATTTAATAAATTAAGCAATATGCAGTCATAATTTGTTCTCCCGTAACAAAAACCATTTGAAGATACCAAAAATGAAACGGCTCAAAATAGCAATAGGCTCTAGATAGAGTGACCAATTTATTAGAACCCAAATGATATCCACGTTCAAGTTCTCAACACTAAAAAGATAGTTGGTACAATTTTGATAGTCAGAAAGCATGCCCAGATAAATCGGTTAAATAATCATCAAAACTCTAGTTTAAAGTTCAGACAAATAGTTTTTAAATGGTTTGTTAAAACCATTTAAGAAAAAAAACATTAAACCATAATGGGTCATTTTGGGTTGTGTGCAAATGATCTATGAGGGTGTGTTAGTAAATGGTAAGACTATGAGATGGATCCTGGGTAAAGTATGAGCAAGAAGTTCTCATCCACATTGCTAGCCAAGTTTCATATCAACACCTGTCTAGCTCGTCTTCTTCTTTGCAGAAAACAAAGCAAGAACTGTTCTTAGATTTATCCAATTCCTGATTATCCAAACAACTCGATTCTTACTAATAAATTATTGAACTAATGAGCAAAAATCAAGTCTCAAATAATGAACCAATTAGCAACTCAAGGAAACTAATTAAACACATGAACTTGAACTAATAAGCATAAAAAATTAAAGTAATAAGCAGATTAACAACAAACCTTGATTACCAATGTTAACATACCTCTGCGTCATTCCCCCATTTGACCCGTTTTAACCCATTTGCTTCAATACACTTATGAGATAAGGTCCCAGGTTATTTGTTTTTACCCATTTGACCCGTTTTAAAGAATGGTCACGACTTAAAAGAGTAGTACAATGTATATGTATACAGTCATGACTTAAAAGAGATCCAAAGGGATAATTTTAATAAGATTACTCACAACAAGCTCGTTACTTATATAAACAACAGCTCACTATCTTGTTAGATGTCAACTTTTAGAAAACTTCTACTATTTACACCTAGAGATTACCATTGGTACCTTATTAATGAGGCTAATTAAATAAATGTTGTAAAAGTTAGATAATACAGTAACTTCGAGTATTAGGCCAAGTTATGAACAGATGCAAGGTTTTCTTCTTGTTGGTTGGTTTGCTGCAGATGGTTTAAGAGTTATATTGCTGCAAATGGTTTAATAGTTAAAACAACATAGGTGGTTCATGTTATATATCACTACCAAAGCAGCCTAATAAGTATTACATTGTTTTAAGAGGACAATTGATGCTTACGTGAAAGACAACTTAGCATATGAAGATCACATATTAGAACCCAAATTAAATGAAATTGAGGACATTAACAAAAATTAAGATTACCTCAAAATCCAACTGTAGAAAGAAATGGATCTTCAAAACCAAGTCTGAAGAGGATAGATACCAAATCCATCCTCTGGGCCCAAGCCCAAAATAAAAGAAGGCCCGATAGACTAGCACAAGGTCGGGCCCGCCCGCGAAAAGCCCAAACTTGGGGAGAAAGCAACAACTTCCTCCTAGCACACGCGGATGGCACATGCGCCCATGCGCCCATGTGCAAATTCGGTAGAGCATTTAGTCACCCGTCAGAGAGTGGCCCCCACTCTAACAAACCAATATTCTCGCATGTGATCCCGGACCAATAAGAAGATGACACGCGGAACAGAGAAGCACCTGAGGTATTCCTTCACGCGCCGTGCCATGCACGCGCTGACGTCACAAGACCTCAAAGAAACCCTAATCTGCTGCCTATAAATAGTAAGTCAAGGTTTCAGGAAAAGGTTCATATTTTCTCTCACTCACCCTCACAAATACATTCTCCACTTCTCTTACCGTTTACTGATTCTCACGCCGGAGGGCCGATACGAGGGTCCCTCTCCGGCTCACCTCGTAACGCCTTGACGTGTTTGTTTACAGTGTGCAGGTTTCTACTCCGATCAGTTCGACGTCTCCGGCTTACTCGATTACCTAAGAAACCATCATTCTACTCTATAAACCCATGTCCAGTAGGTTCTGGTTTCTTCATTGGCGCCATCCGAGTTCAAAACCTGAGCTTTTACAGCATTCTATCTCCGTTTTCGAGTAGCCATGACAGATTCATCGCCATCACAAAACTTCGGAAGCACGGGTCGACGCAGGGAGTCTCTGGGACTCCTGGAATACCCGCACATTTCTCCTGAAGCCAATGACGTGTCTATCAATGACTCCGCGTCAGTTCTCACCCAAGCAGTAGGCGGCGCGGGTCATGCTACTTTATCAAGTTTAGCTAGTTCCATCTTTCCAAGCATGAACCCGGGGGGGGGGGGGGGGGGCAATCCAGTCCTTATGCCTTTGGCGCTAGCTCAAGTCCAGCACCTACAAGAATGGCTCCTGCCAGGCGGAGCATATTTGCGGGGCCAACTGTCTCCAATACCTCCCCATCGTTCCAACACTCGGCGACGCATCGTCCGCCAAGCCCTTTCGCTACCCCTAGCCTGAGCGGAACTCCATTGGCGGACACAAGTACGGTTGTATCGCAGAACACTCCTGTGAGTATCCCGCCGGCGGTCACGCCTTCTGCAGGTTTCAATGACCCACCCCCCCGAGGTCGCACGGTGGATAGAACATCAACGCCAGTATTTCCAACAACTCAATGAACTTCAGAATGCTTTCCGCTCAAACGCATGATCGCAATTAAACTTCGGACCAATTCCTCCTCAAGGGCCTCTTCCCACATCCACATTTTCGGTGCCTCCAACAGTCGGAGTAACCCCAGTGGTGCGCCCTATATACACTGAGCCTAGGCCAGCCGCCACCTACGTACCACCTTCAATGTACCAGTCTGCATACATACCTCCGCCCCTCCCACCGGCGGTGGATTACACTGTTGCATATAAGCCCACATCTATCGTGGCCCAGTCAAAGTTTATAGCGCCAATTGCACTAGCAAGTTTCCCGGCCAAGCTTAAAATGCCTTCAGTGGTAGGGAAATATGATGGTCTGTCAGACCCAAATGACCACTATAATTGCTTTATTAACGCGGGCACCTTGGAAAACCCAGGCTGGACCATCCCTGTATGGTGCCACATGTTTGTTCAGACGTTGGTTGGAACAGCGCGTTTGTGGTTCGACTCCCTTCCAGTGGGTCAGATATCAAGCTTCGAGGAATTAATAGACAAGTTTTTCCAACAATTTTCCCAACAGAAACGTCACACGAAGGAAAAAGCAGAAATACTCCATATCCGCCGGAGAGACAATGAAACAGTGGAAAGCTTCATCACCAGGTTCAATATCGAAAGTCTCCAGATAGGCGGGGCAACTGAGGATTTAATGATAGCAGGTTTTATTCAGGGGGTAAGGGAAGAGCATCTGGTAAGAAAAATCTTGAGTGGCGGACAACCACAGACAATGGATGCGTTGATGTCAATAGCCAAACAATACGTTCGAGCGGAAAAGACAATCGTTCTGAACAGGGCATACGAACGCGGGAAGGAGCAGATTAGATCCTAGGATTTCAGGAAGGACTTGAGTAATAGCCGACATTCCCGTAGAAATGAAAGACGTCCTAGCAGCCGCTTTACCCCCTACCAGCCAAACGCTGACGCACAGAACTCGTTCCGCGAGTCTCGTCATGGAAGAGACATGTCCGCTGTAAAACGGGAACGACCCGCATCCTCTTCGTCCAATTGGTACCTCACAAAGTCACCAAGCGCCATCTTTAAAAATGAAGATCTGAAATGGGAAGAGCCGAGACCTCTAAAGGAAAGCAATACCCGCGATACAAAGAAATACTGTGATTACCACAAGGGCCACGGTCACGATACTGACGAATGCTTCGCGCTCAAGAAACAAATAGCAAAGTATGTGAAGGATGGAAAGTTGACCCACTTACAGAAGGGGGATGATGGAAAGAAAGTTGAATCCCCAAAATACAAAGATGTCTTCATGACAAGAGGAGCCCCACGGCGAGAGAAAAGGGTGGGTCAGCGTGTGGAAGACTGGATGCACGCCCCACTAACATTTCCACCGCAAATTGGAAATTACAACGAAAGCGCCATGACAGTTACGCTCCGCATGGGAGGCTACAAGTTACGCAGAGTGCTAGTGGATACAGGTAGTTCCGCAGACATTATTTATGAGGAATGTTTCCGCCGCCTGGCCCTCGAAGATAGGGAACGCCTCGAACCTGTTTTCGAACCCTTGAGCGGGTTCTCAGGGGAAACATGTATGCCTATCGGCCAGATTGATTTCCCGGTAACAATGGGAGATGGAACCAGGGACAGAACTGTCATGACAACCTTTCTGGTGGTGCCGGCCAAAAGCGAATACAATGCAATAATTGGTAGACCCACCCTGGGAAACTTGGCAGCGGCGGTATCCACGGCCCACGGCCTGTTAATGCTCCCAACACCGCGGGGGGTTGCCAAAGTATGGGCTGAAAAACCAATGATGGTAGCAGAACTATCATCACGGCCGCGCGCGCCGCCGAGCGATGGAGTAGAAAAATGGGTCATCAATCCTCGTTACCCAGAACAAACGGTAACGCTGGGAGCTTCTTTGTCGCAAAAAATTAAACATCACCTGAAGGAACTCTTGCAGGAAAACATGGACATTTTTGCATTCACCCACAATGACATGACATGCGTCCCGCGGGACGTTGCAGAGCACCGTTTGGGCGTATCCCCGAATGTCAAACCCTAGGTGCAAAAACAGAGACACATGGGCGAGAAAAGGAAGAAATTCATCACTTCAGAAGTACAAAAATTGGAAGCAGCGGGGATTGTCCGCCAAATCAAGGATTCAACTTGGATTGCAAATCCAGTAGTTGTACCCAAAGCGGATGGCTCTTGGATAATGTGCGTGGATTACACCAACCTGAACAAGGCCTGCCCCAAGGATGCTTATTCGCTCCCTGTCATAGATGAGCAAGTGGAATCCTTAGTTCCTTTCTGCTTGAAATGTTTTCTAGATGCGTATAAGGGGTACCACCAGGTAAAGATGGCCAGGGAAGACGAATCCAAGACCGCATTTTACACCCAGGGCGGCATTTATTGTTACACAAAAATGCCCTTCGGGTTAAAAAACGCGGGGGCAACCTACCAGCGGATGATGGATAAGGTATTTAAAGGCCAAATTGGAAAGAACGTGGAAGTGTATGTTGATGATTTAGTGATTAAAAGCCTGCAGGAAAATCGCTTGCTTCCAGACATCGTGGAAACATTCGCCGCTCTCAGAAAAAACAGCATCAAACTGAATCCAGGAAAATGCTCTTTTGGTATGGAAGAGGGCAAATTCCTGGGTGTTGTTATCACTAAAGAAGGTTTCCGCGTCCACCCAGAAAAAGTGTCTGCGGTTATAAAAATGCAATCTCCTGCTTCCCTAAAGGAGGTCCAGACACTCAACGGAAGGTTGGTAGCTATAAACCGCTTCTTATCCAAGCATGCGGAACGGTCTCTACCCTTCATATCGGTTTTGAAGAAGTGCCTATCTGAAAAGCATTTTGAATGGACCACTGAGGCGGAGCAAGCCTTTCAAGACCTCAAAGCTTACCTGGTTAGCCTGCCCGCCCTAACTGCTCCTCGGATAGATGAAATTCTGAAAATGTACTTGTCAACCTCCCCGCGAGCCATAAGCTCCGTGCTATTGGTGGAGCGGGGCGACGTGCAAACTCCAATCTACTACATCAGCCGCGTGTTAACAGACGCCGAGGCCAATTACTCCATTTTAGAAAAGCTGGTGTTGGCACTTGTTCACGCCTCACGGCGCCAGCGGAGATATTTTCAGGCCCATGATATCGAAGTTCTGACAAGTTATCCATTACAGCACGTACTGCGCAAGCCTGACCTCTCGGGACGCCTATGCAAATGGGCTATCGAGTTGGGAGTATACAACTTAACATTCAAACCCAGAACTGCTGTAAAAGGCCAGGTAATTGCGGACTTCATCTCCGAAATCCCCGCGGGAGCACAGGTCACACCAGAAGAACTTTGCTTTCTAAAAGCTAAAGAAATCCCTGAGGGTCAAATATGGGAACTACACTCCGATGGCGCGTCAAGCATGGACGGTGCCGGTGCGGGCGTTATATTAATTAGCCCCGCGGGAAAAGAGTATGCTCGTGCCTACAAATTGAACTTTAAGGCCAGCAACAATGAGGTTGAATACGAAGCTCTGATTGCGGGTCTGAAACTAGCCCTCAAGCATAAGGCAAGGCATATACGTGCACGCATAGACTCCTTGTTGGCAGCCAACCAAATCAATGCGGAATATGAGGCTAAAGATGAAGCCATGGCGAAATATCTGAGTGTTTGTAAAGCTCTTATCAAAACCTTCGAAACTTGTGAAGTAGTGCATGTTCCGCGAAGTAAAAACAAGAAAGCTGACGCCTTGAGCAAACTCGCCTCCTGCTTTGCAGAACCTCTCCAAAATGTGCACGTCGAAGAAATGAAAGATCCCGCTATCCAAATTCACCGGGTAAACGTAGCCCAACAGTCCCCTGAGAGCTGGACTGCCCCCATCGTGAAGTACTTAACCGATGGAAAACTCCCCCAAGATAAAGGGGAGGCAAGGAAGTTAAGAAGTAAGTGCGAGAATTACCAGATGATAAACGGCGTCCTGTATAGGCGAACATACCTAGGTCCACTGCTCCGCTGTGTAGACCCCGACGAAGCTGGCTATTTAATTAGGGAAATACACATGGGCATTTGCGGAATCCATGCGGGACCTAAAGCTGTGGTAGCCAAGCTGAAAAGCGCAGGCTTCTATTGGCCAGGCATGCACGCCATGGCAGTAGAAGAGCTAAGGAAGTGCATGAGTTGCCAGAAGTACGCACCTATGATCTCCCGGCCAAAGAATAACCTGATTCCGGTGACTTTCGCTTGGCCATTCCAGAAATGGGCGGTGGATATTGTGGGCCCGTTCCCCGAAGCCGCGGGGCGGGTAAAGTTCCTAATAGTAGCTGTTGACTACTTTACAAAATGGGTAGAGGCCAAACCGCTCGCCACAATTTCCGCAGCCCAAGTGAAAAAATTTCTGTGGGAGTTCATAATATGCCGCTTCGGCATTCCGCTATATCTGGTAACCGACAATGGGACCCAGTTCGCGGACAAGCTTCTCAAACAGTGGTGCGAAGAGCTACAAATTCAGCAAATCTTCACCTCGGTCGCACACCCGCAAGGGAATGGCCAGGTAGAGAGAATTAACAGAAGCCTCTTGGATGGGATCAAAACTAGACTGGACTTTGAAGGAGCCTCCTGGGTAGATGAAGTCCCACATGTCTTATGGGCCCATCGAACAATGAAAAAATCAAGCACTGGGGAGACTCCTTTCAGTCTAACATATGGCTCAGAGGCCATGATCCCGGCGGAAATTGGAATCCCATCATACAGGCATCTCAACAGCCATCTGGTTAACAACGAGGAGGAGATCCGCCATAACTTGGATTTGCTCGAAGAGCGCCGTGAATTGGCAGCTTTCAAAGAACTAAAGTATAAGGAACAATTAAATAAATACTACAATAGGCACGTCCACAAGGTAGCCTTCAAGGAGGGTGAGTATGTGTTAAGAAGTAATGAAGCAAGCAGAACTCTCCCGCTGGGAAAACTGGCGCCGAATTGGGAAGGCCCTTACATAATTAAGAAAGACCTGGGGAAAGGCGCCTATGAATTAGCGCGTTTGAACGGGAAACCGGTTCCGCGAACTTAGAATTCCGCTCAATTAAGGAAGTGTTATATGTAAGTTTGCATTATGAAAGAAAGTTTACCGCATGTTCAATGAAAACCCAGTTCTTTCTGCTTCATTCTGTTTGTTATTTTTACTTGATTTCGATTACGCCAGAAAGGTCAAAATCAATCGATAAATAAAAATAAATTTTTGCATAAATAAAATTGCAAGATTAAAAGACTTAAGTAAACACACATTTACTCCGCGATACACCCTAGAAAAAGGAATGTAGATTCGGATACCCTGTCTGCAGCAGGCATTCCCATTGGCACAAACATACAAAGTGTGAATCGATATCAGTGCGGTAGAAAACCGCCTGTATCTTCGCGGGCGCACCCTTGAAAAAACAAGGTGTCCGCGCAAAGTCACTGATACCTTGACAAACAAATCAAGCATTCAGAGTAAACATACGCTAATTATAAACAGTTATACGACAAATTTATAGAATAACAAGCAAACACAAGTTTCATTGCATAACACAAAAGATATAAGTGTTTTGTGCCCCACGGGCAAATATTACAACTCGAAAAGCAGAAATTACAAAGGATTACACTAAAGCCCCTGGCTTCCCACCGGCATTACTTCCCACCGGCATTACTTCCCTCAGGCTCCTGATGGAGGTTTTCATCTTTAGACATATCCCCAGCTTCTTCTTCTTAAGAATCATCCGCTGGGATAAGCAAATGACGCACGCTGGTGACCTCGTCATCAGTCTCCATTCCGCACAGGGTCTGGAAAATAGAGGGGCTTTGGTCGCTCAATTCTTGACCCGCCGCGAGGAAGTCGCTTTCAACCTTTGGGTCGTTCCATACGTGAGCGCTGATGTTACCCGCTTCCAGACCCACGCGGTACCCAGCGTGCAAACCATCATACTGCCCCAGCGCGCGGGCAGCCATCATATACCTGTAAAGAGCATTCTGGTAAGAAACGCCTTCCACAGCAGCATGATGTGCCCAGGCCATCCCTTCCTCCAACATCCACTTGATGCTGCCCCTGAGGCGGGAGGACCGGTCCCTCTCCGCCGCCAATTGAGCTTCAAGGGCAGTTCGAGCAGCCACCGCCTCCACCAGCTGGGAATCCTTCAAAGCTAGCTCCCTCTCCATCTTTGTACATAGCTGGGTAGAGCGGGCAAGGTCATCGCTGAGAGTCTGGCGGATCTTCTCAGAATCCGCCAACTCAGACTGAGCAGTGGCAAGCTTAGTCTGGGCAACCTTGAGCTCACCATCCTGCCTCTGATAGGCGTTGCGGGCTTTGGAGTGGAGCTCCTGGGAGCGGTTAAATCTCTCCTTTTCCTTCTCCAAGTTGCCCTCAGCGGTCGCTAACTCATCCCTCAGCCTGGCGGCCTGCGCCGTCGCGAGGTCCGCACGCACCTCCATCACCCTCCTCTTGGCCTCTGCCTTCATGGCATCACTGGCCGACTCAAGCGCTCGTTTTTTCTCAAAAAGAATCTCCACCCTCCTTTCCTCCGCCAGGCGGTAGGCTTGACCTAACCTTTTCTCGTCAATCTCTTGATGGTGAAAAAGTTCAGGCACACGTTCCGCCGCAAAAAGCAGGCCCGTGATCGCCTCCTCCCGAAGAACTTCGGTACTTGTTTTATGCAAAAGTTCCTTGCTTGCATCAGTAAAAGCGTGGCGCAGGAATTCCCGCCTGGTATCATGGGTATCAAAGAGGGTGGTAGTTTTAATACTCCAGTTTGGCACATGAGGAGCTGGCGGGGCCTTGAGTTTCTCGGAAGTGGCCCTGCTGGGATATTGCCAGAAATCGGCAGGTAGACTAGCGGAGCTTGAAGCGGCCTCCCCCGGAGAATGAGGAAGGAGTACCATGGTGCTTTGCTGACTCGCGGAAGGGCCAGCACCAACCATTCGGGACTGCTTCTGCTTCCTCAGCTCTTCCTCCCACTTCAAGTTCTCGGCCTCCTTCTCCCGCACGGCCGCTTCGGCCCGCGCCTGCTCCTCAGCAGCCGCTCTTTCTTCTTCTTCTTTCCGGCGAGCCTCAACCTCGGCCGCCGCTCTCTCTTCCCCCGCCTTCTTGCGGGCCTCAGCAGCTTCTTTTTCCTCGACTTCTTTTTGGCGGGCCTCGGCCGCCAGCTTCTTCCCCAGCTCCCTTTGCTGTCTCTCCACCACATCATCCACCTCCAAATCGATTTGTCGAGGAGACACAACCATATCAGCAAGGTTGGCCTCCTCTACATCCCTATGAAGAGCCTCTTCGGCGGCTTTCTTCCTTTTCTCTGCGGCCTCCCTAACCTTCTGAAGCTGGGCTTCCCGGGCCTCAGGGTTGGTAGTATTAACTACGGAGGTCTGGCGGGTCAATTCGAGGGAGTCCGCCGATTTACCAGCTTCTTGCGGCTTCAAGGTAACTTTAAGACCCGCAACGCTGAAAAAACCCTTGCCTTTACCGTGAGGAGGAAGCGGGGGCGGAGAAGTGATTTCAGGGTCAATGACCTCAAGATCCTCTAAAAAAGGAAAACAATAGAAGAAGTGATTTCAGGCCCATAATGGTTCTTAAAAGTTCTCAAAACCAATTGGTTCTCATTTTAACCTAACCCTGGTGCGACTACAGTTGGTGAGGCAATTAGAAGTTTTGTTATGTGGGATAAGGACATGGTCATTTTTGACTCAGATGATGATGATCATGTAAGTTTCTTTCATTAAGATCCCTAATTCATTATATTTATATGTTCAAACTTATTTTGTTTCAGACAATTGATGTGTTATTTTTTCCCTTTAAATGTTGTTGTTTTAGGACGTAATTTTGACACCAACTCCTGAGGATGCAGCTAATAAGAAAAAACAGGCGCTAAAACCGCCACCTACTCAGAAGGATGACCATTAGCTGTAATTGTCACAGACGATGCCATATCAGAAGTATGCAGATTCTGAGTCGATTGGGAGAACACAAACGCTACAGCTGCCGAAAGATCCAAAGATTAGAGTTGGTTCAAAACAATTCGTTATCATTAACAGTATTCAGAAGCGTAACAATGCAACCAATACCATTAACAATTCGTCACCATTAACAGTATTCAGAAGCGTAATATTTTGCGAGTTTGCTCATCGCAACATCGCAACAATTCGTCCACACGACCTTTTGTATACGGGGTATACTGGTCAACACAAAACCTGGATATTTTCGTGTTGTGTTCAGGCCGTGTTTCAGGTCGTGTCGAGAATTATCACCCCTAGTTTACAGGAGCAATCTGGGTTCTTTTACAACAACAATTTGTGAACAAACCGTGAATGACAGCCCAAACCGTGAAAACATAAGGCCCAATTTGTATTCCTGTACTTGTATATGGATGAGGTTAAGATTAAAGGCCCAAATCTGCCAAAACATAAGCCTCAATCTGCCAAACCGTGAAAAACCGTTAAACAAAACTAGAAAACCGGTTTAACCTGGCTAAACCAAACCACTCCGGCCGGTTTGTTTTCGTATTTTTCCAAACTTAAAGTCCTGTTTGGCCCAAAAACATTTGTCAAAGCCGGATCAACCAAAACGTGCACACCCCTAAGTGATGGCACATCTGATGGAAATCTTTCAACACCTGAAGATCTGGATGTGAATAAGAATTGGGGCATTTTAGCACAAGATCTAAATTCATAACATCAGATCCGTCATTCTTTACGTCCATCCATGCCAATTTTAGCACATCTGATCTGATGGTTGCTGATGGAAAATAAGAAATGGAAATGTATGTGAAAACTTAGCAGCAACCCTAAAACCTTTCATGGCAGACCTTTAGCCCATATACTGATATACGCCTCCCTTAAACTTCAGAGTTAAATCCATTTGCCAATAACAGCCCATCTGCGTTTAGCCCAGCAGCCAGCAACTAGATTTATTAGACCTATCAGTCAAACCATACACAAAACAAAGCAATTTTACGTAAATCGAACTAACTCAAACAAGGGATCATATGTGTTCCTCCATTTAATTTTAAGCAAACAAACAAACAAATATAAACATTTAAACGAATGAATTTTTAATCCGATCACGTGAGGATCTTGGTCAATTCTCACTTTACACAAATATCCAGATTATAGTTTAAATATCACCATCATTGAAATGAACTAATTTTGAAAGAGCAACGATCGAAATCAAATCACATGAAGTTTACCATCGATAGAGAATTAGAGATGAACTACAAGCAAACTATTAGAAAGGGGATGGGAAATCAGAATACAGACATGGAGATGGGAAGTAGAAGAACCACATAATCAATAATCTTCGATGCCCTAATTCTGATGTATGCTTCTGTTCTTATACTTGGGTTGGTGGATCTTCTTCTTGTTGGGTTGCTATCTGGGCTGGTTGCTTGGGCCTTAACTTGGTCTAGATACGGGTTCATAACATTACTCCCCCGTTTCAAATACACCTTGTCCTCAAGGTGTAGGTTAGGAAAACGGTTTATGTTTAGTGGCTTACGCCCATAAAGAGTATCAAATGGGGTTATGCAAGGAACCATGGGTGTGAAAGCAAGACAATGAACCGATTGGTATGCTACACAAACTGGAACGGGATGTATCATAAGAATGAGGCGCTGAAGGGTTACCCACTGTGTTGCAACCAACACAGATTCTAACCCTGCACTACAACCTTGAATTTTAGCGCCCGCGGAAGTAATGATTGTTGTGGTGGCAAACATGGGCTCAAGGATAACAAAATCTGCACCAAATTGTAGCAACCTAGAGGGAAACAGTAGCCTTTGAGAAAATTTAAAGCCATACCCAACCAACTTAACCGAATTTGGATGTAAGGGCCCACCAAAAAAATCATCTTCTCTTTGGAGCAACACTCGCATGGTGGAGTATTTGTTAGAAGACAAGGGTACAGTGTCTATATCAAGGAGGAGAATGATACACCAAGGTGGCTTCCATTGATATGTAGAAGGTGACACATGTTGGTCCGTACACAAAAGAGAACCTTCTTGTAGTTGACCGGTGGACCTAAATAGCATTGTGATTGTAACTGTAGTCCTTGGAAACGTCATAAAATAATCTTCCGTTGGAATATTTGCTAGTCGAAAACATGAAAACACTTTGCAGCTGCCCTCATCCCTCTTGAATAGAGCTATGTTTGAAATTTTGAGTCCCAAAGAAGTTTGAGAAATTACAGAACAATTTGTGTTTCCATCATTGTTTATCAATGAACGAAGTCGAGGGTCCAATACCGGAACAAGCGAAGCCGAACCAACCCGACAATGACCTGCAATTGTAACGAGGACAAACGGATTGTAGGTGGCGACAATGGGCTTGACCTCTCCATTAGTTATGTCATCGAACATCTCTAGTTCATTCTGAATGCGTTCATGAAAAACAAAACAAGTAAGTAAGATATTATGTGTACCCAAACATGGTGATAATCCTCCTTCAACCATTCCCGCCAAAAGTTCATGTTCCTCCGCAATGGGGGTCAGCAGAGCACCCCTGCCACATAGGTCTTCATCTAAAAGTTTAAAATGGTCCCGGTGAAAGTTCGGTCTCCGGGTCCCCTCATCCAAAGTGTCAAAAAAATTCAGAGAACCACAGTTTCATTTTATGCAAATCAAGGCTCATGTGGTTAGTATGTGAATCACAATCATCACTGACAAACTTACCCACAAAACCATCACCGATGTCATGCTCACCTTGATCATCAATTTTTCCTACATTAGCACCGATATCCCAAAGATGGGCCTTAAACTGACTTCCTGGAATAGGAAGGAGGCAAAAAGTATTGCGTACTAGTTTGTTGCATTCTGCAAAAGTGGGTGGCATCCCAAAATGATCAGCTTGCTTAGATTTCCACTTATGCCAAACATGCAACAGTACTTTGTGTGTGATGACTCCCCAACCCGTATCCGCCAACCGTAAGAACTCGGTTTCCATTGCATCAATAACACCACGAATTACACTGGGCGGACGAGTGTGGTGGACAACTGGAATGGGACTCGCAAAAAAAAAATGTGGTTTCTTTAAAAATAATAGAAGCATCTCTAGAAAGTAGAACTTTCATGAAAGCTACAATTGAAGCAATTTTGTAAATGAGGTAATACACGTCTGATCCAAGATGTGGTTGCTTTAATAGAATTTCACAATTAGACAGTTTTGTACCAAGAATGCAATTAATGCTAATCCAATCAAGAGCTTTAGATGTTTCCTCCGTGGGCAACTCTAGACTTGATGAAGGTAAGGAGGTTTGATCATTGAATATTGTTGTAGTACTGGTAAATAATGGCTTAACTTTAAAAGGAATGGCACCTAGAAGTGGAACACGATTGGCAACATGACGAGGAACAATTTCAAAGGCGGATTGCTTAGAAGTAGAAACAACAGTTTCTGCAGGCATGCCATCAAACACTTTACACGCATTAGTATTCTGACCATTTGCATTAGGATCAACACTCAATATTTCATCTACATCAATGTTAAACTCTATTGGCTCCATAAACTGAGTTAAAGAATACCAAACATCCCAAGGGCGTGGTTCAAACATGTCCATGACCAAAATGATGAAGTCGTTGGAAGTAACCATGAACCCAAACAACTTATGAACAGAACTGAATGGAACAGGATAATGAGTCCAAGCTTTAAATAAAAGAAGTGGTGCGTCAAGAGTATTCACCGTTAGCAAAACGAGTAGCGGATATTTAAATTCTATGGAAACACCCTTCCATGGACCAAATATGCCAACAGATTTGAGCTCCCACATAGGAACAATTCCAATTGAACCGTTTAATGTGTTACTAAGGTTAGTACCAACACTTACAAACTCCGGCATAGAACCATTGATTGCTTCAATGTGATTATGATCATCAAATAGACCCATATTTGTGTTGAAACGATCATACGACTTAGGAGCAGACTGAATTAGGAGACCCATAATGACAGTCGCAGAAGGACTCAGAGCTACCGAGAAGACCCGAATGCATTCAAACACTTGTTCTTGCAGACTAAACCTATTATTCCCTTGTGTTGATGGCACATGTGTGGTTTGTATCTGACGCTTGCAATGGCCATTAATAATATCCATAACATTATGGGTGGATTTGATAGAACATGGAGCCAAATAAATAGGATTGGGGGAACTAGCAGGGACACTAACTAAACCGGGATCAAATCCAAAATTTCGCCATAACCAATCAGCCCCAGTTCTCGATGGAAGGAATTTAGCAAGATAACTAATAGTATTAGGCGATGCACAATCAACAATGGTTGGTGTAGGAGATACCTGAAAGGGAGAAGTGAAATTGCCACAGCTCGAGTCGCGATGAACAACAACATTCGGAGGGAGGTGATGAATATCCACCGTTGATGAGAACTTCACGTCACAGTCAATGTTGGCAGGTTTTGTAGTCAATTCGTCCAGATCGGACTCGACAACAACAGTAGTAACAACTGCAATATCAGATTCGATTGAATCATAAAGCGGAGACGTATCAGTTTGAGGTTCATCTAGGGTACCAACTTGAAACTGATTAAGCATAGCAGTAGTAAAGTCCTCCCAGGTGACGGATTGGGAGCTCCGATGCCAGAAATTAAACCACCGGAAGGGCTCATCATCGAATAACTCAATAACATAAGGATATCTCTCATCGTCAGTGATAGCGTAATAGAGAAAATAACGTTCGGCTTCAGAAAGCCATTCGACCTGATTAACACCAGAAAATCGAGAGAGACTCACAAGTACCTGATCGCCAATGTCCGCAAAATTGTCGTCGCGATGAGCAATTGGAGGAGAAGATTCTGTATAACGACGGAGATCATTAAGCATCTCGTTCCACTCCTTCAATTTCAAATCATCCAGACAGCTTGTAAAGCTCGTTCCGTCAGCCATTTGTGCTAACGGATCAATGAAAGCACCAATGAAATGAACTAATTTTGAAAGAGCAACGATCGAAATCAAATCACATGAAGTTTACCATCGATAGAGAATTAGAGATGAACTACAAGCAAACTATTAGAAAGGGGATGGGAAATCAGAATACAAACATGGAGATGGGAAGTAGAAGAACCACATAATCAATAATCTTCGATGCCCTAATTCTGATGTATGCTTCTGTTCTTATACTTGGGTTGGTGGATCTTCTTCTTGTTGGGTTGCTATCTGGGCTGGTTGCTTGGGCCTTAACTTGGTCTAGATACGGGTTCATAACAATCATTATCTTAAAGAGTTAAAGTACACCCAAAGCGAACACATTCTTTAATCATGTTACACCCATACCTATTATTTGTAATTTTAAAAAGATTTAGAATTTTAGTCCTAGAAAATTTAGTTAGATTTTAGACAAAATCATATCATTCATGAGATACTAATATTGTAGCCACTTAGTTACGTAGGCACAAAAGCACAATGCAATATTCACGGTTAACAATGTCCAAAACAATCATATGATTGTTTAGTGTTCGGTTCTTCATGATCATCTTGATTGCATCCCGGGAGCTAGACATGAGATTTACCCAGGGGCGGCTCACCTTGTAGGACGTCTAAAGCAAATTAAAAAATAGGGGCCCTCTCTTGTAATTTTTAAACCTAAAACACGTTGGGTGACGGTTTGGTATACCTTCTATAATGAGGATAACTGATGTAAGGTTGAAGACTCACTCAAAAATAATCCCAATTACACTAATTAGATAGTGGTAAGCGGGTGTCGAATACATGGAGATTGTGGAATATGTGTTTAATTTTATGCAATGTATAGTAACCAAGCAAGGAGCCAAGAAGCGAACAACAAGTAAAGATTGAAAATTGGTTTTGTTGATTCAAGGAACTAAAAGTAAATTGTAGCAAATTGTGATTTGTGACAAATAGGAAACAAGGTGATCCTCTCAGACTTTAGGTTTTCTAGTAAACAAACAAATATTAGTGTTCTCCTGAAAAGAATCACATAGACATGATTCATGTGTATGCAATTGCTTGTAGTAAAGGGGGACCAAGTACTCGGATTGTAATGCGAGGTTGTCACTCGATGATCAATCAACATATGCTAACCCAATTCCCTTCCCACTAAATCCCGATTGCCAACGGCACCGAGAACGTGGTTCAAGAACAAGATCAAACAAACATCAAATATCTACAAAAAATCATACAAACACCATAGCAAAAAGCATCGAATGCTTAGATCACTATTCCAGAAATAAAAGAACACAAAATATTATTGTTTACAATCAAACCTTGCATCCAAGAGGAACACGAGAAAACTAGCCGCTCATGGTTTGTTTAGTTGAAATCATATCGAATCCGTGATCCATGGATGTTAATTCTTGAATTTGATGTTTAGAAACCTTCAATGATCTCCTCCAAGGTCCCAAAATCTCCCCTAGGGTTTTTTTTTTCGTGAACGGTTGTTCCTAGATGAATAGATCACTAAAAGTCCCCCAAAAATTGAGTTTTAGCCTAATTTGCGATTTTGGAGTTCGGACACCACCGTAAGCTACGCCACCACCGTAGCTTACGGTGGCTTCAGATTTTGCTACGGCAGAGAGGTGCTAACCCACGACGGGTAACCTGAAATCTTGTTTTGTTCATAACTTTCTCGTTTCAACTCTGTTTCCATCGCCTTTTTCGTCCATGTTCTCGTAATTTCATCCTCTATCATGTTATCTTATTAATTCTTCATTTCCAATAACTTATGTTTTCCTCATTTCTGATTCGTACTTCTTTGCGTACCCGCTCTCTATTTAGCTCATTTTCACCTACAAACACCAAAATCAAAGTACTCACCTATACTTTACAAGTTACACATGCAAACACACTAATTTCCCATGTTTATTACTTTTAGTAACTAACTTACGGTGCCTCCGTCAATAACCCGTATACACAAAACAGTTGCATTGCTATAAGCAACATAAAGAAAATAAAAATACAAATAGACTACATAATTGCGTTAAATTAGAAGTCAAACGCTCAAATGTAGACTGTAAGACCTAAAAGTCTTGCTACACAACTATACTCATTATATAACCAACTCTTGTGTTAAGTGTGTTACGTTTGGATTAAAAATTACATAAAACACAAAACAAAACAAAAAGAAATCTTAAATTGTCATATGGCAACCACCTAAGGCCGTCACATAGAGCAATAATATTAGAGTACTATTTCTATTTGCTTGTGTTTTGTTAATAGTAACATTTTGATTGTTAACTTCAGTCTTTAAAAAGTTTTTTTTTTTTGTATAATTACCAGACCTAATACCTCATATGTAACTAGTTTGTAACATGAAAAACCATGCTTGATGGCGGATGGAAGAGCCGAGGTCGGGTGGTTTTGGTGTTGGCGACGATCCCTTAGATGTGGTCTAGAGGAGCCTCAGTTCAATGAGCTTACTTCCTTGCTTCCCGACGTCTCTTTCCCGGTTATCAACAATTTCTGGGTTTGGAATGTTAAAGGTGAGTCGGAGTTCATGGTGAGATTGATTTGGAAAGCTATTGATGAGGCTTCTCTTCCGGTGCTTTTGTCTCTCACGAAATGGAATAGAATAATCCATATATAGCTGAACACTTTTGCTTGGCGTATCCTTCTTGACAAAATTTCTATCAGTTTCAATTTGAGTCTTAAAGGTTTGGATATTCCTCACATTCAATGCCCGGAGGGGGGGGGGGTGGGGTCGGGCGAAAAACTATTACTCGTGTTTTTGGTTCGTGTTTTATTTGCCCGAGAAGACTTAGGGTTCAATTGCTGCATGGTTAGAGGTAGATTGTGTTCTACCCTTGTTCCTCAAGTACACTGATGATCCTGCTGGATGACTCGTGGTTATCTTCTAACAAAAAGGTTTTGGTCCAGGCAATTTGTTTCGCCATTTGGTGGATCTTGTAGACCTTCCGTAATAAGTCTATATTTAATTATTATCGGATTAAGAACGAACAATTTCTTGATTCTTTTGTTCATTATTTCATTTTTTGGTTTGTTAATAGGAGTCGCGTGTGTAATATTAGGTGGGTCAAGTTGCTTCTTGCTTTTCTTGATATAATATTTTTTTGAATTTGAATATTAATCAATTCATAAATAAACAGAACAAATTACAAAGAGGTGGCGGGTAAGCGGGCAACAAGCTGCACCGCGAGCCCTTTTTGGATAGCAAACCCAATTCTACTAAAAACAAAATTATGAGCCTTAGGGGATGCCGAATTGCTGTGCACGACCCGCTGAACCCGTCGTAGGAAATCGACCGCCTCCGGCGCAAGGAACCCAAAAGTATCAAAGGCAAAGGGGATAAACACGTGTTGATTTTCAAGACAGGCTCTCTCGTGTTTAGCGACTTTGCCAGCCTCGGCCTTCTGCGCAGCCTGCCACGCGACGAACCCGTTGTCCCTAAGCCCAACAAGAGGAGACACGCCAGTGAGGTCAACACAGGCGTGTTTTCCCCCTGCCCATCCAACCACAAGCACATCAGCCTGCCGTAAGGTAGACCTGCCTTCAAGCGGATCCGTCGGAAAATTAACAGGAGCCTCCTTTTTAGCAGAGATACCAGCACGCTTCAGGACATCGAACAAAAAAGATATTGTTCCCACTAAAAAAAGATATTATAACCGATTGGTTGGCAAACTTCGCCAATTTTATTTATAATATCTCTATTGTTCCCACTAAAAAAAGATACATGCATGTAATTTAACTTTAATAACATATACCAAACAGTTACATGAGCCAACAATACTTTAGTTCAACTGAATTTCGATTAAGCATTATGTCAAACAACCAGTGTGCATAATCGGTTATAACATGATCATGATCAATTTCAAACACTACAAACCCAAAATCAAAACTAAGAGCAATCATATTCTTCCCTTTATTTTAAATCATTACCTGGAAAACCCTGCTTCATTGATTATGACGAAAGGTTTAATTATATCCATTACAATAAGTAATTTATAATTATAAGTTTCAAACTCACACTCATTTAAAGCTCATTATATGTGTTGAACTTCCACACTTCAATCTCCATAAACTCTTTGGTCTCAGAATCGATTGACTTTTTTAATCTTGTTGCCTTGCACTTGATACGAAATGCACGCTTGTTGCAGTTGAAGCTCAATCATCTCTTGTAATCTGTATGTGATTACAAAGAAAAGTATAACATATAGATTTTTTTTTTTTAAATAAATGTTATGAATCCATTCTTATTAAGTTTTGACTTTCAGCCATAAATCCTATATTAATCTGGTCAAAGTGTTAAACTTAAAAGATAAAATTGTGATGGATCCATTCTCGTTTTGGCATCTTCTGATAATCCATCTCTTTAAAAGTTTAATGTATTTAAAGGAACATTTGCTGGTGTTAAAAAAAGAGTGACGTTTTAGAACACTGACTTACTTGAAAAGATAATGCTTTCTCAAGTTCCTTGACCACGACTTTCATCGTTGTACGTTGGTCTTGAGTTTTTGCCGGACACCGGAATGTAATTTCAATAAATGTGTCCAAAGATTCCTTGTTGGGTTCTCTGTTTTGAACAAAGCTGTTTTCACCGGTTTCTTCCTTTATTATAGGATCTATCATTCTCACCATTAACAGTATTCAGAAGCGTAACAAAGTGCATTTTGACCTACAAATTAACGTTAATTATTTATGATAATAACTGTGCTATTCCATATTGTATTGGGCAAGGTTGTTAATATTAAGATCCTACCTATGAATAATGATCCAAGTGAAACAAAAAAAAAACTTTTAGTTGCTACAATTACAGCCACACATCACCATTTTAACCATCATTAAGTTACAAATGACATTAGTGAAATATTTTTTGTTGGATGAACAAATGGTATTTTCTATGTGCAGCAACTAACAAGAGACGAATGTAAATGTATGTTGGTATTATATTATTTTCTGATGTTAGTTGATAACTTACACCAAAGGGCTTTTAGCCCAATGATACCCACGGTGTTATAAGATGGTCTCCCTCTTCATTAGGTTGAGTGTTCTAAGTCCCATTGTGGGAAAAAAGGTGTAGATTATGTTTAGGACTAGAGAGTGTGTGTTTTTGCAGTTACTATTTTTTTTTTATAACTTATAATTCCATCTTAACTACATCTTATTTAGCTATAATTATATAACTTCCAATAATTATTGAAACTTGTATTAAGATGTACAAATCCTGATATATTATACGTGAGGTAAAACCCTCAATATATACAAGGTAGAAGTGCATTCTAGATAATGGGCTCACAGCTCTAGATAATGGGCTCACAGCTCATGGGCCTTACACTAGTGGACCTAATATATACATTATTTAACAATCCTCCTCAAGTTAAAGCATAGATGTTAATCATGCCCAACCTGTTACAAATAAAATCAATCTGAGTCTTCAAAAGAGGCTTGGTAAGAATATCTGCAAGCTGAAACTCTGTCTTGACATGTATTGGTTGAATTGATGGAGGATCAACTTTAGTACATGTTGTACGATCTCTGATTAAATGACAATCAACTTTAATATGTTTCGTCCTTTCATGAAATACTTGATTCTTGGTTATATGTATAGCTGATTGACTATCACAATATAGTCACATCAGGTCATTAGAAACAACTCCGAGTTCTCTAAGTAGACGATGAATCCACATCATTTCTAGTGTAGCATCTGCCATAGCTCTATACTTGGACTTAGCACTCGATGTAGATACTGTGTGTTGCTTCTTGCTTTTCCACACAAGATTTCCTCCAACAAACACACAATACTCGGTCGTAGATCGTCGTGAAATAGGACATCTTGCCCAATCTACATCTGAGAATCCAGATATTCGCCCCTCCCCACACGAAGAGGGAGACCATCTGGATTGAAGATTCCTAGAACCTGGTGAGGTCTTGCGATACCTTATAGCAATGGTGAGGTCTTGAGATACATCCCAATGTCTAGTGTATGGTGTGGCCATGAATTAACTCAGGACACTTGCAACAAATGAGATATCTGGACATGAAAAATCTTATAAAGATATGAAAAACATGACATCAAACTACATACACACATACCTCAATCATGTGCGATATCCATTGTGTTCCAATAGCCAGCTTCCCACCAAAAGAATTTTGAAATGTAAACCAACATCAACACAATATTTACAAACATAGAATTTGCTAGTTTCCCATTAGTTTTATACTGGATCAACACATTGCAGGCTTATCAATACGTAACTTACAGCCTGAAACACTGAAGTTAGTGATTTTGGACTGCATGTCTGCTTTATGCAGTTGGTTACAGCAAGAACAGCCCATGACATCATCCCAAATCTGCATTTTGTGAATACATTGATATAAAAGCCGGTCATAAAGGTTCTAAATGCTTTTTGACCACATGATTATAAAATCCGGTCACCTGAGAACCTTTTTTAACATAAAAGAAATCACATATTATAAACAATGTCAGTATGAATGTAGTTGAAATTGGTCATTCAAGCTTTCAATAATAAAAAGAATACAAACATGTAATTCTTACCAATCTTAGACCCACACGTCAACTCCATCCCCACTACAACAAGTATAATATGTGAGGATAGTTCTCCCTCTCTTTCTAGTGCTACTATTTCTTCCTTCCTTACCTATCAAAACAAGCAGATTGTATAAAGTCAACTTTTTTTTTCAAAGAATGCTTTAATTAGGTCCCATTTGCATGAGATCACACCACTATCAATTTCATAAAAAGATGAACACAACCTGGCATATTTTTGTTTGTTACCATGTAAATATACGTGGACACATATATTTAATACCTCCTGAAAGTGTAAAAGAGGTTGATAAAAGAAGCCCTTAAAAGTTGGTTTGTTTTTTTTTTTGTACGGGAAGTCTATTCTGCAGTTGTTTGCGTCCGAGCTCATTCAGCTCTACACGCAGCTAGTTGTATAGATTGTTCTTTCCTGCAAGTAAGAATAGATTAGTATTTTCCTAACAAACACAAGAGAGATTTGTCAGCAAGTTAAAATAAACATAAATGTCTAATAGTTATTGTTGAAGTCTAATTTGTTAAAAGACCTGATGGAAACTTCAATCACAAACACACATAAAACCCAGATGTAACTTTAATCATCATATCATATATAGAAAAAATAAAACAGAAGCATTAGATTTCTGGTGCAAGTAGAGCAAATAGGGTTTTTAGAAGTTAAAAACTTGCTGTGAATTATGAACCGTAGGTCGTTTCATACATATGATGGAAGGTTTCTACCAGCAGGTAGTTCTCCCAATCGTGGAAGCTAACATTAAACCTATCAATGAAACGAAATTTAATAGCATCCGTATCAAAATCAAAACAGAACATGAATCTTTACTATACGAACCCAACTGAAAGAAACATACAACAAGATGTAAATTCAAAGAAACCAGAATACAATAATGAATTCAAAAAGAAAAGGTACCTTAAATGGATGTTCAGTTGAGTTGAAAGGGAGAAGTAGTGAATCTGTAAGACCAAACGAGGCACATGAAATTCAAAAGGCGACTGTGAAAAAACACCTACCTTTGCATAGGGGAGAAACAAATGAGTACAAGAAGCTGAAGCGAGACGAACCTTAGATCAAAGAACAGAAAAACCTGACAAAAAGAAAATCAAAGAAACAAAGATCTATAGATAGAGAAAATGAATGTGAAGATTTAATCTGAAGTGCGAGAAAAGAAAATACTTACCTTTGATGGCGCTCTTGATTTCGAATCGGCAGAGAGAGACAACATAATAGCTAGGATTCGGCGACCATAAGGGTTTTTCAAACTAGAGGAAGGGATGTCTGCGAGATGGTGAAGAACAAAAGCATGTAAAAAACTTTCTCAAAATGGAGATTCTCTGCTCTATGAAAAAATTAGTCGATAGAAGCCAAATCTGCTTTTAACTCAGTCGTTTGATATTTGTAAGACAAAAATAGGTTTGCACACCCACTTTAAGATCAGTTGAAGCTTCATAAAAGTATATTGTGGGCTTGCACACTCACTTTAAGATCAGTTGAAGCAAGATGATATTCAAATGCTTTATATACTTGTACACAATGCTAGTTAAGGTGTACAACTTTTAAATTTTCAACAATCCAATCTTCTATCTCCAATATATATTATAGTATTATATATAATATATATTATATATATATATACATATAGGGGAGGGATATAATGAAACCTCTCCGAGTTTGGAAAACCATGAAAACCAAGCTAAAACGTTCTTAAAACGATTTTTTTTCTTCAAATTTTTTTAGTGATTCTATGCGTTAATACAAGCCCAATGGTGAAAAAAATCAAAAAAACGCCGAGTAAGTTTTTTTTAGAAAAAAATCCGAAATCTGACTTTATGTCCTGTTACATATGTAAATTACCCCTGTTACATATGTAACATCGGTTATAAAATATATATATTTTTTTAAATTACTAGGCTTTTTTTTACTTTTTTGCATAAAGGGGTTTTTTTTAACTTAGAGAGTCACCATAAAAAAGTTGGAAGAAAAAACGATTTTTTTAGCTTGGTTTTCACGGTATTCCAAACTCGGAGAGGTTTTAATTTTATTTTTCTCCTATATATATATATAATATATATATATATAATATATATATATATATAATATATATATATATAATATATATATATATAATATATATATATATATATATATGTAGGGAGATGATCATTTGTGAACCAAATGGTTTTGAGAACCATTATGAGCCACTAGTTATATATAAGGAAATCCCCTTATGAATTTAAGTGGTCCCCCCCCCCCCCCCTTGAAAATTAGTGGCCCATAATGGTTATTAAAAGTTCTCAAAACCAATTGGTTCTCATTTTAACCTAACCCTGGTGCGACTACAGTTGGTGAGGCAATTAGAAGTTTTGTTATGTGGGATAAGGACATGGTCATTTTTGACTCAGATGATGATGATCATGTAAGTTTCTTTCATTAAGATCCCTAATTCATTATATTTATATGTTCAAACTTATTTTGTTTCAGACAATTGATGTGTTATTTTTTCCCTTTAAATGTTGTTGTTTTAGGACGTAATTTCGACACCGACTCCTGAGGATGCGGCTAATAAGAAAAAACAGGCGCTAAAACCGCAACCTACTCAGAAGGATGACCATTAGCTGCAATTGTCACGGACGATGTCATATCAGAAGTATGCAGATTCTGAGTCGATTGGGAGAACACAAACGCTACAGCTGCCGAAAGATCCAAAGATTAGAGTTGGTCCAAAACAATTCGTCACCATTAACAGTATTCAGAAGCGTAACAATGCAACCAATACCAATGTGAAGTTTGGCAAGAATACAAGGAGTTCGACGGCTAAAGGCAACTAGTTAGATTTTAGAAGGAAGCATATAAGTAATAATGGACTCATGGTTTATTAAATATATGTGGAATATTTTCATTACGTTTAAGAATACATTTTTAGCGCTTTATATATCGCCCATTTATTGGTATTATTAATTTTCCAAACATCACTATAAAGGAAATGTAATCAAATAAAGTGTCACTAAAGGTGCAGCAAAAGTGAAAAATAAAATATTCATGTGGTTGTAGTTCATTCATTTTTTGTCACACCTTAAATTGTCTTATGTCATATAAAGGTAGCAGTAGTGTGGTTATTAACTACATATAGTCACACTTTACTTAGTTATTAGTGTCTAAAATACATATACAGTCACTGTGTACTTAATGAATTATGTCTAAATCTCATAAACAGTCACATTATTTACAAAACAGTGTTACTAAAAGTGTCTTAGGCTCATGTGTCTATGTAACAATGTGACTACAACTGACACAACAGTGACACCTAAAATGTTCCATGTGATTATAAAATGTTTGTTGGTGGCAATAAAATTTGTGTAATGTCACTAGAGGTGTCGAATTATAACTTTATAGAACTAAAATTGTGTGATAACTAACTACATGCAGTCACGGGATAGATAACTATTTTGTCACTAACATACACAAAAAAAACACATTCATTCAATAAACGTGTGACTACAAGTGTCTTATGGACATGCTTTTGTGTGACATATGTGACTAAATGTAAATCTAAACACAAAAATTCAATGATAACGTGACTAAAGGATAAACACAGTGATACTTCTATATATACATGTTAATATAAAACGTTTTTTGTCACATTTCAAATTTGTGTTATGTCACTAGAGGTGTCGAATTTTTACTTTATATAACTAAAATTGTGTGATAACTAACTACATGTAGTCACGGGGTAGATAACTATTTTGTCACTAACATACATAAAAAAATCACATTCATTGAATAAACATGTGACTACAAGTGACTTATGGACATGCTTTTGTGTTACATATGTGACCAAATGTAAATCTAAACACAAAAGTTCAATGATAACGTGACTAAAGGATAAAAACAGTGACACTTCTAAAAATACATGTTTATATAACACGTTTTTTGTCACATTTAAATTTCGTGTTATGTCACTAAAAACAATATAATCGTCACTTTGAAATTTAAAGTTGGGTGTTTATGTGTGACCACACACCAACCAATAGTCACTCATTTCCAATTTTGCTGTTTCTAAACATATCAAAATGGTCACACTTTTAATTTTCTACATGTCTACATAAATTTGTGTCATCATATTGTCACACTCAAAAATCAATTTGTGTCACTAAACCTAAACAATAGTCACACTGGAAAAATTATAATGTGGCCAATTACCTAGAAAATGTGACATACAAAATAAAAGTGATGTGATCATTTGGTGACATGTTGTCACTAATATTATAAAGATATGTCACTACAAACGCTTTATATTGACATTATTATATAAAAATAGAAATAATCACTACTCTATGGTGACACCTCTAGTCTACGGTGACGGATTTTTTAGTGCTACGGTCACGCATTTTCGATGTCACCATATGTAGCCTATAATGGTTGTTCCTTCGGTGACACTTTTCGAGAAAAAAAAATCGTCACTAAGTACCTATGGTGACGACTTTTGTGTGTCACCGTATCCAATTTTTGTACTAGTGAAATGCATGTACAGGTAACTACTGATGGAGTGTGTAACTATTTTTTTGCGTTGTTGTTATGTGTGTTTAGGGTATATTTAGATGTATAAAACCTGTGTGGATAGTTTAAAAAGATTTTGTGTTGATTCAGGTACACTTGTTGCGGGTGGTGTACAAAAAGGTTGGTGAAGAGTAGGTTGCGGAAAGGAGGTCTAAAAAAGAGTAATTGTTTCTGCCCCAGTTTAGAGTGAAATTAGTCCTGCAATTCATGTTGCTCGGTTGTGCAAACTTCCTGATGATCAAGGTGGGTGTGCGTGGCTCTATTAAATACTTTGCTTCTCATTTGTGTCCAGAAATATTGAAAAAGTGTGTTGTGCTTTAAAATGTGAAGATTTAGATAAAGAGGTAGTTGATGGTTGGAAACACAACGATAAAGCTGGAACGAGTAGGCATGGACCTGATGTCACACCCCGATGTTCCTGATTACGTGGGCGTGTGACGTCATGGGGTCATAGTCGTGGATACAAAGAACGACCTCTAACAGTTCCGTTTTACGTTTGAAAACCAAGTATGTTATCAAAGTTGCAGAGGATTTAGGTTAAAGATAACATTGTCTTACAAATACTGAAACGAGAACGTTACGATAAGAAATACGATTGTTCATGATTTATTTAGATAGTAAAAGGTGACCATGACTCCATTCCCAAAATGCAGGCCCTATTGTTTGATAGACTTCCCATTTGCACACCGAGAGCGAACTTAGTTACCTGAGAAATACATGAGTTTGAAAGGGTCAACGTAATGTTGGTGAGTTCACAGGTTTAGGACTCTACAAAATGCATTTGTAAAACAGTTGATGATATACAAGATATTATAACGGTTCACTCATCGTTGCATTGATCTACATGTTCCTTGATTTCAAACACTAACAGATTTACCCACCTATGGTAACTTCCCCTAAGAAATACCAATGGCGTAGAATAACTGACATGTACCCCCAGACGTGTATGCATGGAGTCAGAACTGGAGCGACCAATTAGGGCAGGGTTGTCAACCCAAATAGATCTATTCACTAGTTATCGTTTCGTTACAGGAATTAATTGAAATCAATAGATGGTGGGATTTGTAGCAATATGTTGTATAACAGATTACTATGATAGGGGTATGAAAGAACAGATAATCAATAAGGCGTAACAGTTGTACCATAATATCAAGTAAAAAGATTTGTTTGATCATGATTTCTCCCCCATAGTATTTAAACAGTTTTAAAAGAAAGGGGCCGTGAAACTCACTTGTTCAAGGTGAATGATCGTGATAGCTGATACGAGCTGTAAGTAACCGATGTCCTAATATTGATAATAATAATAGACATGATTTAGTTCCTTGGTTCAGTTTGAATAACGTTCAGTTACCCAATGATCCTGGTCGAGTCTTGACAACTTCTTCCCGTTTGTATGTTTGGAAAACCCGTTCGTAACGTTTATTAGTTGTATAAATATTTAGTCTTGCTATGATATTTAAAACAATAAACATGTGGATTCGAAGTAAATAATTATTACTCAAATAATTATTCAAAGATTTGAAAGAATATATATATGAACACATATATTTATTTTATATCTCAAATATTGTGATAAATAATATGTATTATTTATTTCGTTGTTTAGTTTATATTTGGTCCTACGCTCGTAGTCATTGACGGGGAACTACGCGTATAAGTTATAAATTATTGTTCAAATAATTGTCATAACTTGTGTAAGAAAAATTCGTTTGTTTAAGTCATCAAGGAAATTAATAACTTTATGATGGAACTTTGATGAAAATAAAGTTAGCTTATTATTTTCGAGTTCGAATGTAAATATATACTTGGTGAAAATAAAGGTTTTGTTTTCCATGATTTGTGTCGTTGGTTCGAAGATTTTTAATAATAATAGGTACTATTATTATCGTGACTTCGTGAACTTTGTTTGATAAAGTTTCTAATGGTTTGATTTATATAATTCTTCTTTGAAATCAAATGAATGTTTAATCGAAACTTATATATTTTCAAGGTTCTTAGAAAATATAATCATTACACAAGATTTAGTTAAATCTTTACGACGAGATAAGATAGAAGAGTTTCGATCCGTCGTGTTTGTTTAGTTATCTTGTCCGATCTTTACAAACCTACATTTGTTGTTTTAAACAAGATTACTTGTTTATCCGGAACAAAACTTTATAAATCTTTTATTAAAACCTTTTAAATCTATTTTTACCTTGTAAAAATGATTAATATTTTTAGAAAATTTTTGTTAGGTTCCGCCTATAAATAGGCTTTAATCCATGTCTTCGTGTCGTCCATCAACAAATCAAGTCACATAATGTCGTTTGCTCGGTTTAACAGTAAAGTCATAAGTATAGGATTTAACTAGTTAGTTGCCATTGTTGACTTTGCTTAATTCGTCAACATTTAGTAATATAAGAAACTATAAGTTTTTAAACACCATTTTAAGTATATATATACCCATCTTAGAGTTTTTTTTAAATAACCATTTTCTTTAACATAAAATTGTAACCATTTTGTGTATCAATCTCGGGTTAGATACTTTTGAGTATACCCTTCGGCTCGTCACTCGGTTTTTCCGTTTCGAGACTCACAATGTGACAATATTAAGTTCCGAGAGCATCATATTGTAGTTCGATTCAAGAAACATAAAAAGAAAAGTAAGAAAGTTCATCATTTTATGTGGGGTTTTAACCCGGAATGAAAACAAGATCATCAAGACTCTCTGGATCTTTCGGGTGAACTTTTAAATCAAAGATTTGTAAATGAAATGAGTTTTAGAAACTTACTACTAGCAAGCTAGGAGAAAAGGAGGTGGCGCCCGATGGTGGCGGTGGTGGCGGTGGTGACGGTGGATGGTGGTGATGGTAACCGATGATGATGATGATGAGTGTTGATGATGGCGATGGTGATGGATGATGGTGGACGATGATGATGGGGATGGTGGCGGTGGTGGTTGATCTTGGCGACGGGAGAGGTGGTGGCCGAGAGCTCCAGCGGCGGCGGCTGGGGTGGTCGGCGTCGGATCTGCGACGGCAGAGAGGGAGGTGGACGGTGGTTGATGGTGGTGGTGTCGGCAGTAGATGGTGATGATGGTGATCGGCAATGATGATGACGGTGGTGGTGTTGATGAGGATGGTGGCGGTTGTGAGCCGCGGGCTCGGTGGCGGCAGGTGGTTGGCGACGGGGCTGTGGTGGCAACAGCAGGAGGTCGCCGGTTGTCGAGGGCGGCGGTGGTGGTGGGTGGTCGCCGGCCGAGAGAAGGAGGGATGGAGTGGTGGTGGGTCTTGGATGATGGTGGGTTTTTATAGTGGGTATTTATGAGAAAATATCTAGATATTTTAGCTAACCTTAGTTAGGTTAAGGTTTAACCCAGGTTAGGACATGAGCTAAGTAGATATTTTGTGGGGTTAGGTAATTAGGTGGTATTAGTTTTATAAAAACTAGCAATTTTACCCGGATATTTTATAAGAATATAAAATATAAAATGTAGTGTTTTCATAAAATAACCACTAAAAAGTTGACGGAAACTTTGAACGGGCCGAAATAGTAAAAACGGTTGTCAGGCCGGTGTAGTTCGTGTCGGGGCGGTATGCGGGGCTTTCTCTGATTTTTGCGTGGTTTGTTTCGTTATTCACCGAAATTAGTCGGGATCGATATGTTTGAGTTTTAAATTGTCGGTTGACCTATCGGGTCATGTTTTTGGGCTCCGTTCGTCTGTTTCGCGTTATTGGGCCGTGTTGGGCCCAATTCGGTATATGGGCGATTCATACTGAATCATTCTACCATTTCGCTTGAGACAAGTTTCTAAATTAATCACGAGGCTTCAATATTGTTAAATAATTATTGTTTTGGCCGTAAATTAATTATTTAGAAATTTTAGTTTTATTTATTTTATTTGCTCGCGTACCGCGTTCAAAAATAAATAATTGTTTTGATCCGCTTCGAGCTCGAATATTTTATACTATTAAAAATAACTAACGTTTTAAATAAAATGTTCGCTCAAAGACCTTGTCGAGTGTCGGTGTGATTTCTCACGACACTGTTCGGTAAAATATAAAAGTCATTTTATATTTTTATTTTTGTTGTTATTGAAGTTCCACCGATCTCGTGGTGAACTTTTCTTTTTGTTCTGGGTTTGTTTTTCCAATTACGAATGTGGGAATTTGTCAAGGGTGGACGTTTACGTGCACAGTATTTACTAATATTACTACTAGTTCAAATTAGGCACATGTATATACGTATATATATAGTCAAAGTATAGGTTTGACCCTGTATTTTCTGACGGGTTGTCACACCTGAACACAACATTGGTGATCCGAAAAGGCAATCATCACTCGAAGCTGCAAAACGGCCTCCATGTAGTAATACTATATGATAACGGTTTGTCAGACCGTCACAAATCCCCAACTAAACTAATTCGTAGTATTGGTAAGCTAGGGTTATCGAACCTAGGGAATGTGTGGAAATTGACTAATTGATTAAACTAACTATTGATTAACTTAACTATAACTACTGATTAACCTAAAATTCACCTAAATTGCCTCTTGGCTGTTTTGAATGAGTTGGGGGTAATTAACTAAAATTTAACTAACTTAAATCTAGAGAAATTGATTAAACTATCAAATGGGAAAAGCTAACTACTTTTGGATCCTGGTTGGCTACCGATCTGGTCAAAACCTAATCAATTGCTAATAGCACATAGACATGCCCCCCAATTGCTTAGTTGACCTAATATCTTAAGTTTCTAATGGGCTGCTTAGTTCCTGCCGCAAGAAAGTGCTAGATCATGACAGTGGACCACTAAAACCCTAATTTACTAGTTAGTTAAACAAGTTCAGCATGCGGGTGCTCGACAGTTGAAAGGAAAACCGGAACAATTAGCAATTAACGATTAAGAACAGAACTATTTTACCAACCAATAACCAAAAGTAGTTAAGGTGATTAGCCGGACATGGCTAATGAAGTAAACATGATTAAGATTAAAGATTGCATAAAAGAACAATTACTTAATGATGAAAATCTTCAAAGAATCTCTAAAACTCTCAAAATTTGTAGTCTTCATCCCAAAAACGGCTGGGAATGATTAGGGTTCGAACTAAAGCCTAAACATCCTTTAAATAAGTTTAGAAAATAAAAGAAATAAAATCCTGCCGACTTAAGATTGGGGCGTATCGCCCTATTCGGAGCTGATTGGGGCGTGCCGCCCTTGAATTGAACTTCCGAATTCCTTTTTGTTTAACACTCGCATTCACACTGATGTAGACTTTAATTAAAAGTCACATTGAAGTCTCGTGACATACATCTCCATTCTTTTCTTCCACATCCTAATTCCTTCTTCTTAATTTATGTGGGCTAATTCCTTCTTCTTAATTTATGTGGGCTAGATAAGTCCACGTGCACCTCAAGTTTCCTTTTTCTGAATTCCTCTTTATATTCACACTAAGGGCCGGGTTAATTTACTTGAAATACATGCTCAGATCACATGATACTTGATATCCTCATTTAATTCTCAACAAGATGGTGACCCGCTCGCGCGTTGCGACGAGCCACATCGGTAGTAGCTTGATCAAATTGTTGTTTCGTTCATGGTCTTTGATAGCATATGTTTATAGAAGTCAGATTACGCCTTATAAAATTTATCATACTTTTATATATACCTTAATATCAACCACATTACCATATCCTTTTGTTTGTTGGGGCACTTTTAGTGACTACCCGATTGCAGGATTGTTGTTTTATAAAATTGAGTTATTGCTCTCTTGTCTATTGCTGCTGGTTCCTACCTGTTACATGTACTTGGTTACTGCCTAGTTTGGTCGATTACATGATCTAACAAAAAGTATGATCAAGGTTTTTTTCCCTGCTGTTCTGGGTTGTACAAAAGATGCAAACTTGACCCATTAGCTATACAAAAGACGCAGATTTGAGCTATCGATCTTCAGAACTGGCTTCGTGCTGCAGCAATAGACATTGGTCTTCCGTCCTATTCCTGCTTGTCGTTTGCTTTCTTCGGAGGTGGTTCTTTTTCATCTGAACATGTAAATGTTTGTTTTATTGTAGTGGTTATGGCTGTATTTTTTGTTTGTTTTAAGAAAGTTCTTGAATTTTTACCTGGTGAGTTTTGAGATCTGTTTCTTACTGCTTTGCCTGCAGGTGTTTTTTGGTTATGTTGCCGTTAGCAGCAGCTGGTCTCCTTGTTGTTTTTCTTGAGAAGTGATGCTGGAAACGTTCTTCATGACCGCTAAGTTGTTATGTCTGAGACGTAGGGTAAAGTTCTTTGGCACTCCGCTGAACTACATCATAGGCTCGAGAATCTTCTTGGGGTTGTCAAAACCCCTTTCGACTACAATAGATATGCAGCTCATGCCGAGCATTTCTTGCATTACATCATTGAAAAGAAAACTGGCATTGTTCCAGTGTCATCCATGATTGTTGCGTTTGCGCAATACGTGTTTCAAGATTTAATCAATTTAGTTGTTAATTGTAGGTTACGTTTGTATTTATAACAACTTTTGTATGCAGAGTTTGTGAATGTTTACATGATGTTTGGGCCTGGGAGATCATTTTCACATATGAGCTTGCCTTTTTGTTTGTACAATGGGTTTGTACAGTTAGAATCGCAGCATTTTGCAGAAAACCAACTTTTGTAGGCTTCGTATTCTTTGATTCACGCACACGAGATTGTCTCGAAGATTGAACACTTAAACCTGAACCGGTACTCACACGCAGACGTCTTCTTGACCCACCCGTAGCAGACATCTTAAAGTATACACATGGAGCGGCATGTTGGTTTTGAAATTTAAAGCATAGAATAAATGAAAAGCAAAAGCATTCAATGGCACAAAATTACATGCTAATCGATCACTTTTTTAATTAGTATGAATTTTGACAGCGACAAAGTTAATGCCAAATTACTACTATACAATAGGTATACATATATTAGTTTATCTATGCTTAATGGCAGCAATGATAACATCAAAATAATTGCAAAGGTTCCTATTTCATTAGTTGTAAGTAAGGAACCAATGAAGTACAGTCATATTCAATTGGGTGTAAACGAACAAAGCGAGTCAATCAGTTAATGAGAAGTCGATACATGAATCCATCTGAGACAAATGGTTTTTATTAAATTATAGTGACTTTTTAATTTTTAATATCACAGTTGTTTACAATAACTTCATTCGATTTTAATAACTGTTTATGAGTAAAAAAATTTTATTGCAGGACACAATCCTTTATACAATGATATATATAGGAGGGTTATGTTCTAATTTTCTTATTATAACAGTCTAATTCATTAAAATTTTGCACCGTCCCTTACAGACTTACAATTACAAATGCTAATCTACGTATTCACATATAGTTAAATTATGTATGGAAATTTTGTTTACATTATCACTATTCTACATATTCACACATAAGTGAGTATGTGTAAAATTTGGAAATTAAGAAAAGCTTAGCATTTGGAAACAGTGTAGCATTTGGGAATTATAATAGCAATTTCCAAAATATCACTATTTTACACATTCACACATAAGTGAAATTATAATTTCCCAATGCTACTATAAATAATTACTTTATATACTGCTGGCTTTGTGAAGGCATTCTTTTCTAATTTTTGTAGTTAGTTTCAATTAATAGTTTAATACAAAACTAACAACCTACACTACCCTAATGCATAATACAGACCACATATAAAGAAAGAGACAATCAAATATAACAACATTTAAGAGAACGTCAGCAATGCATATACAAACCAAAGCAAAATGTATGAGGAAACGTAAGAAAACCCGCTAGTTCATACAGGTAAGTAGTCTACGGAGTCTAATTCTAAAAACAGGTAATATGAAGTCTAATTCTAGAAACAGGTAAACTATGATTAAAAACCAAACAAAAAAAAAAAAAAAACCAAAATACAGCTGCAAACAACCAAAATAATGTATTGATCACAACTAAATAACAAAATTCACAGAGAAAACTAACCTTCAAAGTGATCACAACGTCCCCTAATCGACAAACCTGCATATACAAACCAATGCAAAACGTATGAGAAACCATAAGGAAAACTGCCAACTAATACAGGTAAATCGTATATGAAGTCTAATTCCAGAAAAAGATAAACGGTGACTAAAAACCAAACAATAAATAACAAAATACAGTTGCAAACAAAGTCAAACGAATACTTTAGACAATTGCACAAAGATATACATCTCATTTGTAAAGATACAATACCAAATACTACAATTACCAATACAATAATCACAACAACGCAAAATCTAACGGCCACATCCATAGACCCTTAATACAAAAGACAAACATATAAGAACTATAAACATTGAGTAGACATGAGATTTTTTATGACATATCAACTCTCCATAAACAGATACATAGAAGAACTATAAACATAAAGTAGACATGAGATTTTTTAATGACATATCAACTCTCTATAAACATATATTGTATCCACTCAACTTGTATAAGACCAAAACAAACATAACAAATACAACTCCTCAAATAATATAATGTGTAAAATTAAGTACATACTCAAAAAATTTGTTACGACAATAGGCTACTGAGACAATTTACATATTTAGCCATGAACCCTCATAACTAACAGCAGATTGGTAAAGACAATAGTCACAGACCAAACTAAACTAAAAAAACGCATAAAAATAAAAGAAAGGGTAATTCATTCCCAATTTCCAGGAGAAATAGCAATACATAAACAAATTTAAACATGCAAGACCTAATTAGAAATCTAAGTCAAAGAACAGAAGTCCAAAAAGCAAAAAAAAAAAAAAAAACAAATCAGCAAACAAATAATCCTAAAGAACATCTAAAAAGTATAAATGAAATAAATCAATTAACTATTATTAGCTACAAAAAGGAAAACCACAAATAACACTTGTGCACATGTGTTGAAAGCTGACATTTAATCTAGACAGTAACCTTATTTGCTGGTTATTTAATCTAAACACTAACCTTATTTACTGCAGTTGTGCCTTTTAATAAGTATGTATTAATAAAATTAAAGACCTATCAAATGCGTGTAAACCTGGACATGAAAAGAAACAACCACAAACTCGTAGATAAGTAAATAATAGAAATTTTCTTTCAGTAAGTTTTTCTATTGGAGTCTTAAAATGTTCAATGAAGTCGGTAAGTCAATTTTTTGCTTTTGAAATCTTCTATGCAGTCTTGAAAAAGCAAGAAAGTAGAGTATATTTTAAAGCTTTCTTGGTTGTTGGATAAAAAAGCTTTCTTTTTTGAAACCCAAATTACTAGTACGAAAAGTTAAATTGGACAACCAAAAACAACAATCAACATTTCACCATACCAAATTTCAAACAATTTCCTCTATCCTTTTATCTCATGTTAGCATTCATGTTCATATATGGAACTGTGATAACGTTGGATATCATTAGGGTGTCAAAAGCATAAAGACATTTATATGAACAACTGGTGTGCACAAAAACATAAAAAAGTGAATGAAAGGAAAAAATAACAGTTTACGAATGTAATATGATATACTCAAAATGAAAGAAATAACCAAAATCAAACATTAGAAGTCGACCCAGAATGAACTAAAACAAAGCAGAGACAACAAATTATAAGCAAAATTGAATGAGAATATCTAATCAAGTGAAAAACAAACATGCAAAAAGTATACAACAACTAATATGGTAAATGGCCTAAAATCAAAGCAAAAGACAGAAGATAAAAAAACGAAGAACGTACCTCGGAAGAATAGTAGCAACGCAGTGGATGAATGTTCAACTGCAAAGAAATTAACGGATTGCGTGAGCTATCTATATATGAAATCAATTTCCGTGAACAAAAAAGAAAGAACAAATATCAAAAACAAAAAACACACACCAAACTACATAAAAAAGGCATAAGAAATGAGAAAAGAAGTAATTCATCCCCAATTTCTAAGAAAAAAAGCAATGAATCACCAAATTAAAACATGCAACATCTAATTAGAAATTTAGGTCAAAGAAATAAGAAATCAGGTCTAAAAAGGAAAAACAACAAAATTGCAAACATGCAATCCTAAAGAACAATGACCTAATAGATGTAAATCAAACATGCTGTCAGAGAAGATAAATCAAAAGAGTAAACATTAGAAGAACACATCATAAACTGAAAATCAAAATGCAAACACAATCCTAAGATTGATAACCCAAAAGAAAAATAATTCGTACCTAGAACAGATGATAGCAGAAGGAGAACTCCTTGGCAGCAGAAGAAATCAAACTAACTTTTGCATGCATTAAACCCACGCAAAGAAAATGAAGAAATAGAAAGCAATCGGAGGAACAAAACGATGGAAGAAAGGAAGGAAAACTTGCTCCTAGCGAGAAGAAAGAGAAAGGGATTTTATACCCATGAGAAGAACAGGTGTGAAAGTAAGGGAGAGGGGAGTGGTAGAATTTTTAGGATTTTGAAGAATGGGTTGTAACTAATAGGAGGGTGCCACGCAGGAAAGAGAAAAAGAAAGAATTTTAAAGGATTTTGTGAGGGAGTGGTAAGGATTATGAAGAATTGTAGGTTAATATATTTTAATGTTTTTGAGTTATATTTATATTGTAATTAATCTTAAAACACTATATTTATTTAAAAAAAAACTAGTAGATTTATTTTTAAAAACACCACATTTATTTAAAAAAAATTACATAATAAAGAAAAAACATGACATTACTTTAAAAAAAACACACACTAAAAAACATTACATAAGAAACTTAGATATTATTATTTGAAGTTGACGCCCTCTGGAGACGGTCCCTCATCAAGGTCCAAACCTCGACGTGTGAAAAACCCTTTCTGTCATGTATTTTTCGGTACTCGCACAACGCCTTAAACATCAAACCCGATTCAAGATCCGCCAAAGTAGCTTTTCGTTCAAATTCGATGTACACGCTTTCGAACTTGTTAACCTTCGAACTTATTTTGTGCCATTTCGAGTTCATTTGGTGCACGGTTTTATTCGTACCACCAAGTTCTTTGTTGAAATGGTCAAGCACTTTAGCCCAAAATTCATCCGCCGTTGATTGATTAAGAACCTTCTCATCGGACACGTGGTAGAATGCGCGAGCCAAAGCGACATCCTCGTTGATAGTCCAAGTCATTTTGAAGTTATTGAGTGTGGAAGAAATTATATTTGGTGTAGAAGAGAATGAAAGAAGTATAAAAATTGTGAAATGGTGTGTGAAGATGATGGGTTTATATATAAAATATAAAGTTTTTTTTTATTTAAGTTAATGACCGTTCAACGGTCATGTACATCGATTCTTGGAAAGTTTCTCCGGCAAGAAGTAGAATTTTTGGAAAGTTTTTGCCGAAGAATTTTGAGTGGCGGCGGTGTTTGCCGAGAAAGTTTTCGGCGCCGCGGCTTTTTTGCCGCCCACTCCGTCCCCCCTAAGGAGTACACCTGTGGCGGTCACCGTTAATGTGTGTAAATATTATTGGTAGAAATTGTGTGCTGGTTAGGTCCTACCAGTGGCGGAGCTTGAGAGAGATCTCCGAGGGGGCGGGGATCAAAAGATCGACCGATGGGGTGATAATCAATACATCCCGAGGGGGCGATACTCCACAAATACAATTTTTTTTAACATAAAATCGAGAAAATAGGTAGTTACGGACGGAAAAGCCGAGGGGGCGGTCACCCCCCCCCCCCCGGCCCTAATGAAGCTACGCCAGTGGGTCCTACTGGTTGAAATGAAGTACATGACTTATGCGAGTAGGCAATTGAATTATAATTGTTATATATATAAATATAAATTACTTGTTTGTGTCATTTACTCACGTGCACTTCAGATCCCTACCAATTCCTCTTTAGTACATTTTATTCAGCTGCATATAAAATATATTTCATATGTTAACTCAAACAAATAATACAACATAGCTTACTTAATAAATAGTCAGCATGAATAGGTTATTTCGTGTTGAATTCAATAATAACAAATTAAGCTCATTTACACTCAACACACTCATTATTCAAAACTCACTAAAAGAATATATTTTATACACAATTTAGGCTGTGTTTGGCGCGCCATAAGCTAGCTTATAAGCTAGCTTTTGACGTTACCAAACGGGGCTTTTTAAGCTAGCTTTTAAAGCCCCGTTGGTAACGTCAAAAAGCTTATAAGCTAGCTTTTGAAAAGCTAGTTGGAGTAGCTTTTTAACTAGCTTTTCAACTAGCTTTTATAATATTTCCAATTTTACCATTCCCTAACTTATAAAAAAATATCTTTATTTACATTTATGACATGTACTTTTATGTCATTTTATATTTTTAAGCTAGTTTATCAGCTAGTTTTTACCAAACGTTATTTTTTATCAGCTAGCTTATCAGCTAGCTTATAATTTATCAGCTAGCAGCTAGCTTATAATTTATCAGCTAGCAGCTAGCTTGTCAGCTAGCTTATCAGCTAGCTTATCAGCTAACAGCTAGCTTATCAGCTAGCAGCTAGCTTTTCAGCTAGTGCGCCAAACACAGCCTTAGTGTGTATGAGGAGTGATTAATATATAATAAAGTGTACATTTTAACCTCTTATCAACAGGTAGAAAACATAATGTTTAATTTAGTGTAATGTGAGTAGTTGTGTATAAGATATCAGACTTATATGTATTATTGTCATGGTGTATTTAATGTGACAATTATAAAACAGGTCTAGTTAGGTCCAGTCCAAGGATATTGAGCAAGCGTGTTTTCAGCATTCCAATATGATGCTCTAAAACCCATATACGTAGCTGGTGATGATGAAACTGTTAGTTTAGATAAATGTGATTTATAATGAAGTTATTAAACAGTAGTAAGAAAATGCATGATTTACTTAAATATAACTGTCAATAATCCTTAGGTTGCACTTGTAGCCCTGACACAATGAGACTACTTAATTGGACTTAAATCCCTGACACAATGAGCCTGATTTATTTGAACATATTAGAGGTTGCACAGAAAGCCCTGACACAAAGAGACTGATTTAATTTTATTTGTGTTGTGTAGAGGATGTTGAAGGCGATGAAGTAAATAAGTAAGCTAGGAAAAGACTATCTTTATTTAGCTCTACCATGGGTATTGTCTTAAAGGAAGTTGGGATAAAGACAATTAAAGGGATTGATTTGGTGACAAAGATATTGTTGCATGATATTAACTTAAAGCGTACATGGATATTGATCTGAACGTGAGGAGGAAGCTTCGTGATGCCGCATTTATTAAGATCCTAGGTAGGCTGGAGATTTTGGAGAAGAACGCACGTAAGAAACAAAGATAGGTGATAGTATTTTCTTTAATAATAAGAAAGTAAGACTGAAAGTTATTTTGGTACTGTGGTTGTGTTGCATTGACTTAATGGTTTGATCTGGAGTGTTTATCTTTTGTTATGTAGACACCTTTTATGTTTATGTTTATGTCGTGGCCAACATTTTGTTATATTATGGAATGGGATGACATTGTCTTATTGATGTTTTGGCACACTTTTCTTGATAGTTTAGAAAGTTGTATTAATGGGCATAAGTATGTATTTGATATCATAACACACTTCATTTATCAGTTAAAATAACAGTATATATAACACACCTAAAAAATATATATTTCATGACACAATGCTACAGGAATAATGATGCTGACACAATAGATGCATGCACTCTAAACTTGAAAATGAGATATACTTGTGTACTATATAAAACTTGGGACCAGCCCATTAAGTACTTATATTTAGGTAAATATATCTAATAGTGCAATGATCATAATAATATGAAACCTCACATATTTATTTCTTGGCACAATATATGCACACACTAAACTTCTAAAATGGTATTTTATTTTATACTATGCAAAAAATTAAAAAATTAACGGCACGATGTATTTGGATATCCAATGTTAAAAAATGTTTATATTAATATGTATGACGAAGTGAGGTTAAGAATTTAGTGTCGTTCCACAATGGAGAAGTTTGACACAATATGCATCATAGTGTAAGACTTTGAAATAAATATCATTTCTATAACCATACAACTGTATTTCAGTAAAAGTCCACGTTGAAAGTGATAAATGTTTTATAAAACGTCCAAATAAGAAAAATCCATATCCAATGAAATAACAACCACATGAAACATTTAGGACTAACAAAACAGAAAATAAAAAAGCAACGCAATCCCAACTTTAAACAATAAACAGAAAAATGTCAAACTAATAAAAATCAAAATTGATGTTGTGATGAGTTGGACCCATATGTACTTGCACCATTGGTATTATTCGGCTAGTGGATACCAAAGGTACAATTACGAGCATTGTGATCAACACCGTGACACTTCGAGCATTTCCTTGGATTTTTTTCGCTTTGACTTATCACTTGTTCGCGGATTGACTTCAAACGTTTTCCAGTACCACACCCTTTAAAACTGATTTCATGCTCAGTCAATTGGAATTCTGTCATTATAAGGTGGAGATCACCCGTCGCGCGTTGCAATGGCGCTAGTCTCCGCATTCGCAACTGGTTTTGTAAATAAGTGAAGCATTACAAAGTAGAACACACTATCCATACATCTATAACTCCCAAAACATGTAATCAAAAATATGATAAAGGTTCTACTAAATAATTGACAATCAAAGTAGAATTATTCATTGTTTGTTCCTCCAAAGCATAGTTTAAAAATATTACTACGAATCTCCAAAATTAATAACATAACACAAAAACAGAAAATTAAACAAAATTAAACAAAGTGACATGGTGTTCCACTCATAAAAAGACCTTGGAATCTAGCAGTTGGAAAAATCAATTACATAAATCATGTAAAAGTACCTTGGAATCTAGCGGTTGGAACTCATATTAGGCAATGTATGTACAACGATCTTCAATGGCCTGCAAGAAAAAAACCCATTAATAATTAGCTAAACGACAACAAAAATGAGCCAATTGAGCTACGCGCAAGACTTGACAAACGTGAAGGTCACATGTTTTTGAAGGCTTGTAGCTGTTCTTTTAATGGTTAAAGATCTTATTTTCAAGATAGGGCTATAGTTGGAGTTCTCTTTTGGTTGGTTCAACTTTAAGATCACATGCCAAAATAACATCTTAGACCCATTCTCATTTTAATTAACAATCGCAATCACTACATGAACTTGCAAAACAATGGAATTATAAGTTAACCCTTAGCCAAAATAAAAGAAACAACTTACAAATAGTGGAGATATATTAAGTCAGATCTTGATCCCATCCTCATTTGATCCGTTTTAACCCATTAAGCTACCCATCCTTTGCCCGTATTCCACATGTAAATGTACAGTAGATTAAACCCATACCTCATTGCACCAACATTCAACTCCTTAGCTGCTCATCTGCCTATATATGTAATAACATGGTTATCTAGTCACCTAATGTTACCATTCGTAAGGTTTGAATGTAGATAAGAAATCCATGTGAACAGAATTCTAGCACATACCGTATAAGGTAAAACATAAAAAATGAAACGTAAATTTAATAACATTACCTTCTTGTATCAGCCATAAACATCGATGATCAAGACGCAATTCGAATTGCAAAAAAATGGTTTTTTGCAAGAAAATAAAAAACCCACATAGAAGAAAGTAATCATATCTATAATAAAGGATTTAAGGAGGCATAATCCACATCAGGTGCAACTTTATGATAATATTTCTTAAATGCTTTAGAGGCGATTGCTAAAATATAAGAATTTATAAGAAAACAAGGATAGGCTAACAACAACAGTAATAAAGATTGAAATTATATAAAGGCCAGGAACAAACTACATGCTTAGCACTTTGTCAAACAACCGTTCTTTACAATTATATAATTCTCTTTTATGAATTATCAAGGAAGATTCAAAATAGGGATGAGCATTTGGTACCCAGTACCCGTACCGGTTGTTTCGGTACCGGGACTCATTTTTTCTGATTTTCGGGTAAAGTTACTACCGGGACCAGTACTAACAGGTACTCAATACCCGCGCCGGTACCCAACAGGTACCCATACCGGTATATCAGGTACCGGGACCGGTACCCATTTTTCGTTTAAAACGGTACCTGTACCAACCGGGACCGGTACCGGTCAGGTACGGGTACGGTACCCGTGCTCATCCCTACAACAATTCGTGTCGTAGCTTGTATCCATACCTACATCAAAGCAATCACGATTTTTGATATAGAAGGATGGACCTGCATTTTGCTATACCTCAAATGTTTTAAATAAAAAGGTATAAATAAAAAGGTATAGTCATATGGGCAATGGATCAATATGGTTAAAAGTCATCTAAAGTCTGTAGGAATGCGTCGGGTCAACTCTCTACTACTGTCTTCTGTTAAGCATACACACCTAGCTCTTTACCGGTCACTTGCATTGGTTAGCAATTACCATTTACCTTCTTTACACTTCTGATCATTTATGTCATGTTCTTTCCTTCCTTCAATAGCTTTCATGATTTCTCAATCTATGTATCCGGACCATTCTACACAAAATCAGAAATGTAGATATATAAGTGATAAATATATAGTTAGTATTGAACACATTATATAAGTTGATTGTTCATCAATAGTTCCACTACCAAAACACATTATGATAACAAAAAATTTAATCCTACACATGTACCTCTCAAACATCATTACCATTTTATTTTAAGCGTATCATTATCTAACTTTTGCAAATTATATAATAGGAAAAATCAAGATCATACAGATCTGACATGCCTTTCGCAAGGTAAAGTATTTAATATAGCATATTAGTAATTTAGGTAGCAAGTTAGAAGCTGTGAGATCACCATGGATCTATATAGGTAGCAATAACAATGTTGATCACCCATGATTATAAAACAAAATAACACGACTAAGACCTACTAATCATGGGAAACAAAATCGACCTAGCCCTAATTCAGAATCAAAAAATAACTCACCGATCAGTTCATATTTGTAATCCTTTGTAATCAAAGAAGCTACAAAAACAAACCATGTTACCTAGAAATATGTAACCTTTGTAACAAAACAGAAAACAACTCATCCATCCGTTATTGTAATAGAAAAAACCTACAAAAACAAACCTAAAATTAGATTAAGCATGAACTTAAATAAAACAAAACTTACACAATTCAATGGGGCTCGGATATGGTATGAAATGGGTAACCGAGAGGCTCTCACAGCCGAGCTTACCTTGCGAAACACAAAACCAAATGAAAGAAGAAGAATCTGGATTGGATCAGTACAATAGCAAAACCAAAAGATCCACAACATTGTAAACAAAGTCGGAAAGAAAATAACACTTACTAATTATAACTATAAGAACAAATGAGACTGAACCTGTGAATCGGTGGAATTAGGGCACATCAAGAAGGCTGCGAGAAGAAGTAAAACATAATTGATCAGGAACCGATAACCATCGCCGGCGACGCAGGTCGTCGCCTCTCACTGAACACCGGTTGAATCATCTACTCATCGGCCTCAGGCAAGAAGTGGTGGAGTCGATAGTTTGGTGAAATCGTAGTTGAGCTCTTTCTCTCTGCGCTTCTTTTCTGTGTGTGTTGGCGGTGACTAAATCGCCGGTAGTAGTTTTACCATTCATCAATGCCCTCAAAGTTGATAAGCAGAACCGAGAGAGGAAGAAGAGGGACTGAAAGCACGCGGTGGCGTGAGGCAGAGAGAATGAAGGAGCAGGTACGTATGGCTCAGTTTTCATCTTGGATGGATAGGGTAAATAAAGTCTTCTAACCCGGCTTATGAAAAATCCATCAAAGTTCATCAAAATTACAAAGCATCTAACACAATAGAGTCTTTGGGATTTTACCACAATGGACGTCACTCTTACCTGTGTACCAAAGGTCACAGGTTCGAGTGTTAGTAGCATCGATTTTAAGATGTAGTGTTCATTTTGATGCATGTTATTGCGTTGGCTTCCCGGGGCTCCCTTAGTTAACGCGAGGGGAGTCCATGGAGGTTTTCTCCCTATCAACTAGGCCCAGGGTATCCAGTCCCAATAGTTGACGTGGGGCTTCCTCCTGAACTGGCGTTAGCCTTGGATATGATCGGGTGAGTGGTTTAAAAGTCCTCGTCAGTGATCCTAAACACATTGCCTTTAAAAAAAATCTAACACAATAGAACAATTATATATAAACACATTGGTCAACATGTCTAACACACTACCAACAAAGAAAAATCTAAACTCAGATAAAGGGATACATCCTAATACACCACACACCACATCACTTAATTAAATCGAAAATTAGTAAGTTATCCTAACAAACCTGACAAAAAAAAACTAAAATTATAACTTGTTAGCAATTATAATTATAAAAAGTGTGGCTAAATAACAACTCTACATAGCACAAATAACACTAACCAAATACAATCATAGATTTATAAACTTAAACTCACACATTGGTAAAAAACAAACAATACAATTCGAAAATAGCTATGCTTAACACAATAACATTCAAGTTCAGAGTACATGCATCTATTGTGTCAGCATCAATTTTCCTATAGCATTGTGTCATCAAGTTTTGTGTATTCATCACACAACAACTACAATCATAGTTTATAAAATTGTCCTGACACACTGAGCAAAATAAAACATTAACGATGATATTATTTGATGGTAGTAAACTACTAAAGGTTATAAAAGTTAAGTTTTTATAACTTTAAGTATATACTTTTATAAATTAAGAGATTTATAAATAAACATGACTCATTATTATTCTCAATGTTAATCAATTTTATACCTCTTTTTATCCTAAATAAAGTATAACCTCACTATATGGTTATAACCCTTCCATTAATGAACATCACAAAATAGAAACCAACTTTTAATTATTGCACTCTCCATCTCATCTCACGTGTATATACTTCTCCCTCTTTAACCTCATGTATTAAATTCTTTATTGATGCATAATTAATGAGAGGATTAATCATCCTCCTCCTCGCACGATTTACACTAGAAACCCCATGATATCATTTATTTAATTATGGGATAGGACTAGCTTGGTGTCATAGTCCACTCTAGCTCTTTCTAGTTTAGACTTCTTCCTAAATATTAAATGAAGCATACGTACACTTGTGCACAAATGTCAAAAGTAAAATCCTTTAGATATTTTGTTTCCTACAAATCCTTGGCATACAATTCCTTACGCAACCTAGCTTCTCTTTTCATTTAATGAATAGAAATGATGAAGCTATGACCAACCACTCTTGTGTCCTCTCTTTTTGGAACACTTCACACAAAATTCAACTTTTCATTTACTCTAGACGTCCGGACGAAGAAAAACTCCACCACTCAAATAATTTTGTTTTCCATTCTTGGTAATATATAACCCAAAGCCAGTAATCCACAATTCCCTACTCTCTCCCTTGCGTTTACATACTGAGAGTAACTTCCAACTCTCCCAAACCTTCATCAATTTAACCATACAAAATATAAATACTTCTCCATCATTCCCCACGATAGAAAGAAACCCAAACCCACTTTTAATCTTTCAACCATATAATCAAACATCAAGCCTCAAGTTCATACCAACCGCATTCGAAGAATTACGGGTGGACTCAACGTTTCTACTACACTTCCTTCTCCTTGCTTGCTTTACGTGAGTAATCGTCCATTCTTATTTTTGTTCTATTATTTTGAGCTAGTCACAAAACCAGCTTACGAGCCTTATGAGTTAACCTTATTTAAAAAAAAAAAAAAAAACTACTAAACTCATATTTAACTAAACTTATATGCTTCAAAAGTAAACACTTTGTGTGTTAATCTTAAAATAAAGTATACTCAACTATTTTTCTTCCTCTGAGCTCTGTCACCAATTTCACGTTAAAAATCTAGTATCTTAAATGGGAGGACTCTTTTATGTCATACTTAGTTAAAAAAAATCTTATAATAAATATTTGGGATGTGAATTAAATGGCCCCTCCTGCACGAGTCAAATTTACTTTAGTGAAACTAGTATTCATATATATTTTTTATTATTATTTTATTTCCACTAAACATTCATGGAAGTTGGTAATATTAAAATTGTCTCAGATTTATTATTATACTTATTTCGATCATATTAATAATTAGATCAAACGGATCTCCGTTATCCATTAAAACTCTAATATTTGTAACTTTAATAAAGTACAATTTGTAAACTAAGTTGGGACTTTGAGTTATAATAGCCAACTGTTTTTATATATTTTGTATAAGCTAAATAAACATACATGTTATGCCATGACAAGAAATAGAACCAACTCAGTTGGGAAATATCCTTTATCTGACTCACTCGAAATTTAACTCCAAAGTATTAAAACTCGTTTACTTGAATACTCAAATACACTTATATTTATTTTTATAAAATAAATATACTTTTATCAAAACAAATTATTATCACCAACGGTTAGACGGGCTAACTCATTTAAAATGACTCGCGTAGTCTAAGTAGATGACTTAGACACTTGACTCAGAACACTAAGCCTTTAGGTGCCTTTATATGATTTAGGGCACGGATAGGTTGTCTTCTTATCACTCGGACTATTTGCATATTTCACTCACCACTTCAGGTGAGTATTCATAATCCCTTTTCATTTTCAAGTTTTGGGATGTGACATGTATACATATTCAAATATCAACTCCTTATTCATTTTACAAACAATGCGATTTCATTCCATGTCTATGTGTGATTGCATGCTATATGTCAAACTGTTGTGTTTTATTCATCATCCATCATTCATCAGTGTAATCATTAACAATACAAAGCCTACGGTAACAATGATAGATCTATTGGCTGACAACCCACCTAAATTTGACTGTATAGACGGCATTTGGGTGATTGAAACCTATTTTCATCATGCCATTAACCTGAATTTGACTGTATAGACGACATTCGGGTTATGGTACAAGTCATCAAGGTTTGATTATACAAAATTCAACATTGGTTTATTCACATGCTTGAGTCTACATTTGACATTTGAATCGCTTTTCAAACTACTATAAGTATTATAACCCTATGTTTACTCACCAACTATTTTTAGTTGACACTCTCTATTTTATACATGTTACAGGAAATGCAGTTTGAGCTATACTTGATTGATGCTACATCTAGGATGCTTTGGACCTAGTTAAATTAATTAAGACTTTATCTTTATGTTATGTCATGTGTATTTGAACCTCCTGTATGAATTGGAATTTGGTAATGGTTAAGTATTGAAACTTTAAGTAGTGTCTCGAGCATTTGGACAATCATCATGCCCCGACGTAAATTCCGCCGTCGGTTGGGGTGTGATAGATTGGTATCAGAGTCGTGGCTATAGGGAATTAGGTTATTAGAAATGGTGACCTAGACTATGGCTTTAGGTGTCCAAACATGAGTATCTCATGTCTTGCATGCTTATTACATATTACTCTATGTCCACATATATATATATATATATACATATATGCTACTTAATATTACCTTACTCCCTTCAACCTCTCCTACCACACACGTTTTCACTTTATACTACATTTGAGATTTCATTATTCTATTTACTTTTCAAGTTTTCAATCTCATCAAAGTTTAAGTTCTAAGTGACGGGCATGTAGTAACTGGAAGGGTGGACATCGGTAGCCATGTTTTCTGTCTATAAAGGTATTTCGTATAACTCTATGTCGACCGCTGGACTCGAATGCCGATCTAGGGAACTCTTGGCGAAAATGTCTTACCTATTAGGCCAAAGCATGCCACACCAAACGTCCCACGAACTAAAATAACTTTGATAAGTCAAGGTGATCGTTTTAAATGGTTACCGCTCAATACTATCATCATTTTACGATTCAACATGATTTACTTTTTCATGTTTCAAGTTTTATTTCAAATCCAAACTGAATGATATCACATGCCATTCCATCGATTTACAATATTTTCAACCTAAGTTTCATGTTTTTTATACACCCTTCACGTGTTTATTATGTGTCAACTCTTTTGAATCCTTGGACTCACATTCTATTTCACCTCAATTCAGCATGTCTATTCATTTCAAAGGCCGCCGTTCTGGAAACTCCGGACGCAAGATGGCTGCTCAAATAGCCAAGCAAATGGCTAAAGTCATCCCGGATATGATGGTTAAACTCCAACAGAACCTCAACACTAATCAGAATAACCAAGTTGGTGCTAATCCTCCCCACTGCACCTTCAAGCACTTCAACTCCTGCAAACCACCCATCTTCTACGGGTCTGAAGGGGCTACTGGCCTGCTCCAATGGTATGAGAGCATGGAGAACACTTTTCTCAACAGCGACTGCCCTGAAAATCTAAAGGTTCGTCATGCTACCAGTGTCTTCCAAAAAGAGGCACTCACCTGGTGGAACAGCGAAAAACACACTCGGGGTTTGGATGCAGCCATGGCCTTATCTTGGAACGAAGTCAAGGAACTCATGAACCGTGAGTTCTACCCTCGTAGCGAGATCATGAAACTCGAGGTTGAGTTTTGGGGACTGAAGCAAGATAGTGGCGAAAACTTAGCTTACAACACTCGTTTCAAACAGCTAAGCTACTTGGCTCCTCACTTGGTTGAACCTCTTTCTCGAGCCATCGAGAAGTACATTAAGGGTCTCCCAATTCAAATTCGAGACACCATGTGGGGTAGAAATCCTGAGACTCTCGCAGAGGCTATGCGTCTAGATGCAATCCTTACTGATGATCATGTAGAAGCAGGGACACTATTCAGAAAGGGCACTAAGAAACCATCCGACAAAGCCTCAACCGATTCATCTAAAGAGGTTAAGAATGAGTCATCTGGTGCTAACAAGAAGAAACGGAAAGCTAACCACCGCAACTATGCCGTTATCACACCAGCTACACCCATAGCCCAGGTTGCTCCTACTACCCAGCTGACCAAGAAGCCTTACGCTGGACCTTTACCTCAGTGTAATACCTGCAAATACCATCATCTTCCGACTACCCCATGCCGCCAATGCCTAAACTGTGGTCGTTCTGGCCATTATGCCAACACTTGTCGACAACCCATTCGACCTCAAGCCCAACAACCCTTTGCTCGAGCCATTTCTTTACCCAATGCTCCACCAATGAATAATGGGCGTGCTTGCTTTCAGTGTGGTGACCCAACGCATTTTCGCAATGCATGTCCCATGTTGACTATCGTGAACAACGCTCAAGCTAATCCAGTCAACCAGGGTGCACGTGGTCGTGCATACAACCTCAATGCTAACCAAGCTCAAGCCAACAACGAAGTGGTTAATGGTACGTTCCTCGTTAATAACCATTATGCCTCTATTTTGTTTGATACTGGTGCCGATAAGAGTTTTGTTTCTGTTGAATTCGAGCCCTTACTTTGCTACTCCTCGAACCACCTTAGAGAAACCTTTCACGGTTGAGGTAGCGGATGGAAAACCCATCACAATTGACTCCGTTATTCGCAACTGTATGCTTAACTTCAACGAGCACGATTTCCCCATCGACCTTATACCTATGCAACTAGGTAGTTTTGATGTCATAGTAGGCATGGATTGGCTAACTCAAAATCGTGCTGAAATCATTTGTTTTGAGAAGGCTATTCGGATCCCACGTGTAGATGGTCAGGTTTTGATGATCTATGGTGAAACACCCTCTAAAGGCCTTAAACTCATGTCATGCACCAAAGCCCGCAAATACTTACGCAAGGAATACATAGCATTCTTGGCCCATATTGTGAAGACAGATGTTAAGGAGAAGAAGATACAAGACATTCCAATCGCTCGGGATTTTCCTGAAGACGTATCTGGTCTTCCTCCTGTTCGACAAATTGATTTCCGCATCGATCTTGTACCTGGTGCAACTCCTGCGGCTAGGTCTCCTTATCGTCTTGCACCTTCTGAGATGCAAGAGTTGTCTAATCAACTCCAAGAGCTTTCTGACAAAGGCTTTATTCGTCCAAGTTCCTCACCTTGGGGAGCACCCGTTTTATTCGTGAAGAAGAAGGATGGATCGTTCCGTATGTGCATCGACTATCGTGAACTCAACAAGCTCACCATCAAGAACCGTTACCCCTTACCCCGAATTGACGATCTCTTCGATCAACTTCAAGGTGCCAATTGTTTCTCAAAAATAGATCTTCGTTCTGGATATCATCAACTTTGTGTCCATGATGACGATATTCCAAAGACTGCCTTTTGTACGAGGTACGGTCATTTCGAGTTCACAGTTATGCCTTTTGGATTAACAAATGCACCTGCAGTATTCATGGATTTGATGAATCGTGTTTGCAAGCCCTACTTGGATAAATTTGTGATCGTCTTCATTGATGACATTCTAATCTACTCCAAATCAAAGTCCGATCACGAGCAGCACCTACGTCTAATTTTGGAACTCTTGAAGAAGGAACAACTATACGCCAAATTCTCGAAGTGTGAATTTTGGCTAAAGGAAGTTCAATTTTTGGGACACATCGTCAATGACAAGGGTATCCATGTAGATCCTGCTAAAATCGAAACCGTTAAAAATTGGAGTATTCCTACTACTCCTACCGAAATTCGCTCTTTTCTTGGTTTAGCAGGCTACTACCGACGTTTCATTTCAAACTTCTCCAAGATTGCTTTACCACTCACTTCCTTAACTCATAAAGGCAAGCCTTTCGAGTGGGGTCCTAAGCAAGAGCAAGCATTTCAGACACTTAAACAAATGTTATGCGATGCTCCTATCCTAACACTTCCTGATGGTAACGATGATTTTGTCGTGTATTGCGATGCATCAAACCAAGGTCTTGGTTGCGTTCTCATGCAACGAGGCAAGGTTATCGCTTATGCATCAAGACAACTCAAAATCCACGAGAAGAACTACACGACGCACGATCTTGAGCTTGGTGCGGTCGTCTTTGCTTTGAAAATCTGGAGGCATTACTTATACGGTACCAAATGTGTGATCTTCACCGACCACAAAAGCCTCCAACACATCTTTGATCAAAAGGAGCTAAACATGAGACAACGACGATGGGTCGAGCTACTCAATGACTATGATTGCGAAATTCGCTATCATCCAGGCAAAGCAAATGTTGTGGCCGACGCTCTTAGTCGTAAAGACCATGTCAAGTCTATTCAACTTCGAAGCATTCATATTCAGTCGGATATCCAACTTTGTATCTTTGAAGCACAACATGCCTCAGTCACCGAGGGTAACATGTATGATGAGATGTCATGTGGTGCTGAACTCCAATTGGAAACCAAACCTAATGGTCTCCTATATTTCTTAAATCGTCTTTGGATTCCTAATCGCAATGATCTTCGTACTTTCATCATGAGCGAGGCTCACAAGTCCCGCTATTCTATTCATCCCGGTGCAGACAAAATGTATCAGGATCTTCGTTGTCATTGTTGGTGGCCCGGTATGAAAAAGGACATTTCTCTTTTTGTGGCTAAATGCCTCACTTGCTCCAAAGTCAAAGCTGAACATCAACGACCTTCTGGCTTGCTTGAACAACCGGAGATTCCGATGTGGAAGTGGGAAAACATAGCCATGGATTTCATCACTAAACTTCCACGCACTTCAGATGGTCACGATAGCATTTGGGTAATCATCGACCGTTTGACCAAATCAGCTCACTTCATTCCTATTCGAGAAAAGTATCGAGTTGGGAAATTATCTCGAATCTACATCAAAGAAATTGCTTGTCGTCACGGTGTGCCTTTGAGCATTATCTCCGATCGTGATGGTCGCTTTATCTCCCGCTTTTGGCAATCTCTTCAATCAGCCTTCGGTACTCGTCTAGACCTTAGCACCGCTTATCATCCTCAAACCGATGGTCAATCTGAACGAACTATCCAGACACTCGAGGATATGCTTAGGTCTTGTGTCATCGATTTCGGTGGCAATTGGGATTCACACTTACCTTTGATTGAGTTCTCGTATAATAACAGTTACCATACAAGTATCGGCATGGCACCTTTCGAGGCACTCTATGGTCGTAAGTGTCGTTCACCTATTTGTTGGAACGAGATTGGTGAAGCCCAAATCACTGGTCCTGAGTTAATTCAAGAAACTACCGACAAAATTATTCAAATCCGTGACAATCTCCTCGCTGCTAGAAGTCGTCAAAAGAGTTACGCTGACAAACGACGCAAACCCCTAGAATTCGAAGTCGGCGACTTGGTACTTCTTAAGGTATCCCCTTGGAAGGGAGTGGTCCGATTTGGAAAGAAAGGAAAACTAGCACCTCGTTACGTTGGCCCATTCAAAGTCCTTAAAAGGATTGGGAAAGTAGCTTACAAGCTTGAACTACCTTCTGAACTCAACAATGTTCATCCAACCTTCCACGTATCTAACCTTCGTAAATGCTTAGCCGATGAAAACCTTCACATTCCTCTAGATGAAGTACACATTGATGAATCAATGCACTTTGTGGAGAAACCCGTGGAAATCATGGATCGTGATGTCAAACAACTTAAGCGTAGTCGCATACCTATTGTCAAAGTTCGTTGGGAATCTAAGCGTGGACCGGAATTCACTTGGGAACGTGAAGACCAAATGAAAACCAAGTATCCACACCTATTTGCATCAGCCTCCTCGTAATCAATTTCGGGACGAAATTCCCTAAAGTAGGGGAGACTGTGACATCCGTCTATTTTTCATATGGTAACCCGACCCGTTTTCATTATCCATGTAATTTCGACTTTGATTCAAGCAATAAACCGGAATTTTAATAGTCATTCATTACTGGTTCATTATATATATATATATATTATATATATATATATATATATATATATCCATTATTCGTACTAAGTCATACCCGAGTAAACCCAACCCAAGACCAACGGTGATATTATTTGATGGTAGTAAACTACTAAAGGTTATAAAAGTTAAGTTTTTATAACTTTAAGTATATACTTTTATAAATTAAGAGATTTATAAATAAACATGACTCATTATTATTCTCAATGTTAATCAATTTTATACCTCTTTTTATCCTAAATAAAGTATAACCTCACTATATGGTTATAACCCTTCCATTAATGAACATCACAAAATAGAAACCACCTTTTAATTATTGCACTCTCCATCTCATCTCACGTGTATATACTTCTCCCTCTTTAACCTCATGTATTAAATTCTTTATTGATGCATAATTAATGAGAGGATTAATCATCCTCCTCCTCACACGATTTACACTAGAAACCCCATGATATCATTTATTTAATTATGGGATAGGACTAGCTTGGTGTCATAGTCCACTCTAGCTCTTTCTAGTTTAGACTTCTTCCTAAATATTAAATGAAGCATACGTACACTTGTGCACAAATGTCAAAAGTAAAATCCTTTAGATATTTTGTTTCCTACAAATCCTTGGCATACAATTCCTTACGCAACCTAGCTTCTCTTTTCATTTAATGAATAGAAATGATGAAGCTATGACCAACCACTCTTGTGTCCTCTCTTTTTGGAACACTTCACACAAAATTCAACTTTTCATTTACTCTAGACGTCCGGACGAAGAAAAACTCCACCACTCAAATAATTTTGTTTTCCATTCTTGGTAATATATAACCCAAAGCCAGTAATCCACAATTCCCTACCCTCTCCCTTGCGTTTACATACTGAGAGTAACTTCCAACTCTCCCAAACCTTCATCAATTTAACCATACAAAATATAAATACTTCTCCATCATTCCCCACGATAGAAAGAAACCCAAACCCACTTTTAATCTTTCAACCATATAATCAAACATCAAGCCTCAAGTTCATACCAACCGCATTCGAAGAATTACGGGTGGACTCAACGTTTCTACTACACTTCCTTCTCCTTGCTTGCTTTACGTGAGTAATCGTCCATTCTTATTTTTGTTCTATTATTTTGAGCTAGTCACAAAACCAGCTTACGAGCCTTATGAGTTAACCTTATTTAAAAAAAAAAAAAAGAAAACTACTAAACTCATATTTAACTAAACTTATATGCTTCAAAAGTAAACACTTTGTGTGTTAATCTTAAAATAAAGTATACTCAACTATTTTTCTTCCTCTGAGCTCTGTCACCAATTTCACGTTAAAAATCTAGTATCTTAAATGGGAGGACTCTTTTATGTCATACTTAGTTAAAAAAAATCTTATAATAAATATTTGGGATGTGAATTAAATGGCCCCTCCTGCACGAGTCAAATTTACTTTAGTGAAACTAGTATTCATATATATTTTTTATTATTATTTTATTTCCACTAAACATTCATGGAAGTTGGTAATATTAAAATTGTCTCAGATTTATTATTATACTTATTTCGATCATATTAATAATTAGATCAAACGGATCTCCGTTATCCATTAAAACTCTAATATTTGTAACTTTAATAAAGTACAATTTGTAAACTAAGTTGGGACTTTGAGTTATAATAGCCAACTGTTTTTATATATTTTGTATAAGCTAAATAAACATACATGTTATGCCATGACAAGAAATAGAACCAACTCAGTTGGGAAATATCCTTTATCTGACTCACTCGAAATTTAACTCCAAAGTATTAAAACTCGTTTACTTGAATACTCAAATACACTTATATTTATTTTTATAAAATAAATATACTTTTATCAAAACAAATTATTATCACCAACGGTTAGACGGGCTAACTCATTTAAAATGACTCGCGTAGTCTAAGTAGATGACTTAGACACTTGACTCAGAACACTAAGCCTTTAGGTGCCTTTATATGATTTAGGGCACGGATAGGTTGTCTTCTTATCACTCGGACTATTTGCATATTTCACTCACCACTTCAGGTGAGTATTCATAATCCCTTTTCATTTTCAAGTTTTGGGATGTGACATGTATACATATTCAAATATCAACTCCTTATTCATTTTACAAACAATGCGATTTCATTCCATGTCTATGTGTGATTGCATGCTATATGTCAAACTGTTGTGTTTTATTCATCATCCATCATTCATCAGTGTAATCATTAACAATACAAAGCCTACGGTAACAATGATAGATCTATTGGCTGACAACCCACCTAAATTTGACTGTATAGACGGCATTTGGGTGATTGAAACCTATTTTCATCATGCCATTAACCTGAATTTGACTGTATAGACGGCATTCGGGTTATGGTACAAGTCATCAAGGTTTGATTATACAAAATTCAACATTGGTTTATTCACATGCTTGAGTCTACATTTGACATTTGAATCGCTTTTCAAACTACTATAAGTATTATAACCCTATGTTTACTCACCAACTATTTTTAGTTGACACTCTCTATTTTATACATGTTACAGGAAATGCAGTTTGAGCTATACTTGATTGATGCTACATCTAGGATGCTTTGGACCTAGTTAAATTAATTAAGACTTTATCTTTATGTTATGTCATGTGTATTTGAACCTCCTGTATGAATTGGAATTTGGTAATGGTTAAGTATTGAAACTTTAAGTAGTGTCTCGAGCATTTGGACAATCATCATGCCCCGACGTAAATTCCGCCGTCGGTTGGGGTGTGACAGATGTAATATTAGCTATCAAAAGCCCAAAGAATCTGCTAGAAATATATAAAAGCTCTTCAAACCAGGTCGTAAAACAGGCAGCTAAAAACTAACTCAAAGAGGGTATAATATAAGCTAACAGGATGTTAAAAATCATCAAACTTGAATATGGGTAAATAGAAATATATGAACCTGCTATTTTCCTCGCCTATCCCAAAACTAATGAACAATAATTAAGAATCAAGTTACGTAAAGCTTTAATCATCTTATTTGTATTGCCTCACGCCACCGCGCACCCTAAGGTTTTAGGTTCAAAATCCATTGAGGGCAATTTGCACCATAGATTCCCACCGCCTCCCTCCGCCACCCTCCGCCTCCCTCCCCTCTTCTGCCTCCCTTCTACCCTCCGCCTCCCTCCTTCGCCGCCCTTCCCCCTCCACCCTCCGCCTCCCTCCTTCGCCGCCCTTCCCCTCCACCCTCTGCCTCCCTCCTACGCAGCCTTCGTCGCTCCTTTCCTCCCCCCTCGGCCTCGCCGTTCCAGCCACGCCACCGCCCCCTTACCCTCCCTTCCGCCGCCTGCTGTCCCCGCTCCCTGCTCCGCCCTCCGCCACCCTCCGCCTCCCTCCTTCGCCGCCCTTCCCCTCCGCCTCCCTCCCCTCTTCTGCCTCCCTTCTACCCTCCGCCTCCCTCCTTCGCCGCCCTTCCCCCTCCACCCTCCGCCTCCCTCCTTCGCCGCCCTTCCCCTCCACCCTCTGCCTCCCTCCTACGCAGCCTTCGTCGCTCCTTTCCTCCCCCCTCGGCCTCGCCGTTCCAGCCACGCCACCGCCCCCTTACCCTCCCTTCCGCCGCCTGCTGTCCCCGCTCCCTGCTCGTCGGATTTTGGGCGGCGCCGGACCGGCCCTAACGGTCGACTTAGTTTGAAAACTTGGTCCGGCCGTCTTGGTCCGGCCGTCTTGGTCCGCCGTCGTCTAGTCCGGCAGTCTTGGTCCGCCGACTCTGGTCCGACCGTCTTGGTCCGCCGACTTGGTCCGCCGCTCTCTGGTCCGGCAGGTGTGTGGTCCGGCGTTCTGGTCCGCTTCTTCCCTGGTCCGGCTGGTGTGGTACCGCGTTTTGGTCCGCCGGCGATCTGGTCTTCGCTTTTCCGGTCCGTTCCTTCCCTGGTCCGCGGATCTGGTACGCCGACCGGGTCTGGTCCGTCCCTAGTTGGGCCGCCGGCGGGGCTGGTACGCCAGCTTGCCCTGCCGGTCATGTAAAGTCTCGTTTGTAAACTCATTGTAACCGGGGGTCTGTCAACCTCTCCGTTGGTTTCCCCGGTGGTGCTCTCTCAGCACTCTCTCCTCCTCCTCGCGTTTCCTCTCGAACCGTGTGTTTCTATGGCATCCACCTCGGTGCCGTCTAGGGGCTCTGTTTTGTGCCCCTTACGCTCATTCCACTGTTGCCCTGATGGTGGTATTGGCTCCAAAGGGATCTCCCGCCTCATCTCGCACCTCAAGAGCCTTCACCTTTCTTCAGATGAGCGTCGGGTCTCCATTCGGGAAGCTTTGGCCTCTGATGCCGGGGTTTTTTCGGCTATGGACGCGGCCCTTAAAGGCTGCGGTTATTGGTTATGCGGACGGTGCATGAAAATTTATGCCTTGAGCCGTAGCTGCCACCACCCCGACGGGTTTGTCCGGTTTCCCGCCTCTGATAATGTTAGCGTTTGCCACATCTTAGGGATCCCCAGACCGTCCCCCCCTGCCCATGTGTCTAATGACCCTTGCTCGTTCCCGTTGGATGGGGGGCTGCTTGATCGGGTCTTTAAGGCCCGCGTTACTACTGTCAAGAGTATCCCCCACAGTTGTCGTCTCGCTTTCTCCCAGGCGCTCAAATTTGCCCTCCTTCGTGTGGCCGCCCACCCAGGTTCTGATGAGGCTTGGGTTAGGCTGCTTCTTCTCCCTCGGTGCACCCTGCAGGTTTTCAGACCTCAGAATCGGCATGACTGCCGCTCTGGGAACCGGAAGGCTCTGCAGTGCAGTTCCATCATGACATCCCTGGCTACTTGGGGGAGGGATGGGGGTTTTGAACAGTTGGTTAAGAGTATCCTTGACAATCCTGGGGGGGCCGGGGCTAAGGGATCTCCTGGCACTGTTTCCGACGAGAAGAGGGACCATGCGCAGCCCAACGTCACGCGATGCATCCGAAAAATCGCCGACGGTCATTTCACTGCGGCCGTTAAGGTGCTGTCTTCTTCTGGGGTGGCGCCATACAACGACGAAACCACGCGTGCCCTAGAAGCCAAGCACCCGTGCGTCCCGTCGCCTTCCATGCCCTCGACTCCCTTCTCTGAGCCCCCGCTTGTCTCGAGTGGGGTGCGGGTCCTTGAATGTATAAAATCCTTCCCGAAAGGGACGTCGTGTGGGAGGGACGGATTGCGTGCCCAGCACCTTATGGACAGCTTGTGTGGGGAGGGGTCTGCTACTGCTAGGGACCTCCTGGACGCTATTACAACGGTCGTTAACCTTTGGCTGGGGGGGCGGTGTCCGGTCGCCTTAGCAGAATTTGTTGCCTCGGCCCCCCTTACGCCGCTCCTTAAGCCTGATAACGGGATTCGTCCTATTGCCGTTGGCACTATCTGGAGGCGGCTGGTCTCCAAGGTTGCGATGCAAGGGGTCTGTAAGGCAATGGCTTCTTACCTTGGCGACTTCCAGTTCGGGGTTGGGGTATCGGGCGGCGCCGAAGCCATTCTCCATAGCGTCAACCGTCTGGTTGAAGAACGATATTGTGATGGGGGGCTCGCTTTGCTCACGGTCGATTTCTCCAATGCTTTCAACCTGGTTGATCGGTCGTCCCTGCTTCGTGAGGTCAGGCTTCGATGCCCGTCCATTTCGCCTTGGGTTGACTTCCTATATGGGCAGCCTGCCCGCTTATACCTGGGGGACGACCATATATGGGCCACTACCGGGGTTCAACAGGGGGACCCATTGGGGCCCCTCCTGTTTGCCCTCGTCCTTCACCCGCTTGTGCACCATATCCGTGACAACTGTCGCCTGCTGCTCCATGCTTGGTACCTCGACGATGGTACGATTATTGGGGACTCTGGGGAGGTTGCCAAGGCCCTCGGGATTATTAACGAGAGAGGGCCGTCGTTGGGCCTGACCCTTAATATTCGGAAGACGGAACTCTTTTGGCCATCCTGCGATGGCGAGAAAGTTCGGCCGGGCCTCTTCCCTGTTGACATCAGCAGACCCACCAAAGGGGTGAAGCTCCTTGGGGGGGCTGTCAGTCGGGATGGCCAGTTTATTCAGGGGCTGGCTGCGAGGAGGGCTTCTAATGCTGCCGATCTTATGCGCCTCCTCCCAACGCTGGACGACCCTCAATGCGAACTCCTCCTGCTTCGTTCGTGCATGGGGCTCGCCAAACTTCTCTTTGGCTTAAGAACTTGCCCCCCCCACCACATGATGGCGGCTGCTGTTGGTTTTGATAAGGATTTGCGGACGGCCGTTGAGGACATTGTTGTGTGCGGGGGTCCCTTCTTTGGGGATTTACAATGGCGTCTTGCCTCTTTGCCAACTCGGCATGGGGGTCTTGGGGTTTATTCGGCGGTCGAGGCCACTTCGTACGCCTTTGTGGCTTCGCGTGCCCAAACTTGGACTTTACAAGATCATATTCTTCGGGGATGCGGGGGCTGTGGCATGAGCCCTGACTATGAGAATGCTTTAGCTGGTCTCCATGACATTATTCCGGGCTTTGATCTGAGCGGTTTCACCAACAAGGACACCGCCCCACCAAAAGCCCAACACGTTTTGGCGAATGCCCTCTTTGGTAAAAGCACGCTCGAGATGGAAGCAAACTTTGGGATGACAGTTAGGCAAAAGGCTGTTTGGGATTGCCTCCGACAGCCACATGCGCAGGATTTCCTCCATGCTCTCCCTATTGATGGCTTGGGGCAGCACATGTCGCCTGTCGAATACCGGGCCATTCTCAAGTACCGCCTCATGGTTCCCCTATACCCGGTGGATGAAAAATGCCCCGTCTGCAACAAGGTGTGTTTGGATTCGTTCGGGGAGCACGCCGTACACTGCAAAGAGCTCCCAGGTTTCAAATATCGTCATGATGTAGTAAGGGACGTTCTGTTCGACATCTTCAGGCGAGCTGGGATCTCAGCCAGGAAAGAAGCTCCTGTTAATTTCCTGTCTGATCCCAGGGATGGGCGTTCCACTCTCCGGCCGGCCGACATACTTGTTTTTGGGTGGCAGAATGGGAAACACGCTTGTGTTGATCTGACGGGGGTCTCCCCTCTTGTGGGGCTAAGGCCCAGCACTTTCACAGCAGGTCAGGCGGCGTCAAAGGCAGCTGCTGGGAAGGTTAACAAACATGAGCAAGCGTGCATCGAAAACCAACATGTGTTTGTTCCTTTCGCCTTTGACACCTTCGGCCATCTAGAGACAGAGGCGGTGGCCATGTTGAACAGGATCCAGAA
>JBCNJP010000161.1:219496-240649 GCA_039602395.1 Deinandra increscens subsp. villosa
TTTCGTCATCCCACAGTGGCTGCATTTCAACCGAGACTTATCAATTCGGGGCGACGGAAGACCCGAACTTCTTTCTGACCGATTCTGTCCTCTCGCACTAAGCCCTAGTCCATCTGATTCGTTTGACCCATTAGAAATTAGGCCCGACGCCACGCCGGGTTGCGATGGGGACGAGTTGTTCGACATGGTTCCCAGAATTCCCTGATGCGCCAACTCCTTCCTCACGGCGGCGTAGGCGCCCTCTGCAGATGGTAATGGGTCCCAACAAAGAACCTATCTTTTTATAGAATCGTATTGTCGATCTAGAGCATTGAGAAACTGGAAGAGCTTTTGCTCAGATCTGATATTGTTGTACGTGGTGATGTCGGTAGCACACGTCATGGGGTTAGGATCTCGCCTCTCAATTTCGCCCCAAATACCTTGCATAACAATCCAGAAATCTTCAAGAGGTGAGCCGTTTTGTTTAATCTCATTGGCCTTAACGTGAAGGTCAAAGGTTTGGAGTTTATCCTTCCCGCTACTGTACGTTACCACCAATGCATCCCACAACGATTTTGTTGTGGGAAATTCGGTGAGGTTACTTGCGAGTGCGGGTTCTATATTTTGTATAAGCCATGAGAATACGACTAAATCGTCTTGTTCCCATTGCTCATACCCTTCATCTGTTGGATTCGGTGGCGGAGGTTTGCTAGATAAATGGCTTAATAAACTTTTCGATTTGCCACCGATAGCAACACGAATCATACGAGCCCAAAGGGCGTAGTTTTGGCTATTTAGCTTGAGGTTGATTTTCAAGCTATCGGAAAGGGTTTGCTTTTGGTTTTGATTTGGAATGTTAAGACTGTTTTTGAGAAAGGCTGTAAGTTGGGTAGATAAATCATCATTCTTGTGTGAGTCACCGTCATCCGACATGGTAGCTCACCGAAGAAGAGATCGGTAGATGATGAGCAAAAACGAGTAAGGGCCAAGAACCACTCACTGCTCTGATACCATTCAGTAATCAGAGAGAGCAAGAAAGAATTTGATTGTGAAATTGTTTTATACATCCGATTGATACAAAGGCAAGAATAGATATTGTGTACAAAAGTGTAAGAAAGGAAATACAATAATGGCTTTAAAAATAATTGATCTTGGACAACTGTAATTGCCCCATAATTGATTCGGTTCAAGTCAACAACCACGGTGGACGAAGTTTTGATGAGCCATTGGTGGAAAATGTTTGTCTAGATTCACATGGGAGGTAAACATGTCAGTAGTTCTATTTCAATAAATATCTTGGATTTTGAGTTTCAATTTTATGAGAATCAAAAGATTTGTATGTATAATGATGACAACTTATTTTACAAGTTTGTGTTGACATTCAAGATCATGAAATTTGTTTTCATTGGATTGGATTTTGTATACTTTCAAATAGAATCCAATGTATGATTTTTAAGCCTGTAAACGTTTATTTGTGTTATGTCTCTGCAGGTGATGAAATTCAAAAATTACATACATTCTAGAAGTAGTCAAGAGTCATACAACACGACCTGGGATCCCGTGCAAAAGATTACCAATGGTACAAAACTAAGTTCATTTGCCTAGAAAACAAAAGTGATAGCAAAAGTAATTTTATTAGTCTCCTTTTTCCTCAGGTTATGGCTCTCATTTATGCATTTTCATATGTTGTTTATAAGTCTTTATTTTCAAGTTTGTAACTTCTTTTATTGTCGATTGTTCGTTTTTTTCTTAAATTTCCAATTATCAAATTCCATTTATTATAATATTTTGAATTTTGGAATTTTTTTAAATCCACCCGTGCGTCGCACGGGTATCAAATATATATATATATATATATATATATATATATATATATATATATGGGGAAAGTTATTGTACAAATGGGACTTTCCGTATGAAGTGTGCGAAGGAGGGTAATATTGTCCGCGTCCGCTTGATAATCACAAGATCTTGCCACCGTGTTTTTGGTAGCAAAATGGTGACAAAATGGCAATTGTCATCATTTTGCCACCAAAATATGAATGGTGTCAAAAGGGCAATTGACATCATTTTGCCACCAAATATGTTGTAAAAACATGTCCGGGTCCTAATCACGTAAGTTATACATAATCACGCAAACTTTATTTTATAAGCAATTGTCACCATTTTGCCACCAAATATGTTGTGAAAAATGTACATAATCACGCAAGTTATACATAATCAAGCAAGTGCTTTATTTCATAAGAAATTGTCACCATTTTGCCACCAAATATGTTTTGATAGCAAAATGGTGTCAAAAAGGCAATTGTCACAATTTTGCCACCAAATAGCATAATCAAAAAAATTGCCACCAAATATGTTTTGGTAGCAAAAATTGTGTCAAAAAGGCAATTTTCACCATTTTGCCTTTATTTCATAAGCACTTGTCACCATTTTGCCACCAAATATGCTGTGAAAAAATGTAACCAATATGTTGTGAAAAAATATACAGGTCATAATCACGCAAGTTATAGATAACCACACAAGCTTTATTCTCATAAGCAATTGTCACCATTTTGCCACCAAAATATGTTTTGGTAGCAAAATGGTGTCAAAAAGGCAATTGTCACAATTTTCCCACCAAATACAATAATCACGCATGCTTTATTTTATAATCACGCAAACGTCACTTGGATGCATACTCGAGTTCTAAAAAAAAGTTTTTTTAACTTCAAAAAAAGTATAGCAATACTATACTCAAATTAAAGAAAATTAAATGCTCGATTTTATGATGTAATTTTTTTAAAAAACCAATGTCATATGAAAAAGTTATAGACGTTTAAAAAGAGATGGGGAAAACTTTTTTTATAGGTTATACCCATATTACCCCTCTAAGTTATTTGCACGCTTAATTTTTTTGTTTTGCATCTGGATTAGATCTCCCAAATCTGGACCACTCATTTATCAAAATTAAAGGCTAACATCACTTCGCACACTTCGCACGGAAATATCCTTTTGTATTTGAACTTTTACATATATATACACACACACACACACACACACATATATATATATATATATATAGGGGATGGTTATGGTGAAAACCAGTCCGAGTTGGGAAAACTTTCGAAACTCTTTAAAAACGGGGTCAAAAAGTTTTTTTTTCATTCAAAATTTTTTATGGTGGTTCTTTAGGTTATATATATATATATATATATATATATATATATATATATATATATATAGGGAGAGAATCATTTGATAACTAATTAATTTTGAGAACTTTTGAAAAACCATATTAAACTACTAGTTTATATATATGCAACCCCCCCCCCCCCCCATTATAGTGGTCTTCACCTAAAATTAGTGGTTGAGATTTAGTTTTCAAAAGTTCTCAAAATAAAAGTTCTCATTTGAACCTAACCCTATATATATATATACTAGTTTTTTATTTCTGTGCGACGCACGGGTGGATTTAAAAAAAATGAAATCCATAATTTAACATATTATAATAAATGTAGTTCGATAATTAAAATTAAAGAAAAAAATTAACATTTGACAATATAAAAAAGTTACAAACTCTATAATATTTGTTCAAAAAAATATGATACAAAAGTAAATGGTATTCAAAAAATCATATAAGAGTTCTTCACATTAATCATTTTGATTATACATACTTTGATACAACGTATCAAAATAATAATTGATACAGGGTATCTAAAAAATAATACCGGAAGCATTGGATCATACCCGATGAAGTTAAGAAATCTTTCTAACTCAGAAACATACACTTGAACTGCTTCTTCCAAGATGGAAATCTGATTCTTTTGCCTGCTTAGTAGAAATTTCCAAAACGATAACCAAATCACATCTATATTATAAAACTAACCGTCACTGCTTGCAACAGGAAGGAAAAAAATACAAACAACTTATTCAATACTCACAGTTTGATATCATTAAATCATGATCACTTCAAAAAGGTGACAAATATTAGTTTTTCTCATTGTGTTTTAATGCCTCTTTCTAAAATTTTGTATGCATCTATTGCTATGCAAATATGTGTTTCATACTGATTTTCAAACCAAGTCAGGATGTATCTAGATCAAAAACTGAACTTAAAAAATGAAATTATTCAGAAATCATACATATATAATGCATACAAAAATGTTGTGTAACACCCCAAAATTTTATGACTTAATTTATATACGTGTGCTATATTTGTTAAGTAGCTGAAATATTTATGATATAATATATATACGTATAATAGAGAAACGCCACAATTCGCGTATGAATATTCGACACGAAATTCGAGGAAACGTCAGGAGACGAAATTATAGAATACGGTAGATAACGAAAAATAAAGATCATGGGCACAGACGGATCTGAAATCCGAGTTATAACGAAGCGGGAAAACCGCAAAATCGTGATTTAGGCCCGGTTTGTAATAACCGTAAATAAGGCACGAACATCACTAAAATAACACCAAAGCGAAATTAGAATATCAGGTATTGCTAAATACTTGATTTATAATCATTATAAAATATATTTGTGATATTCGGCACGAAAAACGGTGGAATCGGTAACCATTGCTGTTACGCGATAATAACCAAAATCAATTCGGTTAGCCGTTCGAGATGTTTATAACACCTCGGCAAAGTATAAATAATTATTATAATATCTATAAAGAATTTCAGTCAAGAAGACGTATTCGGTCTGTGAAACGGCCGAGATCGCGACACTGATTATACGCCCTTTCTACCCCGTAATTATAGAACATTCACCGGTTTGCGGTTTAACCGACAGAATAAATATAATATTTATATTTATTGGACTCCCGTAATATTTTAGATGTTCGGAATTTTTATAAACCGTTTATAAAATATTAAATTATTTAACGAGCTTAAAATACGGGTATAATACCGTACTATTAAATACTACACCACATAAAACATCTTAATTACTTTTACTTGTTGCCTACTCTTGTCCAAATTTGCTGTCAAAAATTATGAGGATTCAGCACTCGAAAACATTAGTCAGTATATTACGTGTTGAATTCTTACCTACGAAGTATTATTTCATTTGAAAATCTACGTACTATATATACATACATATGCATACACTTTCAACACACACACAATCAAATGCAGCAGAAACAAACAAACGAAAAAAAAAGACATGTGAAAGAAAAAGAAAGGAGAAAAGCTGCAACAGTTCCCCCTCGTTACTCTTCTTCTCCGACAGTTCCCTGCAGCTCACCCGGCGATCTTCACGGCGACGTAGTCCCCTCTCTCTCTCGTTGTTTTGCCGGCAACCCATCACAGCCCCCTTGCTGCCCACGAGGCCACGATACTCCAGCCGGCGAACCGAAGCTCGACAGCAGCTGAATCAGCGGCAGCAGCACCGAGCCGCAAACCCAGCGAGCACCATGCTCCCCCGTTCTTCCGAGCAACCCTCGTTCCCTCGTTCCCGTTCGTTTTTCCGGTAAAGCACCCCACGACGGACTCCATCTTTCCGGTGAAACTCGTCACACCCAGTAACCACCAGCTTCTCCGGCGGCCTCCGGCCAAGCGAATGATGATCGTGGTGGGTCTTCGACAACGAGAATGGTAAGCGGTGGTCAGTCGGTTGTTGGTGATAACAACGGTGGTGGTTGTGGGTGAAGATGATGATAGAAATAACGAGGTTGGCGACGGGCGGGCAACAGCAGCAAACCAACGGGACGGAGGACAGTGGCAGCAAAGGTGGTGGTTGCAAACGGGTTTAAAACCCGGTAAAACCCGACACCACCGTCTCTACTTTCGGTTAAATTTCGGTAACGTACGGTTGACCACGGGTGACGACGGCAACGACGGTGAACTACTCGGGATGGCGGAGAATGGTAGCGGTGATTGGCGGTTGATAACGGTGGATAAGGGTGGTCGTAATTCGAGCTAGAAAAAGGGACGTCGAGATAGCCCGTTTTCACTTTCGGACGACGTTTCGGTGGCGTAACGAGGTCCAAACGACAAACCGACAACGGGGAAATGCTCGTGGCAAGGAGCTAGTCGGGAATGACTATTTATTTGTCTAAATCAGACAACTTTATTATTCGGTTATTTTGGACTCGTTTCACGACCCGTCAAGAAGGTAATCACGTTAAATATTTGTTATTATTACAAATATTATATTTTAAGTTAAAGTTTATATCAAATCATCATATAACGAGATAAATGATATAAATATATATTTAAGACGAATAAATATATATAATTATTAATCAGTTTTATTAAAATTGAGTAAAGGAATATTATATTTAAATATTAAATGTATATATATAAATATATATATATTTAATATAAAAGTTAACGATAATTATAAAGTAATTATCGGGTTAAAGAATGTTAATATATATATTGAAAAATATATAAAAGTGTTAATGTCATAATTAGGGTTTTCTAGCCGTTGTTCTGTCAAACCCAAACAAACGGTAATGAACTAAGCTTTGAAATTTTAAAGCATGTTATAAAATGTTATAGCGGATAATACCTTAAGTTGGTTTTGAATAAAAATGAGTTTTGATCAAGAAATGAGAGTAACGGGAAATTAGGGTTTCCAAACATGATTACTTAATATAAAACAATCCGAAGGGTATGGAGACTTGATTTTTGACATGAAACTATGTTTATATATATAATAAGTATATATAAAGTTAAAATGGATAAATGGTAAAGTATTTAAGATACCGAGTTAATCGGATATGTAGAAGTTCGCGCGGACCGGAAGGGTAGACGCCTGTACACTGGGATTTCTGGCAAAAGCGAGAGTGTCGCATAAATCCCAACTGGGAAATGGCATCCCTCACTGGGCGATCCCGGAGTGAGCGTTTACTTATAGGAATGCGTGTCTTCATATTATTAACGAAAGAAAAGGATAACGGCCCAAAGGGCATTTTGGTCATTTTGACCTTTAAAAGGAATAAACTTAATAACTAAGTATTATTAAGTTAATGAAGTATTAAAATAAACATAGAAAGTGTTTATTATATTAAACCTTGCGTTAACGCCGTACAATACGCAATTAGGTTTAATTGGAAGGCATTGCGGAGACTTTCTCTGAATTAACTGCTTAAGAGAATAAGGTGAGTTCTATGAGCCCACTTTTAAATGTTTTAAATGTTTTAATATTTTCGGGCCTGATATACATGCAATAATATACATTCAACTGTTTACTTGAAAAGTATTTGAGATGCCTTTACTTGTTTTGTGTTGATACACATACTTGGAAAAGTTATAATACTTATAACTGTTTTAAAGTTATTATTACCTGTTATTACTTTTTCGGGAAGGTTATAATAAACGGGTAATATAAAGGATGAAACTTTTATATAAAGCTTTGAGAAATGAAAAATGAGAATGTTTGGTCTAAGCCTATGTATAGGACTAAGCGTCGGGTAAATATGATCTTATTAGCCTTGTTATGCAAGACCCATAACATTATATTTATGAAACGCTTATTTCCATATACGGGTAATGGGCTGGTGTTGAAACGGTTATGAGTCCAAATACAAGAGTTATTTAAATGGACTTTTGAAAAGGATGAAAAGGTTTAAAAGGTTGAAAAGGTTTTAATCTAAGCAGATATTGTCTAGAGAAAGGGAAAAGGTGGTTGTACAATCAGAAGCGGGGAATGACGGTTCCCCGGGGTAACGACGGTTACTCTATGAAAGGTTTCGGGTGGCGACGGTTACCCGAGGGACTAACGTGGTTCCAATAGACAATGCTTAGTAGAATGAATGGTTAAATGTTTTGGTATAATTCTGTTATGTCTTATACCTGATAAAGGATAAATGTTTTGGTATAATTCTGTTATGTTTTATACCTGATAAATGTTTATAAAGAAGGGGTCGTTAGGCCCAAATGTTTGAGGTAAACCTTTCAAGGAAAGGTAAAGTTTTAAAATACTTAGAACTCACCAGCGTAAGCTGACCTTTAAAAACATGTATGTCAGGTATTGGTGATGTTTAAAGTAGCAAGGGAAGGGCTCTAGCAAGGGCAGATTAGATGGCCAAGCTATCAGGAATGACTCGGTAGTAGACTGGCATAGCTATAGATAAGATCTAGTTATAGATTATGTTATTATCTTCCTTACTATTGTAACTCGTATATATATAAATGAAAAGTTTTTAATTTCCGCTGCTTATTTATCTCTGTTGTACCATGTGTTCATGAGTAAATCCGACACGTAACCCCTCCTGGAGCCAAGACTGGGAGTGGGCGTCACAAGTTGGTATCAGAGCCTTGGTTTAAGAGATTTAGATACTAGCACGGTATCTAGACTTAAACTAGGACTCTTGGTAAACAAAGTAAGGTAAGATAGGGAATGTAAATGCCAGTCAGGATAGTCATGCCCATAGGAAAAGGTTGCACCAGGAACATAGGAGGTAGGACTTAAGGTATGCAAGTGCGGAGAATACCCGATTGCAGTTAGCTACTGCAAATTTGGTATTTTACCCAAATGAACATATCATAGGTTCTAACTGTTGTGTGGCCTAGTGCGGGGTAGGTTAATTGACAGTGAGATACGTGGTCAATAACTTGTAAAGAATGCCTAGAGAAAGGTAGTTTTAAAGGACCGGTTTTAAAATTTCCGGTAAGGGGTGAAAGGAATAGAACGGACACCAGGGATGACTGTGATGAGAATAACTGGGTTTTGAACGCATCATAATTATATAAGTGCACGTATATAATTATCATGAGTTCAAAATTTGGAGACTTCACGTCACATGAGTTCTGAAGTGTCAGACTATTTTGATCATAAGATCAGAAGATTAGAAATCATAGTCATGATAGGAATGCAAATAGGACATCCGATACGAAATCTGATGTCAGTAAAGACGAGTACCTTCAGTAAAGAAATGAAAGCCGTTATGTTAGAAATAGTGGCAGAAGCATTGAAGGTTACGTTGCTATCGATTGTTAATCGATTTTCGGAAGCTTTGACGAGAAGAATGTCCAATAAAGCGACTACTAGTAGAGCTGGTCCCGAGGAAGCTTTTGTGTAGATTCTTGATGAAAGACAAACGGAAACGGCCCGAGAATGAAGAAGGTCTTGAAGACAATGACGGCAGATTCCTCAAGAAGGCTAAGGGAGCTTTTGAACAAAGAAGGCCGATATGCCAGATGTGCGAGAAACGTCATCATAGGAATTGCATTGGAGAACTCGGGAACCGTTGAAGATGAAAAGAGGTGTAGACAAGCCTAAATGTCGCCTTAAGGCAAGGAAACTGTAGACGTGATAGACGTTGTCACGGTAAAGAAGAAATGAGAGTTGCTATGGCGAGAATAGTGGAAACGACGTTCCAAGCTACGTTACTACCTTCAGAAGACCATCACTATAAGTGATAGGCCGGAAGGCTCGAAGCATAAACTAGCAGTTTAGGATGGCTCAAAGAAGATGACAAAGGTTACCACAAGATGGATCGAGAATCCACAAGCTTAGGAGTATGGAGGTCCAGAGTAGACCAAGAAGAACTTATGATCCTAAGAGATGTTGTTTCTTCAAATGGCAGGATGAAAGCACACGATGATTGAACGAGCTACGTGAAGAAGAATATCAACATAAGGAGAGGAAAAGCATTGTCAGGGAATCCCGTAGTCAAGCTACCTTAGACAACTTAGGATTACGTCTTCCTTAGGACAAATGCAAAGACGTCAAGATAAATGACCTCAAGACGAATGTTGATACACGAGACGACGCCTGACGATTCGATATTAGCAGCAATGGCAAACTTAGAAGTCGGAATTCGATATTAGGAATTGTCACACAGTGTATTACACCGATGCGAATAAATGATCAGTATTTGACGAATGTTCTTCTTAAGATCAATGTCAAGCTAGAGATGACAATGGAAAATTTAGACGCTTAATGAATTGGCTCGCGGGATGCTACGCGCAAACTGTCTGTAAGAAGGAGCTCGACTTCATATGCAAGGATCGTGATGGCTCGGCAGTAAAGATTACAAAACGTGGAAGTACATGGGTCAGGAGGTAAGTCATACTCGATGTATGCCATTGACTCAGAGGCAAAACCAAGAAGCCGAAGAAGCGTACCAGTGAATCCAATGAACAACTCGTCAGATCAAGAAATGGGGTTACATAATCAACTCGACGCCAGAAAGCAACGTCAAGAGTAACACCAGAAGCAACGCCAACAGCAACACAGAAGACAACGCCAGAAGTAAACACCGTACCAGTTATCTCCAACAGAAGCCAAAAGATTTTTTTAGACCAAATATATCGCCTTAGGATACTCCAGCAATTTCAAGACAAAGGATGGAAGCCAAGGATATGCATAGACTGCAAGAAGAAGCTGTCAGTACAAAGCAGATATCCTTTGTCAAGGATCAACAAAGTACTCAAACAACTACAAGGAGCAAGACGATTCCCCAAAGATGATCTGAGATCAGATTAGCACCAGCTAAAGGAGTAAGAATGAAACGGTAAGAGAACGGCTTTTCGGAAGCAAAATGATCGTTACAAGATGATTAGTAGTGTTGATTGGAATGACGAACACTCCTTCAATCCCAGAAATCTCGTAACTGAGCTAATGCTGACAAATGACGTTCTAAAGTTCTAAAGGATGGTGAAGAATGCATGAAGCATTGGAAGGAAGTACTTAGGATCAGGAAACGGGAGAGAGGCTATGTTAGTACATTTGAAGCCGCTAAGACTTTCCAAGGATGTAACACCATTAGGTTGACTAAGAAGATGTCAAGTCCTTTTGGAGTCCTAATCAGTAGCAGGCATGAAATGAAGTAATGAACAAATTAACTTGGGCATCAGTACGATCATTACCGATTAGGCCTAATGGAAAAGGGAAATTGCAGCAAAAGTATTTACACTCAAGAGATGCAAACAACAAACGAGGTTGTACGCAGAATGTCCAAATTAGTTATTTAAGTAAGTAATAGATAGTCATGAATTATACTGATTTTGTTGTGGTTAGAATAGTAATATCGCCCTACACCAGACTAGTAATAGTACGCCTCTAGTTGTATCCAGGGTGTGGTGGATACGCCGCTGGTACATCCTATATATATACACCTAAGGTACAACCAGAAGTGGCACTAGAATTAGTCTCGTGCAGGTAGATATTACGGGCCACTGTGGAAAACGAATAAGTAGCATTCATGAATATATATCACTTACTAACAAGTGACTGAGGGACTGTTGATGTCCAGAAGAGAAGTTCAAATCTTTTAGCATACGGATAAATGTTTAACGTACGCAGAAGGTTAAAGCAGAATGACAGAAGCTTCGCGATAAATTTCAACTTTAGGAAATTCGAAGCAAATTCCGGTGGGATTCATAATCAGGCTACCACTACATATAGCTAAAGAGTTATGACACCACCTAAATAGTATGTGATTGATAAAAGGAAGAGTTCCTTTATTTTGAGAAACGTATTCTCCCAAATCGTTAACTAGACTGTTCGTTAGGGATACGTTCCTAAGAGTACTAGCATCAGTTATAGAAATGCGGTTCACATTCTAAATTGTGAACAAGACTTCGTGAATAGAATAGTTAAAGTATTACCTTATAGGTAATAGAGTTAAATGATAGATTGTCATAGAAAGTTTGTTACGATGTTAAAATCGTAGCCCAGGAACCAAGCTGGTTCATGTGATATGGATGCATTAGATGCATAGAAAAGTTTCCGGATTAATCCGGGAAAGGAAAGAAATGTGAGAATGTGAGAGAATCTCATTTGTGAGTTAAATCACATTTTGAGCAAGTTTCGAGGACGAAACCTTTTTAAGGGGGGTAGAGTTGTAACACCCCAAAATTTTATGACTTAATTTATATACGTGTGCTATATTTGTTAAGTAGCTGAAATATTTATGATATAATATATATACGTATAATAGAGAAACGCCACAATTCGCGTATGAATATTCGACACGAAATTCGAGGAAACGTCAAGAGACGAAATTATAGAATACGGTAGATAACGAAAAATAAAGATCGTGGGCACAGACGGATCTGAAATCCGAGTTATAACGAAGCGGGAAAACCGCAGAATCGTGATTTAGGCCCGGTTTGTAATAACCGTAAATAAGGCACGAACATCACTAAAATAACACCAAAGACGAAATTAGAATATCAGGTATTGCTAAATACTTGATTTATAATCATTATAAAATATATTCGTGATATTCGGCACGAAAAACGGTGGAATCGGTAACCATTGCTGTTACGCGATAATAACCAAAATCAATTCGGTTAGCCGTTCGAGATGTTTATAACACCTCGGCAAAGTATAAATAATTATTATAATATCTATAAAGAATTTCAGTCAAGAAGACGTATTCGGTCTGTGAAACGGCCGAGATCGCGACACTGATTATACGCCCTTTCTACCCCGTAATTATATGAACATTCACCGGTTTGTGGTTTAACCGACAGAATAAATATAATATTTATATTTATTGGACTCCCGTAATATTTTAGAGTTCGGAATTTTTATAAACCGTTTATAAAATATTAAATTATTTAACGAACTTAAAATACGGGCATAATACTGTACTATTAAATCCTACACCACATAAAACATCTTAATTACTTTTACTTGTTGCCTACTCTTGTCCAAATTTGCTGTCAAAAATTATGAGGATTCAGCACTCGAAAACATTAGTCAGTATATTACGTGTTGAATTCTTACCTACGAAGTATTATTTCATTTGAAAATCTACGTACTATATATACATACATATGCATACACTTTCAACACACACAAATCAAATGCAGCAGAAACAAACAAACAAAAAAAAAACATGTGAAAGAAAAGAAAGGAGAAAAGCTCGCAACAGTTCCCCCTCGTTACTTTCTTCTCCGACAGTTCCCGAGCTCACCCGGCGATCTTCACGGCGACGTAGTCCCCCTCTCTCTCTCGTTGTTTTGCCGGCAACCCATCACAGCCCCCTTGCTGCCCACGAGGCCACGATACTCCAGCCGGCGAACCGAAGCTTGACAGCAGCTGAATCAGCGGCAGCAGCACCGAGCCGCAAACCCAGCGAGCACCATGCTCCCCCGTTCTTCCGAGCAACCCTCGTTCCCTCGTTCCCGTTCGTTTTTCCGGTAAAGCAACCCCACGACGGACTCCATCTTTCCGGTGAAACTCGTCACACCCAGTAACCACCAGCTTCTCCGGCGGCCTCCGGCCAAGCGAATGATGATCGTGGTGGGTCTTCGACAACGAGAATGGTAAGCGGTGGTCAGTCGGTTGTTGGTGATAACAACGGTGGTGGTTGTGGGTGAAGATGATGATAGAAATAACGAGGTTGGCGACGGGCGGGCAACAGCAGCAAACCAACGGGACGGAGGACAGTGGCAGCAAAGGTGGTGGTTGCAAACGGGTTTAAAACCCGGTAAAACCCGACACCACCGTCTCTACTTTCGGTTAAATTTCGGTAACGTACGGTTGACCACGGGTGACGACGGCAACGACGGTGAACACTCGGCATGGCGGAGAATGGTAGCGGTGATTGGCGGTTGATAACGGTGGATAAGGGTGGTCGTAATTCGAGCTAGAAAAAGGGACGTCGAGATAGCCCGTTTTCACTTTCGGACGACGTTTCGGTGGCGTAACGAGGTCCAAACGACAAACCGACAACGGGGAAATGCTCGTGGCAAGGAGCTAGTCGGGAATGACTATTTATTTGTCTAAATCAGACAACTTTATTATTCGGTTATTTTGGACTCGTTTCACGACCCGTCAAGAAGGTAATCACGTTAAATATTTGTTATTATTACAAATATTATATTTTAAGTTAAAGTTTATATCAAATCATCATATAACGAGATAAATGATATAAATATATATTTAAGACGAATAAATATATATAATTATTAATCAGTTTTATTAAAATTGAGTAAAGGAATATTATATTTAAATATTAAATGTATATATATAAATATATATATATTTAATATAAAAGTTAACGATAATTATAAAGTAATTATCGGGTTAAAGAATGTTAATATATATATTGAAAAATATATAAAGTGTTAATGTCATAATTAGGGTTTTCTAGCCGTTGTTCTGTCAAACCCAAACAAACGGTAATGAACTAAGCTTTGAAATTTTAAAGCATGTTATAAACGGATAATACCTTAAGTTGGTTTTGAATAAAAATGAGTTTTGATCAAGAAATGAGAGTAACGGGAAATTAGGGTTTCCAAACATGATTACTTAATATAAAACAATCCGAAGGGTATGGAGACTTGATTTTTGACATGGAACTATGTTTATATATATAATAAGTATATATAAAGTTAAAATGGATAAATGGTAAAGTATTTAAGATACCGAGTTAATCGGATATGTAGAAGTTCGCGCGGACCGGAAGGGTAGACACCTGTACACTGGGATTTCTGGCAAAAGCGAGGGTGTCGCATAAATCCCAACTGGGAAATGGCATCCCTCACTGGGCGATCCCGGAGTGAGCGTTTACTTATAGGAATGCGTGTCTTCATATTATTAACGAAAGAAAAGGATAACGGCCCAAAGGGCATTTTGGTCATTTTGACCTTTAAAAGGAATAAACTTAATAACTAAGTATTATTAAGTTAATGAAGTATTAAAATAAACATAGAAAGTGTTTATTATATTAAACCTTGCGTTAACGCCGTACAATACGCAATTAGGTTTAATTGGAAGGCATTGCGGAGACTTTCTCTGAATTAACTGCTTAAGAGAATAAGGTGAGTTCTATGAGCCCACTTTTAAATGTTTTAAATGTTTTAATATTTTCGGGCCTGATATACATGCAATAATATACATTCAACTGTTTACTTGAAAAGTATTTGAGATGCCTTTACTTGTTTTGTGTTGATACACATACTTGGAAAAGTTATAATACTTATAACTGTTTTAAAGTTATTATTACCTGTTATTACTTTTTCGGGAAGGTTATAATAAACGGGTAATATAAAGGATGAAACTTTTATATAAAGCTTTGAGAAATGAAAAATGAGAATGTTTGGTCTAAGCCTATGTATAGGACTAAGCGTCGGGTAAATATGATCTTATTAGCCTTGTTATGCAAGACCCATAACATTATATTTATGAAACGCTTATTTCCATATACGGGTAATGGGCTGGTGTTGAAACGGTTATGAGTCCAAATACAAGAGTTATTTAAATGGACTTTTGAAAAGGATGAAAAGGTTTAAAAGGTTGAAAAGGTTTTAATCTAAGCGGATATTGTCTAGAGAAAGGGAAAAGGTGGTTGTACAATCAGAAGCGGGGAATGACGGTTCCCCGGGGTAACGACGGTTACTCTATGAAAGGTTTCGGGTGGCGACGGTTACCCGAGGGACTAACGTGGTTCCAATAGACAATGCTTAGTAGAATGAATGGTTAAATGTTTTGGTATAATTCTGTTATGTCTTATACCTGATAAAGGATAAATGTTTTGGTATAATTCTGTTATGTTTTATACCTGATAAATGTTTATAAAGAAGGGGTCGTTAGGCCCAAATCTTTGAGGTAAACCTTTCAAGGAAAGGTAAAGTTTTAAAATACTTAGAACTCACCAGCGTAAGCTGACCTTTAAAAACATGTATGTCAGGTATTGGTGATGTTTAAAGTAGCAAGGGAAGGGCTCTAGCAAGGGCAGATTAGATGGCCAAGCTATCAGGAATGACTCGGTAGTAGACTGGCATAGCTATAGATAAGATCTAGTTATAGATTATGTTATTATCTTCCTTACTATTGTAACTCGTTATATATAAATGAAAAGTTTTTAATTTCCGCTGCTTATTTATCTCTGTTGTACCATGTGTTCATGAGTAAATCCGACACGTGACCCCTCCTGGAGCCAAGACTGGGAGTGGGCGTCACAAGTTGCTACCACATTTCACCTCCTAAACTCGATGCACATCTAAAAGGCTCTTAACTTCAAACTTCAACTCTATTTAGACATAAGGTAGTATTATCCATAGCTTATTACATAAACCACTCTTATGTTTGCTGAAAAAAGAAGCTGCATACACTAAAAGTAATAACCACAAATCGGTGTTACCAAGTAAACAAAGTATATATGTACCCCTTTCACCTAACAGACATAGTTAAAGTTGCTCACCAACAAATCCAAGACAAAAATTATATCACATGATGATGACTAAAAAACACGGCAAGACGATATAATGTTTAACAAATCAGATGATGACTAAAAATCCTTTTATTTAATCAATCAGTACCTGAACCATATCAATTGTCATGAACAGACAATATATTTGTATTGACACAAAATCCTCTTCATCGAGAACGAACCATAATTGTAACATTTGTAAAATATCCGATTGAGAAATCCGACCCGTTTTGAATTTACGCGATTTACCGATTTGTAAATTACTGAAAACCGGAAGAATTTTAGGGTGTTTACACCCCAATTAATGGATCTAAATGATTTATAACCAATTTTCGAAAGCGAATACTTAATTTCAATCAATTGGAATCAAATTGGATGTCTCGAATTGAAAGAAAAGCAATTTCTGATTTTTACGCGATTTCGGTACACGACCCGTTGTTTACCGGGAATCTCGGATTTGGTCATCATATATCAAATTCATCATTTTTATGAGTCTACTAATCAATTATCATGTCATGAGTCATCACACACCTGATCGAGTCATGAATCGTTGGTGATTTGCCCAAAATCGATACGTACGTCAAAACCGACCCAAAATGCCTATTTCGACCTAAATTGTGCATACGAATGAGTTACGTGACATATTTGTTATCATTTTGAGTGGATTTAATATTGTGAGAATGATGGGACCCTTAATTGTGTGATTTGGGAAGAAACGGGACTCGAAAACATCAAAAAACGAAGAGCCGAGCACGCGAATCAGGAAATCGATAATCATGAACCAGACTACCACTTTAGGGCGGTACGCCCAGAAATGAGAGATTCAGGGCGGTACGCCCACGGGCATTTTTGGCAGAAACCCTAAAATTCGGGTATTTAAGCATCATTAACCTCCTTAGCCCCCATTTTCCTCCCCCAAATCACTCCCAAACGACCCTAAACGGCTGGAAACCGTAGAGATCATCTTCCTTGAAGATTTGAGGTCCAAGATCAAGACTTTATTGCTTAGGATCAAGCTAGAATCATCCCTTTCGGTATGTAAACTTCAAACTATGTTGTTGGAACTTGAATTTTCTCTTCTACCCTCATCAAGATCTGAACTTTATATGATTTTTGGCATGGATCCATGTTGTATTTGATAGATCTAGGGTTTATATGAGTAAAGCTTCCACCTTTTTGCATGATTTTGCCATTTCACTTGAATCCATGATGAAGTCTCTATAGATCTAGGTTTTTCATGCAATTTGATGTATGGATCTTCATAAAAGTTGTGATTTTGATTATGGATCTGAGTTTAGAACATGATGAATGCTTGATATGTTATAGATCTAGGGTTTCTTTGATAAAGATTGGATTTTTATGTGTCTAAATGACTAGATCTAAGAAAAACATGTCATCTAGGGTTTGATTTAGTAAATTCCACACCAAGATTGTATCTTTAGGTTTCAAATGGACTTGATCTACCTCATGAATGTTGCTTAGGACCAGATCTATATGATGTGAGCATCAAGTTTGGATTTTTGGGATAATATGATTGATCTTCAATATGTGTCTCATGTAGGGCTAGATTTGTGTGTCATAATCATCAAGATGACATTTTTACATCATAAAATGTTTAGATCTATAATATTATTAATATGAAAGGTTAGATCTATATGTGAGATCACCAAATTATGGACTTTTATGAGTTAAAGTGGTTACATCCACCAATGTATGCTAATTAGGGTTTTGTTTTATGCCCAAAAAGTTGACTATCATGCTAGATTTGACTAGATTCATGCTAGAGTTGACTAAGTCCATGCTAGATTTAAGTAGATATATAAGATCCATGATAAATTATTTTAGATCTGATCTTGTATGTTAAAATTTGATTTACCTTGTTAATTTACCATGAAAATTGACTTTGGTTGACTTGGTTTGACTTTTATATTAGTAGTCAAATTAGGGCCCCTTGACCTTGCCTTTAGTAATAGGATTGGACCCTTACCGTACGTATCATCTCGCCGAATCACCAACGAGTCGTCGAGTCAGTCGTGTCGTGAAATTTAAGCTATTTAACCATTTGATTAATTATTTGTTTATTTATTCTCCCTTTATCTCTTCTAGTCGTCAAGATTATCATTGGGTCTATCTTTCCTCATTTCATGGTGTCTTTTCTCTCAAATTGTGTCTCCGCACCAGGTGAGTATTCATAGCCCCTCTTTCATTTCAATATTTTGGGGTGCAACATGTATCAGTATTCAAAAACCCTAAACTCTTAATTATGCAAAATCTATGCGATTCTATGTGTTCTATGTGTGATATTCTATTGTGTGAAACTTGTTGGATTCTATGTGTGGATATTCGCTAATCGCTAATCGCTAATCGCATGTGTACCATCAACCTTTGAGCCGTGGTAACAATGATAGATCTATTGGCTGACAACCCACTCGGCATGCTTCGCGTGTAGCGCCAGGTGATTGCTCCCTTATTGTCTAGGTTTGGTGCACATCATTTATATGACTTGTTGATCATGATTGGATATTATCGCTTGACTCATTTAATCGCAATGTTTAATCTACGTAGTATTCTAAACCTATGTTTACTCACCAACTATTCGTAGTTGACCTTTATTTTATACATGTTGCAGGACTTGCTGTTAGTTGATGACTTCTTGCTGATGACACTATAGGATCGCATGTGGACTTAGTGTGACCTAATTAATTAAGTTTATTTGATTCGATGTAGTTTATTTTATTCATGTATTGTATTGATTACTTATGTTTAATGAAATGGGTTGATTAAGAATATCGCAACATTTAAATAGTGTTGTGTGCATCTGGACAATCATCGCGCCCCGACGTATTCCGCCGTTGGTTGGGGTGTGACAATAATAACCAAATATTTGAATTGATAACTAAAAATGTATCATTTTATTGCAATAACCAGTTTAGAAACAATTCAAAGACCCAATAAGGTCAAAACCATCAAAAAACAGTGAATCACAAAGTTGAATGAAGAATAAGACGAACACTAACATGAAATCTTTAACGCAAAAAATAAATCCATGAAACATCAAATGGCGTGTAGGGTTCTGTTACATCACAATTCTTTAATAATCTGCGAGAATCATACATAGACGAATACTCAATTTTACAGATTCAGAAGATCAATTTTTAGGGCTTTTATATTTTAGGGTTATTTAAACCGAATCATATATGAGAATCGATTTCGATATCTCAAATCAAAATCATGATTCCCTTATATTTTAAATAGAAATAAGATTTAGAGCAAATCGAAATCGATTTCTAGGATGTTCTATAAGGTTCAAATCGCAAATCAAAAAACAAACAAAGGATTTAAAACATAGAAGAACACAAATCCGAATTAGAAAAACGGATGATTTGCAATTGATAATAAATTAGATCTTACCTTGATTCAAAGAAATTGAGGCCGAGATCGACGGAGGCGATATTTGGGATCAACAGAGTGGGGCGAAGACTTCGAACAAACTAGAGTAGAATGAAATTGGGAATTAGGGTTTTTGTATATAAGCCACATAGAAACATCGGTCGGGTTTTTTAGTTAGGATCCGCGTTAATTAAAGGCGATATCCGTTTGTCATCTAGTAGAGAATGATTTGAGTGGGAAAATGATTCTAAGGATTGTTGTGGTGATGCCATGTGGCATCCAATCTTTTCATATATATATATATATATATATATATATATATATATATATATATATATAGAGAGAGAGAGAGAGAGAGAGAGAGAGAGTGCGGTTCCAGTGAGATCACTAATTTTGCCGAAGTTCAGTGAGGCACAATCAGGACCATTAGATTAAATGATTGATGGATAAGGCTGCAAGGGTAAAATAATGAAAACAAGTATTGTTGGGTTTTTTCAAGTTCCCCCCATTTTTTAAACGGCCATAACTTTTTCATACGACATTATTTTCGAAAACGAATTTCACCATAATTATCATCGTGATTTTATCTTTAATTTGAGACTACGTTTGCTCGATTTTGAGAAAAGATTTTTTTGACGTTTTTAACGTTTTCCAGCACAAACACAAAACACAACAGTACAGACACACAACAGACCAGCACAGACAAGCACATATCAGCACAGAAGACCAATCTACCAGCACAAGAGCACAATTTCCACCAGAACAATGTATAAAAAAAATTTAAAAATTTTAAAAATATATATCTAGGCTTCGAATTAAGGTCTGAAAAATCAGCAGGACCCTAAATCGCAACTAGCAGAATAAAAAAATCGTTCTGGAAACGCGTCGTAAAAAACGTCAATTTTTTTCCAAATCGAGCAAACCTAGTCTCAAATTAAAGATAAAATCACGACTACAATTATGGTGAAATTAGTTTTTAAAAATAACCTCGCATAAAAAAGTCATGTCTGTTTAAAAAATGGGGTAAACTTGAAAAAAGTCAAAAAGAGTTGTTTTCCCCATTTTACCCTTCCAGCTTTAAAGATTCCTTCCATCTCATCTCCTCCAATTTTATTCATCCACCACTTAATCTAACGGTCCAGATTGTGCCTCACTAAACTTAGGCAAAATCAATTACCTTATTTGATCCGCCTCACTAAACTTAGGCAAAATCAATTACCTTATTCGAGTTATCCTACATCCAGCAAAAACGCTACATCCATTGCGGATTCATCTGGGGCGTCCATCAAGATCATCCAACAGCCAGGATCTATGGTGTTTTCGCCTATGGTGTTTTCGGTGGGGGAAAAAACACCATAGGCGGAAACACCATAGATCCTGGTTGTTGGATGATCTTGATGGACGCCCTAGATGAATCCGCAATGGATGTAGCGTTTTTGCTGGATGTATTTTACCCTAAACCTATATATATATATATTATATATATATATATACATACATACATACTAGGGGGATACCTGCGCGTTGCCGCGGTGGCAATTCATAGGGCGTTATTTGTCTTATGTTAGCCTATTCAGTGGCGAAAACAATATACAATGTGTGATATTCATTGTTCTTAGCGCCATGCGATGCATCGACATTTATAATGTGGTACATGCGCGATGCGGCGATGA
>JBCNJP010000161.1:241149-266149 GCA_039602395.1 Deinandra increscens subsp. villosa
TTATTGTTTGACTGGATAAATACATAAAGAACATGGTTAGAACCTGCAAATAACTTCCAAACTTGCTATTTTGGGTTTTAAATTCTCCAAAGACAACATAAGGATTTGACCAAACTATTTACAAATGTTTACAAAATATCATATCATAGGTTTTCAACAAATATTAAACTCAATGTAACTTGCCAAATTCTAGCTATACCATATTGTAGTCAGAGTGCCCAAATACATCTAAAGCAAAATCCAATATAAACTGAAAATTTACATTACATGTGCAAGTGGTGTTGCTACCTTCTATCACTATCACAACCGGGGAACAAATTTAAACTGCGAAACAGTTGATATACACAAAAAACCAAGAACAAAAAGAGACTAATTTGGAAATTTAAAGCCACTTTTCTAACATCAAAGTGACATTGATAAAAGAACAAGATTGAAAACATGAGACACATAACTAAAATCCATACCAACGTGGGTAATATATGCCAACATTTGAGCATTTTTTCCTAAGATAGTTAAAAACAATATTCCCATGAATAACAGATCCCAATACTTGTAACCCTTTCCTTATTATTAAAATTGTAGCAGCTCCATTCCTCATATAAATTTGATCTGTAGAATATAACCAAATTCCCTCATAATCTTTGCTCCCTTTAGTAGATTACCAATACATTAAAAAAAAACCACTTTATTAAACTAACCTTTAAATAAAGTACACTGCTTAGTCCAAACCACATAAAAAAGCATTATCCAGATTTCTCATAACCAACTTTTTACCAACAACACACTCAATCTCAGTGGCCAAAACAATAATCCTATAAGGACCAATTTCAGCAACTATATTTGGGGCCTAAAATTTTCCCATTCCATTAGAGTAAGCATACTTCCAGTCAAACAAGTCAACTACCAAGCAATCTGTGCACCCACCGAATATCAAGAATTATTAAATTCCCTAGACCATAAGAGCTAAATTTATCCCAATGGTAAAAAATACAGATATAGAAATTTGACCCCACTCTAGGAGTGATGGCCAAATTCACAATCTAAAATCAGCAAAAAAAAACCAAACTAAACTCATACCCAACTCATATTGACACAAAACCCTTTAATCACACCAGTAGCTATGATAAGTATACTATAAAAAATAACATGCCATCAACATAAGAATATCCAAATTGAACTTCAGCCCTTCTTTGCACCATCCAACAAATTTCAGCAAAAATTTGAGCATGTCCTTTATTATTGTCAGTGAGAAACAACCTACAACCTCCTTCTGAAAATCATAACACACCCAAATCCAATACTAATAAAGCCAAACTCACTACACCTCATGCTTCCAAATGTCATATACAGAATGTTGTATAGAACTATACAAAATCCTTAGCTCTATACAACAAAACCACCAAAAGCACAACTCCCTCCCAAACGAATACTACATTTGAGCCTATTTGTAAACAACAAAGATGGAAAGCAACATTATCCAAGGTCATATAAAGGTGGATAAAGAAATAAGCAGTCAACGAATGCAGGCTAAAAATTATAGTTAGAAAAACTAATTTATGAAAGGATGATTTTAGACCTGTTACGGATCGGTAAAATGCAGGCTAAAAAGTGTATTAGGAAGCTAATTATAACTCTCGGTAAAGTCACTTGTTCAATAAACATAAGGTTAAACGGGTCAAGCATGTCTAATGATAAAACATATATTATTGACTCTAAAATGAGTTTGCTTTCTTTCAGGATAAATTGCACTCTCCACACTGTATTTACAAACCAAAACATGCTCTTTTATACCATAAACCATAACTTTAAACTAACAAAAATCTGCACTTTTATATAACAATTAGATTCAAGGCTATTCTTTATCTTAAAACTTTTGACCATTCATGTAATTCAAGGCTATCTCACAACATGCTTTTTTTTTCATTCTTCGATTTTGTCCTTTTTTCTGTTTTTATGATTTTATTTTTTAGAACTTTTTGTCATCCCAGAATTTAGTTGTAATCCACTTCTTTGGTCAAAAAGTGCAGTCCAATAATGAGGTCAAAACCATAAATGAGATTGAGGATATACCCACCAATGACCAGCTACTCTCAATATATTATATGGACCACTACTTGAGATCGTTGAGTTAAATTTTATTTAAAGCTACAATCAGATTCTTCCAAAACCAAAATTTACAATCAAAACCACAAACTTCAAACAATATGAATGGTCAAAAACACCGCCTTTACTTCAAACAATATCGACAAAATTCAAAGCTCAAAACAGAGAGTAATTGTGGGTGAGTGAACACCAAATGTGTTCTTTTTATCTCTTATAAAATTGTTAAAAACATTGTTATTAGTTTTACCCCTCGACCTGGTAGTTTTCAGTTTATTTATTTCATTTTATTTGTTTGATCCATTCATATGCAAATAGGGTGATGTTGCCACTTCTAGAGTGTTGACCCACTATTAACCACCAAAACCACTTAACTGTTTTCACCCACTATTACATACAATTCGAATGTCCCATGACCAACTATTTGACCCATTAGGCTAAACTTATAATATGCATCATATATAGGTGAACTTACATATTTTTTCTAAAATAAAAATTAAATCTTGACCTAATTACTCTATGCCTTTTTTTAAGCTAATCAATACTTCTTTAAGTACATAAAAATAGTGGGTCATACAAAATTAAATTAAATCTTTGATAGATCAGTTGCATCCAATGAGGTCATGAAAAAGTCCTTTGTTATTTGTTCTTTTACAACACATCCATAGACTTTATTGAGTCTGCCTTCTACTTTTTATCATCCTTAAGATTTGAGATTATGTACTTCACTTTCAACCATTTGAGGAGTAGAAAAATAGCCAAAATTTGTATTATCATATATGATTTTGTGAAGAAAGTTGAAAGCATGTCATCACATTTGGTAAAATCAATATAAAGTGAGCATGTTTACTATACCCATAATAAACTTAAGCTGAGTTCCATTTAATGCCTAATTCAAAGTTGGCAACTAAAAAAAATAAAACCCAACAGCAGGCAAAGCAAGAGAAGAGAAGTTACCCAGATACTGTGCAGACCTTCAAATAGTAAGCTAAGTCTCCTATGAAATTTGTAGCCACTGCAAAGACTAGGGTTGTTCACGATCCGAACCGAACCGAACGGACCTTTGCTCGTGTTTGGTTCGTTTACAAACCGAACCGAACCGAACCGAGTATTTTTTCAACCGATCCAAAATCGAACGAGCGACTTTCGATCCGAGTATTTTTCGAGCGATCACCGAGCAAATTTCGAGCGTCGCAGAACAAAAAGGAAAGTGACGTGGGTGGTGATCTGACATAACACCTTCATCCATGTTTCCAATTTTAAAACATTTTGTCCAATAACTAATACACTAGTCTTGTTTGTATTTTATTAGACCAACTAACACTAATATGAACTGATATAATTATAATGAATGCACTCTTTCTTTTTTTACCATTTTCCCTTTGTACATGTCTTCGATGTCTACAAAATTTAGATGTGCTTCAGAACTATTCTTTCGCTTTCGCTTTCCCTTTCTAGTTGCATCAACATCTTTACTTACGTTTTCCTCGTTTTTTACTTCATCAACTAACTCAAAACTCTCTCCATCATTTAATTCAACATGAGAAGTCTCGATACCATTGGATTCTTTGTGAAAAGACATTCTATATAAGAAAGAATTATACAAAGATTAATAAAAACAATAACAATGGAGGAGGCTAGAGAGAATGGAAGCTACAAAGATGATAAACTAACATATTAAACTTACATCCAAAGTCAAATATTAAGTGCAAAGAATTATTAGAATAATGGAAAATCTTAATTCCAATCTTAATTCCTTACATAACAAAATTAAAATTGATAAAATAAATAATAAAAATATATAAATTAAATAACTAAATGTATATATATAAATTCGAGCGAGCATCGAGCGAACGCACCTATGCTCATACTTGGTTCGTTTTACAAATCGAACCGAGTCGCTCGGTTCGTTTTTAAATCGAGCGACAATCGAACAAGCATTTTCCGAATATTTTTCGAGCGAGTTCGAACGAGTTTCGAGTTTCGAACTTTTTGGACAGCCCTAGCAAAGACAGGTGACTAAATCAAAGATTTGGCCAACTTAAAATCATTAAACTCAAAGAAAGGTGACTAAATCAAAGATTTGACCAACTTAAAATCATAAAACCCACATAAAATCAGTTAATATATCCCCAAATTTTCTCAATGATGATGATTTGTGTTTGTGTTTGAGCCTCACCACATAGTTCTTGTTACTCAAATCTAAGTGTTAGAAAAAGGTTGAAGAAATCACAGGGTCCAGTCTCTACAACATTCCCTTTCCATATTTGGGGTCAAGACAGCCTGTTTACAGCCCTGTTCACAGCTCATTCCCTGTCATTTTCTTCCATATTTAGTTCATGTAATTCACTATAAATTCCTTGTAATTGATTCATTGTAAACACTTAAGAAATACACATCAAATTACCTCTTTCAATCAAGCTCTGATTTTCATTTTGATACATGGTATCAGAGCAGTGTCTTTGGTTTTAGGACCAACATTGCTCATCATCTACCATTAGCCCATTCATAATATTCTGGTCGTGGGTCTGAATTCTGGTCACCATGACCGAAGGCGGCCTCAACAATTCCGACTTAGCTATCCAGATCTCAAACCTTCTTAATAATGGTTTGAATCAGCAACCCCAAAACCCAAAACTCTCCGATACACTCCAAATAAACCTGAAACTCAGCAGCCAAAACTACGTCTTATGGACACGAATGATCCGTGTCGCAATAGGCGGAAAATCCAAAGCACTATTAGACCACTTGACCGAACAGCCTCCAGGAACAGGAAGCGAAGAGTACGACCAGTGGGAACAAGATGACCTCGTTGTTTTTTCTTGGCTAATACAAAATATAGAGCCGACTATCGCCTGCAATCTCAACGAATTTCCCACAGCAAAGTCGCTATGGGATACTCTAGCAATCACCTACAGCAGCGGAAAAGATAAGTTACAAATCTTTAATCTTCATGTAAAAGCTAATGAAACCAAACAAAACGATGCTTCTCTTAAAAATTTATGGATCACTTTACAGGGAATATGGGGAGAAATCGATAGAATCGACCCCAATCCTATGAAGTGCCCAGATGATATAAAAATTTATAACAAAATTAGATCAGATCAGAAACTATTTCAGTTCTTACATTCATTAGATAAAAAATATGATCATATAAAAAGAGAAATTCTTCGGTGGGATCCTCTGCCTTCAGCAGAAGAAGCATATGCGGCTGTGAGGAGGGAAGCAGCCCATCAGAACATCCTCGGGACTGTTCCAGTCGACTCTCAAACACAACATGGGATAGCGGCTGGACTCATAGCCGCCGGACAGACTGAGTCAGATGGTCTAGGGCTCGTCTCAAGGGGACGACGGTCAGACCAGAAAGCGGTGACAATCCGACCAGATAAATCAAAGCTCAAATGTACACATTGCGGGATGACGAAACATACCAAAGAACAGTGCTTTAAAATTGTTGGATACCCCGAGTGGTGGAATGACGGCCACAAAAAAGGGAAAGGCGGAACCGTCACCGGAGGCCACTCCGATACAATCAACAGCGGCGACGGAGACCACCAGAAAAACGGAAGCAGTTGCGGATTCGGTGGCATAGCAGCGGCTTCCAACTCCGACCAAACAGGTAACAATAACAAATAGGTAATGGAACATTATCCTCTGAATTTGGTGGTTTTTTTTATGGCATACGATGATGGGAATGAAGGTGCGCCGGCGACCGATTTCGGTGGTTTAAAGATGTCAGCGACGCATGAGGAAAAGGAAGGTACACGTGAGGAAGACTCCTCAAACCCTAAGTCCTTTAATCCCCACATATTATTAAATTTACACAAATAACCTCCTTGTTTAGAAAAGTTTAAAATAGGCCCTAAAGATGGCTTTGCTAATATGGTAAGTAACCAACATAAAAAGGAACAAGATTTGTGGATACTTGATTGCGGGGCAACCAATACTATGACATTTGATAAATCAGATATCGCCTTAACATCCACGCCACAAAAAAAAACAGATTCAAACGGCAAATGGAGGAATAATGGTTGTAAAAGGCGGAGGAAGTGTCGCGATAACACCGACACTAAAACTCTCGAATTGCCTTTATGTGCCCTCCTTATCCCATAAACTATTATCTAGAAGTCATGTAACGAAGGAGTTAAATTGCAGTGTCTTAATGCACCCCAATTTTTGTATTTTACAGGATATCCGGACGGGAGTGATCATTGGGCGTGGCACTGAACGTGATGGTTTGTATTATGTGGACGAAGTGACTCAGGAAGGCACTACTATGCTTGCCCATGGAACTACAAATAGAGAGGCTTGGCTCTGGCATAGACGGCTAGGACACCCATCTATCGGTTACTTACATTTATTATTTCCGAAAATTTTCCCTTCAAATAAAGTGTTGGATTGTGACATTTGTGTGTTGGCCAAAAGCCATAGACAATCTTTTAAACTAAACAACACTCGTATGGACACACCTTTTTCATTAATCCACTCAGATGTGTGGGGACCCGCTGAGGTCATAGCGGGTCAAAACTTTCATTTTTTCTTATTATTTGTTGATGACTGCACCCATATGACATGGATCTATTTTTTGAAACACAAATCTGAAGTAGTTGATAAATTCACCACGTTTTACACAATGATCCAAACACAATTCCAAAAGGGTATCCAAACCCTAAGATCTGACAACGGGGGAGAATTTGTAAATACCCGAATGAAACAATTTTGTGAAACAAAAGGCATAATCCATCAGACCTCCTGCCCTCACACTCCTGAGCAAAATGGTACCGTGGAGCGTAAAAACCGTATTCTTCTAGAAATAACTCGTGCCCTCCTGATTGAATCTCAAGCCCCTAAGTTTTTTTGGCCTGAGGCCCTTGCAACGGCTACTTACCTTTTAAATAGACTACCGACTAAAGCTCTTAACCTAAAAACCCCATTACAAACCTTAGCCGAATTCACCAAAGTTCCTCCAACACTTACCTTACATCCTCGAATCTTTGGGTGCTCCGTGTTTGTCCACATTCCCAAAACCGATAGGACCAAACTAGAACCGTGTGCCGAAAAGTGTGTTTTTGTAGGGTATGGAATTAATCAAAAGGGGTATCGATGCTATAGTCCTAGGAAACGTCATGTATATACCACCATGAATTGTGACTTCCTTGAAATAGAATTCTTCTATAAAGCCCAACACAGTGGTGGAGGGGAGACTGAGATACATGACACACTGAGTTGGCTTACGGACATATCATCCGGAGAAGAAATAAGTCACGATATTCCAAATGAGTCACCAAGTCCACAACAACCTGCATCCACCAGTGCCACAACACCAACTCCTCCTGACCGGAAGACCGAGGTAAGTACTTCTCAAACCCATGAATACGACCAAAATAATGAAACCCATGAATATGACCAAACTAATGAAACCCATGAGTTTGTTAGTGAAGCTGTAGGGTCAATCGAACCACGGGAGGACTTAACGCAATAAGACACTGTCTCGAAGTACCCCCTACCACCAAGAAGTAACCGTGGTGTTCCTCCGAAACGTTATACACCAGAACGTCAATCCAGAGGCTCTAGGTTTCCTATAGCTAATCTAGCTAAAAGAAATCTAACAAAAGATGCAAAAAACTTTGAGTCAGCATTGTATGTAGAACAAATTCCAAACTGCGTTGAAGAAGCCCTGAAGTCACAGAACTGGAGAAATGCAATGAATTTAGAAATGAGTGCACTTACAAAAAACGATACATGGGAAAAGTGTACTCTTCCCCCAGGAAAGAAACCTGTTGGGTGTCGGTGGGTCTTCTCAATCAAACATAAACCAGATGGAACAATCGAAAGGTACAAAGCACGATTAGTTGCAAAAGGGTACACCCAAACATATGGAATCGATTATTCTGAGACTTTCTCTCCAGTTGCTAAAATCGACACAATTAGAGTTTTATTCTCTATAGCAGCTAATAAAGACTGGCCACTCCATCAGTTTGACGTGACAAATGCCTTTCTACATGGGGAGTTAATAGAAGAAGTTTACATGGATGCACCACCCGGATTTACAAAAGAATTCAAAACAAAGGAGGTGTGCAAACTAAAGAAATCTCTCTATGGTCTCAAACAATCCCCTCGAGCATGGTTTGGAAGGTTCACCTTAGCAATGAAGAAATACAGATTTCGACAAAGTAATTCAGATCACACCCTCTTTCTCAAACGAAGGGGTAAATTAATAACCTGCCTAATCATATATGTCGATGATATGATCATCACAGGGGACGACAATGAAGAAATTACAAAACTAAGGGAGAACTTGTTCTCAGAATTTGAAATGAAGGATCTAGGTAAACTTAAGTACTTTCTTGGCATTGAAGTCCTAAGATCAAAACAAGGGATCTTCATATGTCAAAAGAAGTATGTGTTGGACCTTCTAGCAGAGACAGGGATGCTTGACTGCAAACCCGCAGAAACTCCGATGATGATGAACCACAAACTCCATGTGATCAAAGGAGCAGAGGCAGCCGACAAAGAGAGATACCAGAAACTAGTAGGGAAGCTAATCTATCTTTCACATACTAGGCCTGATATTGCTTATGCAGCCGGAGTTGTTAGCCAATTCATGCATCAGCCTCAAGTAACACATATGGAGGCTGTATGGAGGATCATCAGATATCTTAAAGGAACCGTTGGGCTTGGGGTCCTCTTTAAACCAAATCAACACTTAGAGATCCAAGCCTATACCGACACCGATTGGGCAGGAGATAAGGGAACCCGGAGATCAACATCGGGATACTTCACTCTTGTGGGTGGAAATCTTGTCACCTGGCGAAGTAAGAAGCAAAAGGTCGTTGCCCTGTCTAGTGCCGAGGCAGAATTCAGAGGAATAGCACGGGGTCTTGCAGAAGTTTTATGGATACGAAAAATCTTAACAGAAATCGGTTTTCGTCCAACTCAAGCTTGCAGGATTATGTGTGACAATGAAGCATCAATTCAGATCTCAGAAAACCCTGTCCAACACGACCGCACCAAACATGTAGAAGTTGATCGACATTTTATCAAGGAAAAGCTTGAAGCCAAGATTATAGAACTTCCATTCGTTCGATCAGAGGATCAACTAGCAGACATACTAACCAAGGCAGTCAACAGCAGAATCTTTGGAAATTGTCTGGTCAAGTTGAATATAGGAGATCCCACTATTCAACTTGAGGGGGAGTGTTAGAAAAAGGTTGAAGAAATCACAGGGTCCAGTCTCTACAACATTCCCTTTCCATATTTGGGGTCAAGACAGCCTGTTTCCAGCCCTGTTCACAGCTCATTCCCTGTCATTTTCTTCCATATTTAGTTCATGTAATTCACTATAAATTCCTTGTAATTGATTCATTGTAAACACATAAGAAATACACAGCAAGTTACCTCTTTCAATCAAGCTCTGATTTTTATTTTGATACACTAAGTTGTAGCCCAATACAATCCACATTAACAATTTATGTGTGTGTTCTTAATGCCAAATGTAACAGGAACCCAAAACCAAATACAAAAAAAATGAAAAAGGATCAGAAAACTCAAACAAACCATCTCAAAACAAATAAGTAAATTTCTTAACCTTAGCAAAGATGAACTTAAGGATCCAAAATCAATGAGATGAACTTAGCAGAAATGAACTTCAATGTACCTAAATCAGATTAAAACCAAAGCTTACATCAGATTTAAACCAAAATTCAAATAAAAGATAGAAAAATATAAAAATCTAAATCAAGTATTACCAGAATAAGATTAAAATTGCAAGCCAATGGATGTGGCAAATGAGATGAATCTGGTGTGACTTTATACACTATACAATTCGACATAGGCTCCATCCTCTTCAAAATAAGAGACAATCCGTGTGAAACAAATGAGAAAACCGTCGGATTAGGGTTCCAAATGAGAGGAACCATCGGATTTGTGTTTCTTCACCATCATGGTTGGGATTGGCATCGATTAGGATTGTGTAGAGGACAAATAAAGGGAAAGCACTCTGAATTCTCACCTGAAATGTTGAAGGCGCGTCGTATGTGTGGGGGAAGAAAAGAGGGAGCCGACTCTGTGCTTTGGTTCCAATTGAAAGCGCATCTCATATTTGGGTTTTGTGGTTTTACAAGATGGTACCCAAAGCAACAAAACTTGTACCTATTAAATGTTTCAACATTATGCTTTATGGACCGGTACATCACGTTTTAAAAACTTGTACACCGTAAACCTTAAGATTTAATGCTTTGGTAACTTGTACATCATGCACAAAGGCTTATACATTTCTTAAAAATTCAACTTTCAATATTCTCTCTCCAATCTCTTTAATAGATTTAAGAGATTCAACAATTGCGTATAAAGTATTTGTACATTGTGCTTAAAAATTTGTAAAAATCTTAAGGATTCAACACTTGGGTTTTCTCTCTCTAATATGTATAATAAGATAGTATATATGTATATGTATATATATATATATGTATATGTATATATATATATATATATATAGGGGAAGGATCAAATAAAAACAAGATGTTATTGCGAAAACAAGAAAACAAATATTAAAACCTTTATAACTTTCTCATACGATAATATTTTTTTTAAAAAATTTGCACCAAAAGTCTTAAAATTATGTCACCTTTAATTCTGGGAAAAAAATTAAAAATATAAAATTTCGTGATTTTTTTATTATTGCACATGTGCAATAATACGTATTAATTATATTACACATGTGCAATATTAACAAAAAAACGTTATTTTTTTTAATTTTTTCCAGAATTAAAGATAACAGAATTATAAGATCTATGGTACAATTTTTTATCAAAAATATTAACGTATGAAAAAGTTATAGATGTTTTAATATTATTGCACATGTGCAATAATAAATTTTTATTGCACATGTGCAATAATAAAAAAATAAAAAAAAATGTTGATTTTTTTTAATTTTCTCCAGAATTAAAGATAACAGAATTATAAGATTTATGGAACATATGAAAAAAGTTATAAAGGTTTTAATATTATTGCATATGTGCAATAATAATAATAATAAAAATTATTGCACCTGTGCAATAATAATTTTTAAAAAAAATTTGATTATTTTTTAAATTTTTTCCCATAACTAAAGATAACATAATTTTAAGGATTTTGGTGCAAAAGTTTTATAAAAATATTAACGTATGAAAAAGTTATAGAGGTTTTAATATTTGTTTTCGTGTTTTCGCAATAAAAGTTGTTTTCACATGATCCTTACCCTATATATATATATATGTATATATATATATATATATCTTGAGTAGATTTATATATAAACTTATGTCGTTGGATTTTTATTGAAATAACCGAATATTTTATGATAACCTTTAATATATATAAATATGCATTGTCTTCGCAAATTCGTTATTAAACGTCACTCGAACACTTAGTAAATATATATTATATATATTTATTTTCTTGAAATCTTTGAACTTAGATAATATATAATATTGATGTATAGTGTTGTAGGTCCTTAAATCTCCCCAATACACGATATACTAATCAAACACGAGTGCGGAATCCTCGTGAATGATCGATTCAAGAAAATAGTAGAAGAATAGACTAGATCTTTAAGAAAGATGAAGTCTTGAGTGGAAATCAGCTACTATTCGAAGCGATGAAGGCTGATCGTAAACGTGAAAGAGCACCAAAATCGTAAACAGCAAATCCCCAAAGCTTACTTGATCATAAACATGAGGTGGTATTTATACCACCTCTTACAACCTAATGGGCTAATCATAAACACTAACAAGCCCAATAGTAAACCCAAACAAACTAGCCTACTAAACTAAATGAAACCCACTAAGCCCAGCCCAACTTATTTAATATTACAAGCCTCATAATCTAGCCTCTACAATCTTCCCCTAGGCTTGTGATATTAAATGTCTTCGATCTTTGAAAATCTTCTTTTTGACTGGCTGGCAAGGACGTTGATGAAGATTCTTTCCGCAGAAATCTTCAACGGGTTTCATGACGGGCACTTGGGACTTCCTCTTGATCAGCATCAGCTTGAACTTCTTGAAATGAACAAGCAATGAAATGGAGGACTCTCATTGACTCGCTTCTTGAAAGAACTGGTTCTTGCTGTATCTTCGGTAACTGTCTTGAATCTCCAAAACAATTAGAGGTTAAATTTTGAAAACCCCTAACTGTGAAGAACTTGATTGTTGAACTTGGATCTTCATGATCTCTGACTGCTCTCTGTATCATTTTCTTTTTCAAAGAATTGAATTGAGATCTTCAGCTTCCCCTAAACTTGTGGGCATTTTCTTTGAAAAACTTTTGACATTTTTGGATACTTGTAAAGACATCCTCAACTTCCCCCTGAACATTTGCTTTTCAGATGGAAGTCTTGACCGGCTGGTTCTTTAACTTTGAGCAACATCAACATCTTTCTATCATCAACCTGTCTGACACACATTTGAAAAAATATACACTACCAGACATGTGATGACTGGTCTTTGGGTTAGGAGGTAATTATCATCTGTTCAGTTGATTCAAATTAACATTATTTTAACCAGAAACCCTAATATAGATTACGGGTTTTCTATAAAACTTCCCCTGAACCCAAAGACCTCTAAAGACTTCCCCTTAGCTGATTACTTCCCCTCAGCTAAGGACTTCCTCTGAGATAATACATATTATCCTCGAGTTCCCTTCGGATACTATGTATTATGGAAGTCTTTTCGGATAATAAGTATCATCCTCGAGTTCCCTTCGGATAATACTTATTATCCCCTCTCCTTCCCCTAAAAATTTGTCAAGATCTGACGGAGGAAATCTTTTCCATTAGATAATAAGTATCATCCTCGAGTTCCCTTCGGATAATACTTATTATCCCATACTCCTTCCCCTAAAAATTTGGCAAGATCTGCCGGGGGCATATTGTCATGCATTAAAACCCTTGAAAAACATATTTTGACTTCTCAAATCAACCTGGCCAAGACAAACACACACCAAAAAGAACTTAACGACTCACACACGAAAGATAAAAACTAAACAAATACTTACCAAACCAAACATGAGAAAGTTTACAAGGGATCAAACCGTATGAATCTGACTGAGGAACCCTTTTCAGCTTCAGTTACTCAACTAGTCCAGGTGATTGCCGGTATGTTTGTCCGCTTTAAACTCAAACCCCTTTAATCCCAACCGAATGCGTCATGCTTAATATGGTACAATATTACCGTCATGTTTAATTGTCCCCACACCCAAGTGTACACAGCAAAACCTACCCAACCTCAGAGTTTATTGAGGATTCACAAACCCCCAACTTGAGGAACCATGCAACACTGCTTTGACTACCACTTATTTCATTAACCATCAGTTGGTGATCAGGTCGGCCGCTAAGCACGCAAAGAAGACCAACTGAGTAATTTTCTTTTCTTTTCTTTTTCTTTTTCAGAATTTTCATTTTTTGCATTCTTTTTCTTTTTCTTTTTCTTTTTCTGTGGTGTTGTCTTATTCAGTATAAACATGGCGTGTGAGAGAGTGAATACTAGGTAAATACCACTCTCAACCCATTTTTGCCGGGACTCAGTCTTTTAAACCATGCAAACTGAGATGGGAAACTAAACATATATATCTTTTAAGTTCATTGCACTTACATTGGTGGTCATACGATTAGGTCGAGCCTACCTAGCATATCACCGTGGAGCTTGCCTTTCACTTCCGCCTTACGCGTGTCAGCCATCTCCAACTCAGACATTCATTTTACTTCCCCTAAACTTCTCAGAAACAAGACACAAACAATTAAAAATTGAAAAGCACACTATTTTTTAGGGGTCAACTTTTTCTTCATTTTTACATTTCTTCCCCTTGCTTTTTGATTTTTAATGTCACAATTTTGTGAACATCATTTTTTTTTTTTTTTTTATCAAAAAAATTTTTTTAATTAATTTTTTTTTTAATTAATTTTTAATTTTAAATTTTTTTTTTTAAACGATAAAAAAAATAAAACACAGAAACACACTTAAAAGAACAAAAACACTAAATTTTGAAGATATCTGGCCAAGCTAACTTTCAAAGTATTGATTTGAAAATTTTAGAAAAATGGAATTTATTATCTAATGGGTACCAGCAGCAGCGATGATCGTAAACACCCAGAAAACCTTCGAATCTTCAAAAACACGATGAACACAGCAGCACCGTGGAGCTTTTAACACAGCAGCAGCGATGATCGTAAACACCCAGAAAACCTTCGAATCTTCAAAAACACAAACACCAACCCAGAAAAACACTTGAATCTATATCGTGAGAACCTCGAAACACTTGTTTCTTGGCTCTGATACCAATTGTAGGTCCTTAAATCTCCCCAATACACGATATACTAATCAAACACGAGTGCGGAATCCTCGTGAATGATCGATTCAAGAAAATAGTAGAAGAATAGACTAGATCTTTAAGAAAGATGAAGTCTTGAGTGGAAATCAGCTACTATTCGAAGCGATGAAGGCTGATCGTAAACGTGAAAGAGCACCAAAATCGTAAACAGCAAATCCCCAAAGCTTACTTGATCATAAACATGAGGTGGTATTTATACCACCTCTTACAACCTAATGGGCTAATCATAAACACTAACAAGCCCAATAGTAAACCCAAACAAACTAGCCTACTAAACTAAATGAAACCCACTAAGCCCAGCCCAACTTATTTAATATTACAAGCCTCATAATCTAGCCTCTACAAGTGTATTTTCTCGCGTTACTTCGATAATTACTTGGATTTGGCACACGTGCCATCCTCGACATATTCCGGACTTCACGATCTATCGTACGTTTTTATCGTTATGTTAGACTTAGCCGTTTTGCTTGAACACACACACATACATTTATGCTCGTTAGGTGATTGATTGCGTTCACAAGACTCGTTCTTGCTACTTACTTAATTGTTTATCTGGAAACTTTTGTTGTGCAACCTAAGGTGAGTTTCACGGCCCCTTTTACTTATTTTAATCCTGTTGGGGGAGATTAACATGCAAACACTTGAACTGTTAGATAATTATATCACCTGAATGATAGTGGCACACTTATGATAAAGTCCTCACTTTTAGGGATACTGTAAATGTGACATCAGCGGGAACTTATTTGGTAGATCTACTGGGCCTGACAAGCCCCACCCGGGTCATTCGCGCTGACTCGATTGGATATCGAACGGGTGTTATATACTTCTTAGTCTTAACGAGGCATAATTGAACATATCGAGCTTCAGTAACTGGATAACTAGTTTATCTAGTCAAACGTGCACTGATTTCTTGAAAATAGCCTAGCTAACTATTGATATATTATCTGGATTTTATTAACTGAACTCGAACATGAACTCGAACTGTTGTTGAACAGTCAACCTTGAACTTAAACTTGAACTGTCGAGGAACAGTTGATTTACACTGAACTAGGACTGTTGTTGAACAGTCGATTTACATTAACTGGAATTGCTTTTGAACTGATAAACCTGTGAACTCACCAACCTTTGTGTTGACACTTTTTAGCATGTTATTTCTCAGGTTGTAGATGTTCGAGTATCACGAGTACGCATGCATGAGACTTTGAAACCCTTTTTGTGTCTTTGAACAAGCCACGTCACCTTGGCTGACGATGTTTTTACATAAATAATTTAATTGTATTTACGCTTCCGCAATTGTAACACTCTGAATTTATATTTTAATGAAATATACAACTTTTATTAATTACTGGTCGTTTGGTGTAACTAATGGACGGCGATCCTGGTTTGTCACGCTCCCTGCGGCACGTTATCCCGTGTGGGATTTTTGGGGGTGTGACAGATTGGTATCAGAGCCATTGGTTACAGGGAACTAAGATTCATCTTAGACTGTAACTGTTTTGCATTAGTTGCACTTAAACATTACTCTCATGCATCGTGATACTCACTCCTACATGCACCTGGTTTACGATTTGTCGTTTACATCATCCAATCACCTTATACTCACGGCGAGGAGCCGGTTAGTCTTGAGTCGTTTTTCTTAACCTCTCTAAGTTGGGTACCTTTTGGTTAACAATCATGTACATCGGGACGTCGAGTCAGATCGAAGGACCACGTTTATACTTTTGATGAGCTGAATGCTACTCGGGATTATTTCGGATTGAACAACTGGTCGTAGTGCCCATACTATAGATGTATGCTGCATAGGGAAGGTAGTGTAATACCTCTTCTTGTCCTTAAACCTCTATCTTAGCTTAGGAGGTTCTTGTTATACCTGCCTTACGTATATCTCTAAACTCACCTGTCCAGGAAATGTTATCTCGATGTGCTAGTAGCGTGATTATTTAGCTTCACTAGAGTTAGCAGGGTATGAATTCAGGTAGCTGCCTATGGGGCACTTATCTCAACTTTCGTTATCCTGATCGTCTTCACATTTGCTGTGATCTCTTAAGATCTTTCCCTTCTTGATTTTATCGTGTTGTGCGTTGAAATAGTACAAATGGAGTACAATTCGGATAACCCCAATGAAACCTGATGCGGGTCGACTGAAATTCCATCTTTGTGTATCGGATTGCGATCACGCCAGTATGTGTGATAACTATTCTCTAACTTTGAGCTAAGCTAGGGTCATTGTGATAAACCCTACTCAGATCCTATTGAGCTAAATTTCTAGCTGACTCGCTTCGGGTGGGTCATTCCAATCTGAGTGAGCATTCTATTATCAAAAACTTATCTCATTAACAAGTTCTGGTCAAGATAACCATGGGTTAGTGACCACACCATACTTGGTAGCTGAAGTAAGAGGAACTAGGGTGATCATATAGAGTAAATCACAGTTACGGGTGCACACGTAAATGTAATTTGCTGTATATGGAAATCCTGGAGAATCCTACTAGGCAAACCAATGGTCGTATTGGGACCAAATTCCTGTATTTTTTTTCTCTCGTGGCATTGAATGTTGAGCATGTTGAAATTCGACTGGATGATCAAAGTCATCTATCTTTGTAAACGTTATCGTGTATGGTCTTATCTATCATATATATGGATTCTAAATGGATTCTAATCCCTTCGAGAACTCTTCTGATACATATTTTGAATGCTAGTCTTGAATAGACATCGTTTCACTCGTGTACTTAAATGACAAGTTTTACTTGACTACGAAAACTCTTAACGAAATTTTTGACTGGTTTGAATTCATTATGAATCATAATTCTACCTTCACGACTTTACCGACCCTATCAATCCCTGGAACTTTGCGATCGTGAGATAACTTGGGCATATATTCATCGGACGGATACCTAGACAACGTTAGATGAACGAACTGGATAAATTATATACCGTGAGCACCGCAAGCATATCTATCTCCAATGGGGCTAATGTTAGTGAGAATCCTTCCTGACTTTCAAACTAATGACTCCCAGTTTTAACGTAAGGACTATTCTGGTTGATCTTCTGAGCCTGAACTATCGATTTTGTTTGCATAATTCAACCTTTCATGATTTAGCAACCAACAATTTCTGATCCTCGTGCTTTGTAATCTTTTATGTCCTGGATAAGCTTCTAAACTTTGAACCGAAAGGTGTTACACTTTTGGTTAGCTTTTCTAGTAGTTAACACCGTTGATGATAAGACGACCTTGTGCTTCAATCGCTGTAACAATACAAATCTTTTTGTGGAGACCCTATTTACACCCATCGAGCATGAAATTCTTGTTATAGATAGCTAATTGTACTATCAACCTGTATTATCCCTTTTTACCCATCGAGTACACCGAGATATCCATACATTTGTATTTTTATTAACGCTCCTGTCATAGCGACTATCGACAAATTCTTGATACACGGTCCTCATCGTACTTTTCAGAAAACTTTCATCCATGAACCTTCAGCTTGAACTTAAACCTTGTGGCCTGTTTAAATTTTGATCGTCTTGAAATCTGAAGCTTTATGATATTCGCGCTTCGCCTGCCAACCTCTCGATGACTTTCACTAGAATAGCAAACCGTACGCATCTTACTGATATTGTGAATGGAAATACCTACACTTTTTGTTTGTACAACGTATTGAAGTTTTAATCTCTCACCCCTTTTACATGCAAGCATAAGGGAGAAACTTAAAGTCCTCTATTTCCGATAAAATTATCAATTGTGGTTTGACTAATATCTAGTATCGGTGGATAGTTGGTACCCTTCAAGGTGCTGGTAGTGTGGTGGGTTAGCTGCTATACACCCTATATATAAACATTGGTGGCACGTTGAATGTGGAACCAGTACCGGACCAAGGATTAACTTTAGGGTCTTACGCAGGAGCATCATCTTGAGGAACTCCATCTAACAGGACTAGGTCCTCGACGAAACTGTTTAATGCTACTTTCTCCAAGATTACTGATGTGTCCTACGTGTTTCTTCCAAAAGAGACATATCCGAAATAGTCAAACTCCGTACTTTCAGTTGTCCGAGTTGAGAGGAAAACTCTCCTAAAGCGAATTTCCTGCCATGGTTTAGACGCAAGTTTTGACTCAGATGAACACCAACATTTTGAAAACCAGAGATTTTTCCCTTATGAATGACAAACCACCTAATCAAATGATCAACTCCAATTTTTAGAAGCATGTGTTAAGAAGTAGATCGACTTTCGTTTAATGGACACCGCTTTTGGGTCGACTGCCTTGTTCATATAAACTCTTTGGCATTCACTGAGGTGATAGTCCCGATCCTTTTTCTGTGGAACACTCGATTAGATATTTGCACCCAAGGTAAACCTGCACTGAACCCTAGCAAAAATGCATATATACGGGCAACCCAAGCCAAGCCACCTTTGAACATCTTGATGTTTTGTGTTTAGTAGACACCCTTTTATAACACTTTCATACATTATCTTACTTTTGAGGACCATATGAACCGATGTTTTGATAAGAAAGGAAGCATGACGCATTGACACCAAGGAGATTGAGCATACTGGCGAGTTTAAACAATGAAGATTTCCCTAATGAGATGTTTACTCTATTGGATTGTATGACCGTTGACACGTTCATTTTGATATCTATTTACACGAATTCTTTGCCAATCCTGTAAAGCACGCAATATAGTTCTCTCTGAATTCTATACTATCCATTACGTTATTTGCATCCTCTCTGCTGGTATCTTCACCAATGCCAGTTTAAACTCACGTGCCATTCTTGGAATGTGTAGTTGCAACTATCATGAGCTTGTTATCCCATCTCTTACTCAAATTCACGAACTAAGCCGTTGGTGCTTTTCCCTCTATTTGATATTCTCATGCTTAATGACATGCGTATTCCTGCAGAGCACATTTCGGTAACTGGTAGCTCATAATATACAATTTTTATTTTGTTGGATCTTCACTCCAAATTTTTGGATTCTTTAGCAAGGTAATGTGCATGATGATATGTTGTATGATACTGAACTCCAACTTGAGTTTGAACCTAATTGTCTATGTAATTTCTTGAATAAATCTTAACAGAGTTGAGTACTTTTTTTTTCTTCTAAAACAAACTGCTACGCACTACCTTTTCAATGGCAATGGGCTCTTGATTGGGTTTCTCTTTAGACCTCAGCCCTTTTTGTCACATAATCAGTGTGTTACCGGTTAAATTTTAGTATGTGAGCCACTGTTGAACCATTTTAACCATGATAAATAGTTTGTTTGCTTCTGAACTTCTCATAAGAAATGTTTATAAAACATACGTGTTTTTGCATGCTAAAATTTGAGAATCCAATCCTATGTTTAGGGTATATAAATTGATTAATCATTGAGGTGCTGGTTTAAACATAGGTTGCATAGAATTGCATGAATAGTTATGTGTGTGAAACGTGTTAAGAACCAGAAAATGACATGTTGTGAATGTATTAAGTTGATTGGGTATGAAAACCATACACCATACAAGGTCCTAAGTCTCCTACCTCGGTGGGAATGACAAGACTGTGTGAAGTTGCCCCGTCAACTTTGCACCGTATGGGTTGTGTTGGTTAGTTTATGAACTTATATATTGGAGATATGCCATGTGAGAGTTGTATGCTAGTATATCTGATGCTAGGACAATTGTATGCATTGTATGGTAGAACCTTTATGATGGATTATATGCTAGTATGATTTGACCGCATCAACCTTTAAAAGAAATCTTCGTAGATACTCGTATGCTATCTGAACTGTTATTGCATGAAATGTGAATATGAATGTTATTATGAACCATGTGAACTTAATTGGTCATGAATCCATAACGTACTAGATCAACCAATGGGTCCCCATGTTAACTAGATTAGTCTTGTGTAATTCTATGTTATTTGCTAGTTGGTAGGTAAATTCAGACGTTTACGTTTTCATTAGACAAGGAGTCTATTAGACAAACAATAAGTGAATTAATGCACACACAATTCTCTCATACTCAAATTCCCTTCCCTCTGATTCACCCGGGTTATTGGTAAATGCGAATGCCTTAAACAAAAATAGAACACGAAATGAGAATCTCACTCCCAGCATTGGGTACAATAGCTGAAGGCCACTCAGACATATTATGGTCCATTCTTCGCATTGAAATTTTTGATTTCAGATACTCACGTTATCATGTTACCTTATTCGCCTTATCACTTGACGCGAATCCTGTAATACGGTTGTTCAACTCTTCTCGTAGGAGGACGCGTGATAAGATAATCGTATCCTATACTTTCATTTCGAATCAAAACACCCATTACTCCTATTGGAGTAGAGAACCTGGATTCTTTGATGCGTAATTGTCAATTCGACTCTTGAATCAATTATCACTTATTTAAATTTCGGGACGAAATTCTTTCATCGAGGGGATGATGTGACGTCTGAGAAAATTTTCTTTCATTTGTGACTAACTTGTTAACCACGTTACTCAATTTTCGGGACGAAAATTCTTCAACGAGGGGATACTGTGACAATCCGTCTTTTCAGGTCCTTTCCTGATTTAACCTAAACTTAAAATGTTATAAATGTGTGTGAACATTTATGTGTTGACTGGTGTTGACCTTAGCAATTAGGGTTTTCTATAACCATCACTATACGAGCATACACTTAAAGTCTAGACATTTGATATTCTATGATCGTACGTTGTGATTTCATGAGAACGTTTCGTCATTTCATGTAACAAGTTAACTTATGATTCCGTGTGATATATGTATATATATTCACACGATTTATTTTATGATTTTATGTGACAACGTATCATATATGTATTGTTTTATCATTTTTGTGCGAGTTAAATCTAAGATTATAGGTGAATTAAATCCATGATTTTATGCGAAAAAAATAAATAATTGTGGGTTATTACTTATTATTTTACGGGGTTATCTAGGGTTTATATTCCTATAAACCCTCAAACTTAGAGAGTACTGATATATACTTGTTTGATCATTGTTTACAATCTTTCTGTTAACTCTGTTATGAATCCGTTAACGTTTTAAACTTCAAGGGACCGGTATTGTAAATTCCTAAACTCCTTTGTTACTTAATCAAACATGGAAGGGCTAAACCCGCACTTCCTGGAATATGTTATCTATTATCGAAAGTTAGGTGAGGGACTAGATGTGTCAATAAACCATTCCTGATTTAATGATAATGAATAGCCTGGAAAACGAAACTGTCGACCGACTCCTTTCGAATTTCATAACCGGCTCCCTCCGATTCAAGGGTGATTAATCGCCAATAATGGTTGCCATCAAAATGTAGTTATCACCCTCACCACCACCATTTTAATCATTCACACTCACACATCTCCCTCTCTCGTTTCCTATCTAACCGGCGCAAAAACCCCCACCAGAACAAAAGAAATTCCGGCCAACCACCACCCTTCGACCACCAGAAATCACATCATTGTGATCGTGAAACCCCGAAGAACAAGCAGGAGTCGTCAGAAGTTCGAATCCCGTTCATGCTCGGTGTTCGTGTTCGAGCTTCGGGTTCGTTTTCGGCACCTAAAACACATCGAAACTTATCACTGATTCGAGGTAAGCAATCTTTGATGTTAGTCGCATCATTTTGTGTATTTATTTCGTGTTCCACATTTTTCCGGCGACCGGAACTAGGGTTCCGATCACCGGAGTTCATAATGAAGAAGATGGGGACAGGCGCATATAACTTATATATTTTGCGTGCTGGAATGAAACCAGACGCCAAACTGGCACGGGTGGTAGGGCGCTGGGTTATTCACTAGAAGCGCGGGTTCGAGTCCCGGCCTCAGCATTTTTAAGCTTTTATTTTCCTTGACTTGATTTCTGGTCACTGTTGGCACACAAAAGGACTTGAGTCGCGATTTAGCCACAGTTGGGCTGCTGGCCGAATGGTTAAAACACTTCTGTTGGTTAAAACACTTATCGTTATGTTAGACTTAGCCGTTTTGCTTGTACACACACTCATACATTTATGCTCGTTAGGTGATTGATTGCGTTCACAAGAATCGTTCTTTCTACTTACTTAATTGTTTATCTGGAAACTTTTGCTGTGCAACCTAAGGTGAGTTTCACGGCCCCTTTTACTTATTTTAATCTTGTTGGGGGAGATTAACATGCAAACACTTGAACTGTTAGATAATTATATCACCTGAATGATAGTGGCACACTTATGATAAAGTCCTCACTTTTAGATTTACAGTCAATGTGACATCAGCGGGAACTTATTTGGTAGAGCTACTGGGCCTGACAAGCCCCACCCGGGTCATTCGCACTGACTCGATTGGATATCGAACGGGTGTTATATACTTCTTAGTCTTAACGAGGCACAATTGAACCTGTCGAGCTTCAGTAACTGGATAGCTAGTTTATCTAGTCAAACGTGCACTGATTTCTTGAAAATAGCCTAGCTAGCTATTGATATATTATCTGGATTTTATTAACTAAACTCGAACATGAACTCGAACTGTTGTTGAACAGTCAACCTTGAACTTAAACTTGAACTGTCAAGGAACAGTTGATTTACACTGAACTAGGACTGTTGTTGAACAGTCGATTTACATTAACTGGAATTGTTTTTGAACTGATAAACCTGTGAACTCACCAACCTTTGTGTTGACACTTTTTAGCATGTTATTTCTCAGGTTGCAGATGTTCGAGTATCACGAGTACGCATGCATGAGACTTTGAAACCCTTTTTGTGTCTTTGAACAAGCCACGTTACCTTGGGTGACGATGTTTTTACATAAATAATTTAATTGTATTTACGCTTCCGCAATTGTAACACTCTGAATTTATATTTTAATGAAATATACAACTTTTATTAATTACTGGTCGTTTGGTGTAACTAATGGACGACGATCCTGGTTTGTCACGCTCCCTGCGGCGCGTTATCGCGCGTGGGATTTTGGGGGTGTGACAATCAGCATCAGGTTCACACATGATATGATTCTCAACTGGAATCTCCTTTTCTTTGTGACCCTTGATATCCTCCACAATTTCTTCTATCTCAAGCACATCTTGGAAGTCATTTCCAACAATTACGTTCTCGTATTTGCTTTCATATCCCAGACCACCATTTTTTTTAGATTTATCTGGTACCGACTTAGGTTTCTCATGACCTTGTGAAGCAAGTCGAGAAAACTCATCCTTGATGGCATTTAAATCATCTTTATTGGAAAGCAAAGATTCATCAATCACAATCTCCAAAAATATGTCGACTTTCACTTTTCCTGGATTGCCATCAAAAACCTTTTCCTTATCAAGCAATATGGAACTTGAGACAAATTTAGTTCTCTTGTTAGCATCAAAATTATCTTCATTTTTCTTTTGCGACTATGATTTTTCTTCTTCTCAGAAGAATTATCAGCAAACTTTGAATAATCAAGAACTTCTTCCGTTGCTTTCAAAGTATTGATAGAATTTTCAATAACCACAGGAGGTGGAACACTTTTCAGAATAACATCATCGAATATCAGTTGAAAATTCTCCTTTTTGCACGAAAAGTTTGCGAAAGACGATGAATTATTGAGATTATGCAACTATCTTTTGAAATCACGAACCTCAATCTTCATGTCTGCATTTTTCTATTGTGCTTCAGCCAACTCTTTTTGTGTTGCAATAAGTTCTTCTGTTGTTCTATTTAGAGTAAACTTTTCTCTCCTCAACTGATCATGAGCATCATATGTTTCTTGAACACGCTTTTCCCATCTTTGTTTATAAATCTCAACATTCTGCTTCAAAAGCTTGTTTTCATGAAGCAGTTCAGCTTTAGCATCTAACAGCTTTGTGTTATCCTCTTGATGACTTAATTCTTTAGCAATAAGATTAGCAACATCATTTTCTAGACCTTCAAGTTTGATCTTTGATTTTGCAAACAAATCATCAAAAACTGTCGTCATGTCATTCGCTTCTTTCTTCCATTTTTTAACATCCTTCATCAAGTCATCATTTGTTTCAGTCAGTTTTGAAACTTTTGCAATTAAATCTGCATTCTCATCTTTAAGCTTCAATTCATTCTCAACAGCTTGACATTTTGAAGACCCTTCTTTTTGAACTTCTTCCATAACAGATTCATTCTGAGCAAGGGCATCCCATAACACTTTCCAATTCTTGCAAATTTTGAATTGAGACAGTAATTCTTTTGACAATGCCATTGTGAGAATATCATAAGCTTTTAGTTCTATTTCATAACATTCCCTTTCCTCAAATGAAAGATCTCTTTGAAATTTAGGAACACCATGCCAATCAGTCGGATATGAATACTTTTTATCAATCGCCTTCCAAAATTCATCAAAGTTAGCGTTGATAAAAAACTCAAAATCTTTTCTCCATTCTTGATAATCTTCACATTTTAATAAATTGGGAACCATCGAACTTGATTGAACTTTACTCATTGTGATTTCACCAGAAAAATAACAATCTGAACCTTGTAACTTGAACCTTGAATTTTGAATTTTGTCAAATCACCGGATGGAAGTTCCAAGACCAAGTAACTGTTGGGTTGTATAA
>JBCNJP010000161.1:266649-316550 GCA_039602395.1 Deinandra increscens subsp. villosa
TGATTAAGAATATCGCAACATTAAATAGTGTTGTGTGCATCTGGAAAATCATCGCGCCCCGACATCTTCCGCCGTCGGTTGGGGTGTGACAACATTTATGTTTCATATCTGAAAATTCCAAAAAGATTTTAGGTGTGTTTTAGCATAAATTTAGAAAAATCAAAAAGATTTTCGGTGTGTTTTGATGTAAAGTTTCAAAAAGCCAAAAAGATTTTATTTCTTCTTTATTTTCGACCAATCGACATGTGATACGAAATCAAAATCAAATTTTTTAAAATATATCTTGGATTCTCGAAGAGAAGTTTTGCGCCAAGATTAAATTAATTTTTATATAAAAAAAGGCCGCGTTTCTATCTTCTGAAATTGCAGGTTTTATGCTGTCAAGACTCAAGCATGGTGAAAGGGAGAATTTGAAGTATCTTTCACAAATAGATCTTGAAGTTCAAAGATTATTCAAGAGTGATCCAGCCATGCAAGCTCTATAGTTGACAAGTAATTTCAAGTTGAAGATCGGATGTAGTGACGCTGAAGATTAAAGACTGAAGTTTAGTTAGCATAGATACACTACAGGTTAAGGGGGAGTTTGTTAGAGCATATTCCTATGCTACGAAGTGTCTCATGTATTGTATCTAGATCAGAGCATTTGTGTGAGTCTTAGGGGCAGCGTACCAAGCTCCATACCATTGGTATACTGACCAACATACCAATGGTACGTTGGATGGTACGCAACTTAGTTTGTGTTACCTATAAATAGGTTGACTCATTAATAGATTGTGGCTGGTCATTCTAAGTCTTCACTAAGTGTGTGTTTCTGTCTGTGTTCTAGAGAGAGAGAGAGAGAGAGCTTTGTTCTTGTAATCTTTAAGTGATCAATAAGAATTAAGCTTATTTACCTTCTCGTTTACTAGATTGATTGAATCATGCAGTAGTAAGATCATTCTGTGTCCTTACAATATTCATATGAGATCATTGTCCACATAATGCATCACGTTGCTATACATAAAAATTGAGATGAATTTTTCTTGAATTTCATCCTCATCCACCTTCAAAACTCTAATTAGCTTTTGAATCCATGTTATTCACAAACTAATAACATACAAATGACACCATGCGAATAGTGTTATTCCTTAACTAAGTTGTTTATCATTCTACATTCTAATCACCATACGACTTATAGATAATTTATATCTAATCCACCCAAAATCATAGGTTTATGCTATGAATCACATTAACCTTATTCAGTATGCAAGGTACCATATATCACAAGTTAGCATTTAATCACCGCCATCACAACAATTAGGGGTTTCTAACCCTAAAATCGAGCTTAAGAACCCCCCAAGTTTCAAACAAATTCGTATGATCATATTCCAGCCCTAATTTTTCGAGTTTCACAAGATAGAGCGAGGAAACCATACCTAGAAGTTTCGAAAATCACCAGAGAATGCACATAAACCAAGCTTCCCAGCCTTAAAATCGCGTTTTGGTGATCAATTTCACCCTCCCCTTCACGATTTCGTGAGCGACCTTAGAGGGGTCGTTGCCCTCCCTCTGCATCGATCTTTAGTATTTTTTTATTTATTCCCCAAATACATATTTTCTTTTTGTTGCACAAATCATTAGATTTGTCACATTAAGTCCCTCATTTTGTAGTTACTACATTTTTAGTTTAATCTTTAATGTACTTTCAACTGTGACGACTTTAGTCCCCTAACTCTTAAGTTAGGAGACCTCCAACCGCATTCTAATACATTTACTAACGTTTTCTTTCAAACTTTTATAACCAAAGTTTAATCTAGTTTTTTTTCTTTACACACTAGTCCACAAAATTAATCATTTAGAGGAAAAAATATAACTAAATTTATATTTTAATTCCACTAAAATCTCGGGGGTGTTATAAATCTACCCCCTTAAAATGGTCTCCTCCCCGAAACCAAACCACAGTGCTCGACGTGATTTACCTACGTATAATTAAGAAGTTTTATGTACTCCTTAATGCCCATTCCACTCAAGCATTATAGCCACTAGTGTTAATATATCCGTCAATACATGAGGTATTGCACTACACAACATAAAACAATAAAAGGTGATCACCATACCTTTGAAATAGGTTCCACTAGGAGATCACATATGCCACTTTGATTAGAATCCACATCTTGAACTCTAACACCATACATAAGGCTTTATTCATAAGTTTGTTAGCCATTATAAACTGAAAAGTTCATGTTAGGCCAATAACACATCGTAATCATCTTCGCGGTTTTACTCTACTTTTTCATCACAACCTAGAGTTTTCCACATATAACATAAAATGCATTCTGTTGTATCTTATTGACACAACATAGATTTCCCACATTCCAACATATAAGATATTTTTCTCTAGTTTGTTAATACAAAATAGATATCTCCACGTTTTAGTATTAAACTACTTATTCTACTTTGTTAACTCAAAATAGAATTCTCCATATTTCATCATCTAACATACTTATTCTACTTTGTTAAAACAAAATAGGGTTTTCCAACATTTCAATACTTAACATGCTTATTCTACTTTGTTAACACAAAATAGAATTTCCAAACATTTCAACATTTAACACACTTATTATACTTTGTTATAAAAACTAGAATTTCCAACATTTCAACATTTAATACACTTATTCTATATTGTTAACACAAATACAACTTTCTAACATTTCAACATTTAACACACTTATTCAAATTTGTTAATTCAAAATAGAATTTCTCAAAATTTTAACATCTAACATACTTGTTCTACTTTGTTATCACAAAATAGAATTTCTCAACATTTCAACATTTAAGATACTTATTATACTTTGTTAACACAAATTAGAATTTTCCAACATTTCAATTTTTAACAAACTTATTCTACTTTATTAACACAAAATAGAATTTTCTTACATTTCAACTTTTAACACACTTATTCTACATTGTTAAAGCAAAATAAAAATTTCTAACATTTCAACATTTCACACACTTATTCTACTTTGTTAACACAAGATAGAATTTTCTAACATTTCAACATTTAACACACTTATTCTATTTTGTTAATACAAAATAGAATTTCTCAACATTTCAACATCTAACATACTTATTCTACTTTGTTAACACAAAATAGAATTTTCCAACATTTCACCTTTTAACAAACTTATTCTACTTTGTTAACAAAAGGTAGAATTTTCCAACGTTGGCCGTAGGACTTACCAACATTGCGCGTGTGACTTTCCAATATCGCCCATAGGACTTTCCAACATTGCCCGTGGGACTTTCCAACATCGCCCATAGGACTTTCCAACATCGCCCATAGGACTTTCCAACATTGTCCGTAGGACTTTCCAACTTGTCCGTAGGACTTTTCAACATTGCCCGTGGGAGTTTTCAACATCGCCCATAGGACTTTCCAACATCACCCATAGGACATTCCAACATTGTCCGTAGGACTTTCCAACTTGTCTATAGGACTTTTCAACGTTTAGACACCACAAAACAACAACTTGATCAACTAGGAATACATTATTCAATTACCCTCATCTAGAAAATATTTTAGTCCAAAGATCTTAATCATCCACATATAAACACACAAATACATCATAATAGGTTGGTCTACTACGATTAACATTAATTCAACAATTTACCAACCCGACCCGTTGGCCCATTTAGCTATGATCATGCAATATAGGCCAACCTTTATTGATACCACTTTACTAAACTTGCATAAAAGTTTTAGACACCCTATTATTACATACGTTTTGATGTCTACTTCCACATACAACACACCACATTGGAGAATTTGGCAAAACAATCTGGTTTGTACTGGAATTGAAAATCTCTTCAATTTGCATTATTTATAAATGATATGCCAGTAGAGATATATGCGAAAATGAGACAGCATAACATAAAATCTATTAACTAAGCAAGATAAAAAAAACCCAGCATAACAGAAAAAATTATATTATTTTACCAGCATAGACCAATTCTTAATCATCTTCCTCATCAGTCACATTTTCATCTTCACCATATCTTTCATCATCTCCAATGTAACACCTTGTAAGTTCCGCTAGAATTGGAGAGAAATTTTTGTGATTATGAATTGGATCCAGTAAGCCCAGTTAGACCCAACAGGCCCATTAAGGAATTCATGGCCCAACAAAAGCCCAATCACTATAAACAATGTTCGGATAAGTTGATTTACTGACCCTGTGAAGTTATAAGTATTTTTCTGAGTATTCACAGGAATTTACAGTCATAAGCATATACTCAGTTCGCAAATAAGAGATAAACAGGATTCTCATCGGATACGCGCTTTATAACGCGTGTTTAACCAAATAATCATTGGATTATATATAATATGACGTTTTAAACATTTGAAGAATGTTTACGAAGGTTTTATAATATTTCAGTCATATTAGAATTATTCCTGTTCATGAACGAGACTCTTAATAATTAACGTGTTCGAGAATCGCGGTATATACCAGTTAATTAATGGTGGCCACACAAAATATCTAGATATATTAAAAGCGTTAAAAACCCCTTTTTCTTTCATATGTATAGAAGTAAAAACACACACATGGGAGTGTGTGTGTCTCGAGAGAAAGGGAGAGCAGAGAAGAAAAGGGGGCGCCGCCCCTGGTTTTCCAGCGACCGTCTTCGGCGACCATCCAACGACGGCGACGCTGCTGTTCTGCCGTGCAACCTTCTTCCTCTCCTCTTCTGATGCGAAATACGAGACCGCGAGGGTCATTTTTGGTCGCGATGGTCCAGAACAAGTGGCCACAGCCACGTTTTTCCGACCAACCGCGGCGCCTAGCGGCGGCGGCGGTTAGGGTTCGAGGGTGGTGGCCGTTTTTGAAATTCCAGCGACCCCAAGGTCGCAACTTCTCTCTGTTTCTTCATCTCCATTGGCGGCTAGGGTTTGGAGGGTGGTCTCGGCCACCGAGCTGGTCCGGTGACCCTTTCTTTCTCAATTTCCGACTAACAGCGAGTAAGTGTGGGTTGATTTTGGGGGTTCTCTCCACTGTACATCTTATTTCTTATTTATGACACCCCGATTGTGACATGCATATATATATTTTTGGACAGATTATGAATTTCAAGAGCGTATGTAGGCTGTTTGAGTTAAAAATAGTGGTTTTGATGGTGGTTAACGGTTGTACCGCGGCTGTGGCGGTAGGAGACCGCCGAACAGCCTTGTTTATGGTTATAGATGATGATGGATTATTATGGGTTTGATCTATTTTAAGCCAGAAGTGTTTGAGAATGATTTTCTTATGTTTTGGAACTGATCGGAGATGCTTTGGGATTGTTTTGAGTCAACTCAGTGACGAGTCAACCCGGTTGACTCGGGTCAACATTCTGGTCAAAATATTTGACGGGTCAAACCTGGTCAAACTCAGAAACTGACATCTTTTTATTACTCGTGGCGAAATTCTAAGCAGAAAGGACTATTTCCTCATCAGATTCTGACACTTTTGGATTTATGCTTAACTGGGTTCGAGTCGCGTATCGACCGGAAGGTATATCGTGTCTTGATATCTCATAATTATGCTTAACCGGGTTCGAGTCGCGTATCGACCGGAAGGTATACCGTGTCTTGATATCTCATAATTATGGTGATAACCTTGTACACAATAAAAACCCATTTTAAAAGAACACACGACATCTGAAAGGCTAACGGATAATTTAAAGATGTAAACTAAATGACATTTACTTGAAGTTCCAAAGCTAAAATAATTATAGATGTTTAGTGTTGCATTATGCAACAATTCCAAAAACATAAAAATTCGAGTTCAATAAAACTTGAAGCAGTTCATGACACACACTATTCCAGAATATGATTAAACACTACTCGTAGATCACGAATGTCAGAATACTTAGTATTGCATTATGCAACATTAGTATTGCATTATGCAACATTTTAGAAACAGAATATATAAGAACATAATTGACATATAAGGTCATAAACAATAATGATTATAAATATTTGTTTTAGGTTGCTTTGCTAGTAACGCTATTGCTGCAAATATACCGTCAAGTTGAGCTTGCCAGATTAATCATGTGAGTTTTGTTACCGTATCCTTGTTATTGAAAGTTTGAGGCCACAACGAGCAGTTGTGGTGCTACAGTTGATTTCTTACTGGCTACGCATTAGATATAATTGCATGTAATGTGAAAAATTACTACGTAACTAGTATGCTGGAATCCTTTGGTGCATGTGTTGTACCCCATAACTTATATATATATATACTATTGGTTGAATTCTAGTCATTACATGTAAGCAAGTTTGTAGTCCAGTAGCTTTGAAAGATGAATAATAGGTATGGTACGGCTCACCAACAACTTCATTGTTGTTGATATCAGTGGTTTACAAATTTTGCAGGAAATCAGTAAAGATCATCCAAGTAGGTGACTCTACAAGAAAAAGTGAACAAGTTCAAATAGATTTCAAGAACCTTCGGGCCCATTGACCTAGTACTCTGCATAGATACTAGAAACAAATTTATTATTATTATCAAGTGATTGTAAAACTTATCAGGTTGTCTGTAACTAAATTATCAGTTGTTTAATACATACATCATCTGTTGCTTCCGCGTGTGTCTGATATTGACAGCATGTTTTCCCCAACACCTTCCTCGTGCCTAACTGGGTGACAGGTGGTGCGGGCGGGGTGTGACATCCAACATCGTCATCATCTTCATCTTGTTCATGATCAGCCTCATCACTCGAATCTTCATCACTTTCATCCATGTATCATGAGTTTGTTTGTGGCAAGTACGACTGTTGTGCCCAGTACGACCACAATTTTGACATCTACACTTCTTTTTACCTTTACTATTAAATCCCTTTTCTTCTGCAGACTTGAATCGTTTGTGAGATCCGGAACCCTTCGTCTTCACTCTAATATGTCTGCCTATGGGCACATCTTTGGTTTGATCATGACCTAATATACTAGCATACCTCTCCTTCTGTTTTGTTGGATCAACATTAAATCGACACCCATCAGCCTTGCTCACAGCTTCTTTGACTTTATCGCGGAACAGTGTCAGTTCTTCCATATTACTAACCAAACGATTTACAACATACTCCGTAGACATCATAATTTCTTTGACAAGACCTTTAACATTCTCACAAACGGGATCAGCACCCTCCCGTTCAAGTATAGGACTAGTAGACACATTCGGAACTGCATCTCTGGTCCATCTACGCATTATATATTTCTCTGGAAACCTCTAAAACCTCACATACAGTTAAAACATAAAAAATATGTCGATAGAGAAGCTCGACTGTTCGTAACTATTACATGTGCATTCTAATGTCATCTCACTCTCCCTGAAAACAACCTAAAAAAAGTAAAAAACAAGATTTTAAAAGATCTACAACATAAAACACAATTATTCCAGCATAAATAAGGACTACAACATAAAACAATTATTCCCGCATAAAATATTCTAGCATACAAAATGTGACAATTTCCCAGCATAATTTTTAAAAACAATTATACCAGCATAAAAAAAAAGAAGTATACCTCAGACAATCCTTTGTATGGTGACTTAAACTCCTTTATTGTAAATTTCAAGAAATCCTCAACTGTTGTTGTATTCAAACTTAAACAAACATTGACACCGGCCCTTATTTCTTCTTAAACATCATAAAAAATTACTCTAGTATAAATCTTATCAACCTGCCTTTCAAGAATTGAACCCGTCTTAAAATCTGGTGTTGTGTAACGAGTATCATGATCATTCTTCCTATGTTGATATCTCTGGCACTCAATTGCAGTTTCGAAACTGCTAAAAAATTCTACAAGTGTGTTATCCACATTGGAAAAAGCGCAAAGAAATGATTCTCACTTTCAGATCTAGATGTTGTTCGCATCAACCCTGACATGTACTCGTGCCGGAAAAATGCAGGGATCCAATCTTCCCGCATGTTATACATGTCATTAAACCAGCGGTTCTCAGTCAATTTGAACCTAACCCTTATATTATGTCATCGTTCCTCAAATTCAGTTTTATTAATTGAATCAGTCCACACTATGTTACAAAGCTTGCGTTTGAATTTTTTTTCGGAACAATCGCTTACTAACCTGCAAACTTAAAAATAAAAAAATATAAAACACAAAAGGAAAAAACATTTACTCAGAAAGACCAAACATAATAATAAAAATTGAAGATATAACAACCTTAGATGCAAGCTTCTTCATAATATGCCACATGCACAACCTGTGTCTAACATTTGGAAATACCTCAGTGATGGCACCTTTCATGCCAGCATCCTGATCAGTAACATTTACTTTGGGATCAGACCCCATGCTACTCTGGAAATTTAAAAGAAGCCAAGTGTAACTTTCAGTTGTCTCTGATCCCAGCAGAGCAGCAGCAAAAGTAATATTGCAGTTATGATTGTCGATGCCAGTAAATGGAACAAATACCAACTGATATCTACAATTAAAAATGTAATTACTCATTTCTGTAATATATTTATAAAACATGGAATAATTATGCCAGCATAAAAGAGATTTGTATATTTAAATTACCTGTTTGAACGATACGTGGCATCAAAAGTAACTACATCCCCGAAAACAAGGAAATTTCTTTTCATTGCCTCATCAGCCCAAAATAAACCAGTAAGATTACCATCAGTATCAACAGTGTAGTCACATGAAAATTCAAAGCAAAATTCTTTCTTCCTAAACAAACGTTTAACAACCATATCAGCATCAAACTCTGAAATGAATGTATTCATGTCCCTTTTAAAAATTCTTACAATCAACAGCTGTTACACCTACATGAAAGTGCGTGAGCGTACTGATCTTCTACTTAGTCGTAACGAAATCAATATAAACGTATAGAACACAAAGAGTAAATACAAAAGACTTGTATTAACCACAGAGATAACCACAGAGTACACCTAGAGAATATGACACGGAAGCCCCTCTATACTATACAAGATGAACTATTTATACAAGCTGAAATACGACTGGCCGAACCTCAGGTTCGGCCACACGCTTGGAGCTGTCCGAACTCCAGGTTCGCTGGGAGTTCGGACCTCAGCTATCTTGTGTGATCCATCTTGTATTCGATACTTCACATGACGATCATGACTATGTATCAACAAACTCCCCCTCGGCATGTGCAGTATCATCTACTCTATTCAAACTTGTATCTTGTATCTTCAATCAAACTATTCCTCGATCTTGACAATGAGTTCAATCTTGAATACTTGATATTTCATCGTGTGTAATCTCTTTATCAACAACCTTCAGAAGACTTGAAGTTGTAATGTTCTCTTTCACTTAGAATCCTGCCAACATAAATAATCTAGGCGCAAAATGTCTCTTCGAGACTCCAAGATATTTTGATTTTGAAAATGATTTCGTATTTCATGTTGATCAATCGAAAACAAATCAGAAACAAAATCTTTTTGGCTTTTAGAAACTTTATATCAAAACACACTTAAAATCTTTTTGGTATTTTCTGATATTAAAAGTAAATGCATTACAGAATCAAACACTATTTTTGTCTTTTGTGAGAAAGATCACGACTTGGGATCATATTGATCATAACATGCTGAACTACACTTCAATTTCGATTATTGTAACGCAAGCCATGCCGATTGCAGATATAATTTGTCCAACTTTAAACTCTGGCAAAATCATACTCATAACATCTGGATATGTTAAGGTATTGATTAAATTTGCATTGACCAGTGTACCCCACACTATCAGACATACTCAGATATGCTTTGCTTATCACATTTTGTGATTTCACTTGTGAATTTAATCACATAATGGTTGTAACCATGATATAGTCAACTGTGTTTCATGCAAAAAGAAATAAGAACGCTAAATCGTCTACCTTAAGGTCGATCTTTCGATACGCAGATAAGGCCTCGGATTTAACAAAATAAGAAAATAAAACAAGTTGAAATTGTATAACCCAACAACAATCAGGTCGGTACTCCCGTACACGCAGAGAAAGTCCGATGAGTTATACGAAACACCAAAGAAAATAAAGCAGAACGTCAAACGAACAACGATCAGGTCGGTCTTTCGACACGCAGAGAAAGTCCGATCGTTTGACAAAATAAAGAAAATCAAAAAAGTTTAAATCTTTGCAAAATGAACACATGTATACACAGTGACTTCTCATTTTATTTTTCACATATCTTTTTCTTGATATATCATGAGATATGCATCAAGATGTTGTCCACTAGGTCAAGCATCAGATTTAGTGTATATCACATTTGTATACTTTCTGATTTGCCGAGTCTACCTTACTCATCAATCAAATGGTCTTATGGCTTGTTCATCTACTTTATCCATAAGTCAGACAATGTCAGCCAATGTACCATCATTTCCCAAACATGCCGGATACAATTTCTCATTTTTCAATGTTTTTGGATTTTTGCATTTTTCATTGTTTTTGTCTTTTCCAAATTTCTCCCCCTAAAAATGACAACTCTATTTATAGATTTTCATTTTTACGATTTGAAAACAACACACTATTTTTGTATTTATGCAAAAGCAAACTCCCCCTCAGAATGAGACGAAGAGAAATAACAAGAAAAATTGATCAACCAACATGAATACTCACAGTTTAGCCTTTGGAAAAACAAAAATGATTTTGAAATTCAATTTAATTAGAACAGATATTTCACAATCAGCAATTTTCCAATCACCGAAAGATCTTCCTGAAACACCTGCTTGACACCAAATAAAACATTAGTCGCGTTGGGATCGACTCGAATCAATAGCGTCGGGTCGCCCGGTGTCTTCCACAAAGTCCGTGTTGGCCTTGGAAACAACTTTAGGTTTCCAAATGTGTAAAGGTATTAATTTTTGATCGGAACCTGAATCAGATTCAACCGACGTACGTGGTTTGGACCAAGACGATTTATGAATTGATTTAATCGTTGAAGACCATGGTTCATCAAAAATTTGACCTTTGTTATCCACATATTTGGCAGTTTTGTGGATATATGCAGTCGTCGGACAATCAACAGCTAAATGTCCCGGTTGACGACATACATAACAAAGTCTTTCTCTAAAATTGTTTGAAAATTGTTTGGATTTTGAAAAACCAGATGAATGTTCTGAATTATCGTGATCAAAGAAACCATTAGAAGAATCATACCTAGGAGATGGACTCCTTGAAGACGATGACCTTCCAGAATAATAAGAAAATTCTTTTGAAGATGGTGATTTCTTTGCAACTTTGGCTTTAGCAGTCTTGTTAACTTTCACTGGTTTCTTAGCAACATCTGGAATTTCCTTCATAACAAAACCCAAACCTTTGTGCTTGGAACCTGAAACCGTTGAAGAACTTGAAGAAGAACCTGAAGCACTTCTTGACTTAGCCTCACTAGTAAATTTGGGTTTGATATCCTGCAGCTTGTTCTTTTCAATCAAAACTTTTTCCTCTTCGGTTGCGGATGAAGAACTCGAAGCAACCTTATCAAACACCTTCTCATTTTCCAGTAATACAGACTTTGAAACAAATTTAGGAGCATCACCCAAAGGCTTCTTCTTCTTCTTAGACTTGGACTTGTTCTTCTTGGGTAGAGTGGCAAACTTGGAATAATCATGCAAGACATCTTTTGGATCAATCTGAGCAGCAGTAACTTCAATTAAATCCACTGGTTGAGGTACCAAGTGAACATCATCCTTTTTAGAACTTTCTGAACTCTGATCCTGCTTGTATAAGAAATTAAGCATTGTCGGTGACAAATTGCAGTTCTCCACTTGCCTTTTCAGTTCCAAAATTTCCAATTTCAAGTCATTGATCTTTTGTTGAGCATCAAAAACTTCTTTCTGTGACTTGATGAACTTTGCATTGAGATCATTATACTCATAAGTTTTTAACTTTCTGATCTCACATTCAGCAAATAACTCTTCAAGAACACTTTCTCTCTTTTTCTTGTAAATCTTAACATCTTTAGTCAATACCTAATTCTTGTCACGATAGAGAGTATTCTCATCTTGAAGCATAGAAATCTTGTTTTGAAGTTTTTCAACAGTAACAGCAGTTGTAGCAATAAGAGCAGTAGCTTCTTCATACTTTTGCTGAACTGGATAACTCTTCTCAAACAAATTTTCAAAATCTTGAGCTGCGTCTAAAGCCTCAGCTTTTGCTTTCTCACACTCTTCAGACAATTTTGCTTTCTCTTTCAAAACATCTTCATGAACATGAACCAACTCATAATACTTCTTTTGAAAATCCTCTAACTCTTTCTTTAACACCACAATCTCTTCAGTTGAAATTTGGCAACGTTGTTCAAAACTTGCAATCTCCTGGAGCAATTTCTTACATTTGAAACATTCAAACTCTTCAACCTTTGAACTTGTAGAAACTTTAGGTAATTCTTCTTGTACCAAAGATATACTAGAAGAAGTATCAGACTCTGTTAAAAAACTTTCATCATCAGCATGTTGAACAGTTAAAGCATTTGAGATTGGAGTATGATTCTTTTTAACTTTTGAATCGGCATTCCAGGCAAACCCATTTGGATGCATAAATGTATTAGTCCAATCATAAGCAAGAGTAGCAGATTTCTGATCAACCTTTTCAGCTTTATCGGATGGATGAAAAACTAAATGTGCATGTTGACCAGTTTTCAATTTACTTTCTGTTGAACTTGGACATTCGCGAGCAAAATGACCATAATTTGAACACTTGTAACATTTCACCTTCGATTTATCCAAACCAATCTTACCATCCTGATTCAATCTTTTCTTCCCAGTTCTGTTAAAAAATTTCTTCGTTCGTCGAACCAACATTGCATACTGCCAATTTAGATCCATTTCTTCTAAATGATCATAATCAATCTGATCGTAATCTTCATTTGCTAACTCAGCATTACTCACAGCACCAGTGATAACACCAAAATATGAAGATACCAATGCAGACATCAATGCATTATAATCATCAACAGTTTGAACAGACAATGCACTTTGAGCCGAAGAACTTTGAAATGACACAGTACAACCAGCAGAAGAATAACTTGGAATTTCAGATTTACCTGCTAGAAATGTTGTAGGAGGAGCAGAACTAAGACTAGTAGACTTCCCAGCATTCATTGTAGAGTCATTTTCACCATGATACACTGCAGGATTCTGAATTTGTGTAGGAAGTGATTTATTCACCATTAATTCCATATCCCGAGCCTGAATTCTTTGAACCAAATCATTGAAAGACAATCCGGAAAAATCTTTATCATGAGTAATCATCATCACATAATTCACCCATTTTTCAGGCAATGCTTCCAAGATCTTTTCTTTCATATCAACCTCTTCTTTCGTGAGATTCACCAAATGCATTTCACTCATTAGATGAGCAACCTCTTCTTTCTTTGAAGAATAGGCTCACCAGTTTCATCTTTAGGGTAAACATATTGCTCAGTGAACGCTAACCACATATCAATGTCATTTGTATCGACATATGCTTCAAACCGTTTAACCCAACTATGATAATCTTCCAATTTTAGCAATTTGGGAACTTTCTGACTTGTTCCGATTTCATTATCATAATTCATCATTGTTTGCATCGTAGCTTGAACCGAATTTTGAATAGCTGCGAACGCTTGAAAATCGGACATTTTCGAAAAACTATACACTGTTCACCGAACCTCCTCCGAACCTTCACCGAATTATCTCCGAACTTCGTCCGAACCTAAGTTTCGTCGAACTCTCTCCGAACCTGACCTTCGGACAAACAAATAGATTCAACACCGAACTATCACCGAGCACTGGCCGAACTCTGTCCGAACGTGGACCGATCTCTCACCGAACTCAAAGACACACCGAATGCTCACCAAACTCCGTCCGAACCTCGAGTTCGGAGCGGTTAGACCGAACGAGTCCGAACCTCAAATGAGACAGATTTCACTCGACGCCATTTTCTCGATTTTCAGTGTTTTTCGATGGAATTTTCGACAGGAATTCAAGTAAACTCGATAGAAATGAATTAGGAATGCATTTTGATGAGAAGCACACTCGAGATGATCAAACGAACTCAAAAACGATACTCATTTTCTCAAAAACATGAATTTGAACTCAAAACTCCGAAAAACAGTGATTTCCGACTAGTAGAGCAAACCAAATGCTCTGATACCACTTGAAAGTGCGTGAGCGTACTGATCTTCTACTTAGTCGTAATGAAATCAATATAAACGTATAGAACACAGAGAGTAAATACAAAAGACTTGTATTAACCACAGAGATAACCACAGAGTACACCTAGAGAATATGACACGGAAGCCCCTCTATACTATACAAGATGAACTATTTATACAAGCTGAAATACGACTGGCCGAACCTCAGGTTCGGCCACACGCTCGGAGCTGTCCGAACTCCAGGTTCGCTGGGAGTTCGGACCTCAGCTATCTTGTGTGATCCATCTTGTATTCGATACTTCACATGACGATCATGACTATGTATCAACACTACATCCTCAAATCCACCATGCATCTTACGCATAATGTGAAAACCCCGAACTGGACCAATATTCAACTTTCATAAATCATATAATGTCTGCTGCTGGGTAAAAGTCAAATTCCTTGAAGAATTTAGCAAGTAAATATCACTTTCATCTACAAATTTGTGGTTGTGCTCCTCAACAAATGAATGAACTTTGTATTTTCCACAATCTATAATTTTCAAGTTCAATTGCGCACGACATTGCGTCCTTTTTGAAGGTCGTTTACGTGCATCTTTTGATTTCTTTTCAGCAACAACACTATCAATAAACGTATCAATGGGGTGGAACTTTTTATGACCTTCTTTAGAACATACAAAAAAATTTGATATAACAATTCCTTTTGCCTTCCTATCACCTCCTCTACGGACTTCAAAGCCTCCTAACTTTGCATAATTTTTATAAGACAAAATTACATATTTTGTCCTTTAACTTTACCCGTTTTTTAACTTTTTTCCTTTATCTTTTTTTGTTACACTCTCTGTCCTTTAACTTTTTATTTCTTTCACCTTTTGTCCTTTTTAACGGATTCCGTTAAAATCCACTATTAAGTCAAGGGTATTTTTGTCTTTTTACTTTTTAGGGGTATTTATTATACTTCAATAAAGGGGAAGGGTGTGTTATGTAAATATGTAATTTATTTTTTCTTTAAAAAAACCCAACCCCACCAGAACCGTAACCCCACTTCCGTTTACTACTACTGCCCCCACCCCCATTTTCGTTTAATCCTTCGGCGACCTTCATACCTCCGGCGACCTGCAACTCCGTAAGCCTCTTCAAACGGCGACCTTGATGAGGAGTTCCTGCGGAGGCGAGATTAGGGTTCATAAGAAATTGCAACAACCGTCATCGATTCCTTCTTCACGTCTCTCTCTCTACAAAATAGCAAAAAAAAAAACCTTGGTTTCCTTAAACCTCACGTATCACAGCACCCTTTTCTGGGGTTTTAATTCTTCTTCTTCGTTGAGATCAGTTTCTCTAGTCTCGGTACATCATCGTTTCGTCTTTTTTTTATAATATTTTCAAAAGGTTTGCTCTATTTTTCTTGGGAATGTTCAGTTTCTTGGGAATATTTTCAAAAGGTTTGCTCGGTTTTTCGCCGGGCTCGATCGAAGGGGAGGAGGGGTGTACGGTTTTGCTCCCTCTCTCTTTCCTTTTTATTTTTTCTTATCAACCCACATATTAGGGCAGCAATCGGAGAATGGTGGCTGATGTGTTGCAAACACATCCTATTTTCCCGTGTATTTTGTATAATATTTGAGTCGAGTTTGAGTCATTTTTATGTAGTTTTTATCTAAGTTTTAGTATTTGAGTCTTAATTGTGTGTTGAGTCCTTTTTGTATATTTTGATGTGAGTTTTTTTTAATTATTTGAGTCTTGTATTTAATTATGTCAATGTGCTCAAAATGGTTCATTTATGTTTGATTGTAGGTTGGTATAAATGCTCGAGGGGATGGTATGACACTACATTAAAGACGGAGGGACGGATTTCAGAGAAGAAAGAGGCAAAGAAACAAAGAGAAAGCATTCTGGGATCAACCATTCGACATCGTTAAGCAACCCGGGTTCTTTTCTTTATTTGTTTTCTTGATTAATCATTTAAACTAAACTATGTTCTTGACTAGAGTTATAATTTTTATTATGGTTTTTGTTCTTGACATGGTGGTTGGCTAAGTTCTTGCTACCACCTATACCGTATGATGAATTTTTAGTATTTATGACTTTATTTCGGTTTATGGCAATTTCTTGTTGGGTATGATTACTCTTTAAATTCCTTTAGTTTCTGCAATTGGATGCATATGCGTATTGTTTTTAGGGTTGATATTATTGGTTAATTCTTATCTAGCTTGCGAATGTCTTTCGGTTTGAGTTAGGTAGTTTAATAGTGTGACTTTGTGTTTGCTATTGAATGTGGTTTGCTTACTTGGTAGATCATAGGATTAGTTAATAATTGACATCTTGAATTCAATATTCTGCCTATCTAAATAAGCTCACAAGGATGATAGTTGTCGGTTAGTCGGGTTGGTTAATGAACTAGGATAACATTGTCTCACAAGGAAATGCCCTAGGAATTTCGCTAGTTTGCTAATCGTGTCAGTTGTAGGAATTAGAGGTAGCTCCGGCTAGTCTAGGGTGCCTTAGATTGTTTCGAGGGTGGTCTAGGGTAGTTGAAGTGGGAAGGACTCAAAAGGTGAACCACTTGTCCGAGCGTTAGAGTAATCAATTAGGAAGAACTCAAAAGGTGAACTAATCAAACCGGTAAGCGTATTCCAGTCTATAGGCATTCTATCAGTTACGTCCGGAGAGGATTTCGGGGGCTCGTAGGGTTTCTATAGGTTGTGTCTTAAGATCCTGGTTCCATCGGAGTTGTCATAACCGAGTGAAGTTGTTAATATTAATTAGGATTCTAGGTCTAGGTGGTACCCTTCTCGTCTTTGAATTCGTCCTAAGTTTTCTCGTTTTGTTAGTTAGTTAATTTAGTTACTTTAATTAAAATCAAAGTCTCAAATTTCCATTCTTAGGTCTAAGTTTAGTTTTGTCTATAGAGTGTCTCTAGGGTTCGATATTCCCGGTCTTGCCTTAGCTAAGCTACAATCCGACAGGTACACTTGCCTTAGGTTCGGTCTAGTTTTAGGAGTTTCGGTAAAATTAGGTGTGTCTAGGTCTAGGTTTAGGTCTAGGATATTTTATTATTTTTAGGTATAGTTCCGAACACATCAAGTTTTTGGCGCCGTTGCCGGGGACACTTGGCAATAGCAAGACTAACTTAGGTCGTTATTAGGAAATTTTGAGTCTTTTTAGGTTTTTCGTGTTTAGAGTCTTTAGGATTTCCTTTCTCGAGTCTAGAATTTTCTTAGGTTTATTTTCTTTGCGTCAAGAGTTTTTCTTGAGTCTAGAGTTTTAGGTTAGTTTTTTTTAGTCTAATTATTTTCTTATTTATTTATTATTATTTTTTTTTATATTTTGTCTTATTTTATTTTTTTCGCCATGGCCACAATCGATCTACAAAGCTTCATCGTAAATATTCGACAGTTCGCGGAGGAGATGGCCACATGGAGTAGATATGACCCGCGATTACCTCAGGGCTTGGAGGTTGTAGAGAATGCTCTTAGCCTGATAAAACGGCTTCATGAAGAAAACACGCCACGCTGTATGAGCTGCGGTGGACCACATAACTCCCATGATATTTGTCCGGTTCGGGTTGGTATTTGTAGAGAAATTTGTCAAAGGATCTTCCGAGAGCGAGAGGAAAGAGAAAGGCGTACGGGGGAGTCATCAAGGACTGTATTTGAGGAAATCCGATATCAGGAGACGTTAATGGACACTGAAGTCCCACCTCCGGTTAATCAGGGTATCCAGTGGATTTGTGATGATGATGAGTGTGATCTGAACCAATGGACAAATAATAGCTCAACGGACGCCACAGAGATTATTGAAAAGGAAGATTCAATAGTGGAGGAGAATGATCCGGAAGATGAATTATTAGAGGATGATGAGGAGGAGCTTCCCAGGAATGATGACGTTGATGATGAGGATACATACCCTTCGGCTCCAGTTTGGGATTGGTCGGAGGAAGAGGACGACATTGTGTGGGATGAGGAGTGTGAGGATGAGATCGCAGCGAGTACAACAACAAATAAGGAAGCTGAGGATGTATTTGAGGAGGTGCTTCACGACATTGATTCAGATGATATATTTGAAGCGCAAATGGTAGAGATGTTTGGTGAGGAGTGGACGACGATGTCACCAGGAGTGGTAGATGAGGATCGGTTTGACCCGGAAGGTGATTTGCAAAAGCTAGAAGAGATGCTATACGGGGAACCGAGCGTTGAGAGTGAACACGTCCCACTCGAGAAAGAAGTTTGTGAGGTTAGCGAGGTTCAAGCGCCGAGGCACGTACCGTACTCAATCTCCATTCGGGACGTGCTAAGGTGTGAGGAACCAGTTGTTGAGGAAGCTGATGAGGTTCTAGAAGATGTCCCACTTTGTAGGTTAACTAGTGATAAGGATGACCCTGTGTTTAGTCCAAGTGTGGGGACGTTAGAGGATGCTAGTTGTAAGAATGACCCGAGGTTGAGCTTTATTGTAGTTATTAAGTTAATTCCGGGTAGGTTTAAGCATTGGTGGGTTGACTGGTTGTTAGGTATGATTTTTGAGGATTTGTTAGTCAACACCATTGGATTTCTAAGCAGTTTGATGGTTAGGGCATTAGTTAGTAAGAACATTAAGGAGAAACCGCCTGATTGTGTTGGTTGAAACTCGGGGAAGCCCGAGTTGTAAATTTATGTAACTTATTTATTTGATTGTGCTTTATTTTGCATTTCGGTTTTTTTTCGTTTTTTCGTGTTTTGTGTTTTTTGGTGTTTGCAGGAAATTGGGGGAATTCAAGATGATGAAATTGTGTTGGAAGAGTCCAAGTTCCAAGTAACACGTTTCAACTTGTTTTTATTTTAGTTTTATTCTTATTTATTTTTATTTTTCGTGATTAATGGTTTTCGTCGAGTTGTTTGTTTTGTTTGTTTTTGTTTTGCAGGTTCGATGATGTTTGCATTGGGAGGCTCATGGATTACACAGGAGAACCTGCGGACCAAGCTCGCCTGTCATTCATCCAAATCACAAATCAGGGGAGTTTGTTCCATTCGTTTTTTTTTTATTTTATTTTTTTCTTTTGCATTCTTATTTTCCTCTTTATCGTTCGTGTGCTTTTATTTTTAGTTTTATATTTATTTTATTCTCATTTCACATTGGGGACAATGTGTCGTTTAAGTGTGGGGATGGGAGACTTGCGTCTTGAGTCTTAGTTTTTATTTTTAGTGTGTCGTAAAAAAAAAAAAAAAAAAAAAAAAACTCTACAAAAATCCAAAAAAAATTGAAAATTTTGAAAAAATGTCCGAGATTCTGGCTGCAATTAAATGGAAAATGATAGGAACTGGGAATTGATTTTTAAATTTTGTGCTTAAATGTTAAAATAATGACTTAAGGTCAATAATTTGGTAAAGTGGATAAGTTTGGTTGAATGGAAAGCACTACTAGTCTATGATGTGTCGGTAGGCCCAGCTGATCTAGGAGTAGCTTAAATTGCCTATGTGTTTATTTGTTGTATAAATATGCTAATCAGTCTGCTAGTGGGTTCCCATTTTAGGAGTGATAGGAATACTGAACCTGATGATTAGGAAGGAGAAGACCGCTTTAGGCTAGATACTCTTATGTCCTTAGAATAGTCCAATGAGCATGTTAGGTAATAATTTGGTTAATGCATTTAGAGTGAAGGGACAAAATACTCATGTACAAACTAAGGATAGTATCCCGTGGTAAGTGCCTCTGATGATATTCCGGATCTCGCGGGCAAAATACTCATGTATGATTTCGGGGGTAAGACCTTGTGAAAAAGTACCTCTGATGATGTCCGTTGGTAATTATAGGTAAAAGTAACCAATTAAAAAAAAATTGAAAAAAAATGAGAAAAGAAAAAAAAAGAAAAGAGAAAAATGATAAGTTAGAGAATAAATGCTCAAGAATTTGCATATCAATTCTTAGTTATTCTTTGGACATCTTAGTATCTGGTTTAAGGGGGGTTGGAGAAAATATAAAATTTAAATCATTATTACCCTTTGCTTTGACTGAATATGATTCGGTAGTAAGTTGAACTTGACCTTTCTTTAGTGGGATCCATAGGTAGACTGAACTTATATCTGGTAATTTCATAAACACATGGGGGCGAAAGAAAAGGTTGGCGGTTGGGTTTAGTCGGATAGAAATATCGGCAATTGTAGTTAGTGTGTTAGTACGTTGTGGAATGTGGAATTGTATGGAGGTTTGTTAAATGTAAATGGTAAATGCTTAGAGTCAATTTCCTGGTTGTGATTACATTGCAGTATTTTTCGAGGACGAAAAAAGAGTAAGTGTGGGGATGTTTGATGTGTTGCAAACACATCCTATTTTCCCGTGTATTTTGTATAATATTTGAGTCGAGTTTGAGTCATTTTTATGTAGTTTTTATCTAAGTTTTAGTATTTGAGTCTTAATTGTGTGTTGAGTCCTTTTTGTATATTTTGATGTGAGTTTTTTTTAATTATTTGAGTCTTGTATTTAATTATGTCAATGTGCTCAAAATGGTTCATTTATGTTTGATTGTAGGTTGGTATAAATGCTCGAGGGGATGGTATGACACTACATTAAAGACGGAGGGACGGATTTCAGAGAAGAAAGAGGCAAAGAAACAAAGAGAAAGCATTCTGGGATCAACCATTCGACATCGTTAAGCAACCCGGGTTCTTTTCTTTATTTGTTTTCTTGATTAATCATTTAAACTAAACTATGTTCTTGACTAGAGTTATAATTTTTATTATGGTTTTTGTTCTTGACATGGTGGTTGGCTAAGTTCTTGCTACCACCTATACCGTATGATGAATTTTTAGTATTTATGACTTTATTTCGGTTTATGGCAATTTCTTGTTGGGTATGATTACTCTTTAAATTCCTTTAGTTTCTGCAATTGGATGCATATGCGTATTGTTTTTAGGGTTGATATTATTGGTTAATTCTTATCTAGCTTGCGAATGTCTTTCGGTTTGAGTTAGGTAGTTTAATAGTGTGACTTTGTGTTTGCTATTGAATGTGGTTTGCTTACTTGGTAGATCATAGGATTAGTTAATAATTGACATCTTGAATTCAATATTCTGCCTATCTAAATAAGCTCACAAGGATGATAGTTGTCGGTTAGTCGGATTGGTTAATGAACTAGGATAACATTGTCTCACAAGGAAATGCCCTAGGAATTTCGCTAGTTTGCTAATCGTGTCAGTTGTAGGAATTAGAGGTAGCTCCGGCTAGTCTAGGGTGCCTTAGATTGTTTCGAGGGTGGTCTAGGGTAGTTGAAGTGGGAAGGACTCAAAAGGTGAACCACTTGTCCGAGCGTTAGAGTAATCAATTAGGAAGAACTCAAAAGGTGAACTAATCAAACCGGTAAGCGTATTCCAGTCTATAGGCATTCTATCAGTTACGTCCGGAGAGGATTTCGGGGGCTCGTAGGGTTTCTATAGGTTGTGTCTTAAGATCCTGGTTCCATCGGAGTTGTCATAACCGAGTGAAGTTGTTAATATTAATTAGGATTCTAGGTCTAGGTGGTACCCTTCTCGTCTTTGAATTCGTCCTAAGTTTTCTCGTTTTGTTAGTTAGTTAATTTAGTTACTTTAATTAAAATCAAAGTCTCAAATTTCCATTCTTAGGTCTAAGTTTAGTTTTGTCTATAGAGTGTCTCTAGGGTTCGATATTCCCGGTCTTGCCTTAGCTAAGCTACAATCCGACAGGTACACTTGCCTTAGGTTCGGTCTAGTTTTAGGAGTTTCGGTAAAATTAGGTGTGTCTAGGTCTAGGTTTAGGTCTAGGATATTTTATTATTTTTAGGTATAGTTCCGAACACATCAAGTTTTTGGCGCCGTTGCCGGGGACACTTGGCAATAGCAAGACTAACTTAGGTCGTTATTAGGAAATTTTGAGTCTTTTTAGGTTTTTCGTGTTTAGAGTCTTTAGGATTTCCTTTCTCGAGTCTAGAATTTTCTTAGGTTTATTTTCTTTGCGTCAAGAGTTTTTCTTGAGTCTAGAGTTTTAGGTTAGTTTTTTTTAGTCTAATTATTTTCTTATTTATTTATTATTATTTTTTTTATATTTTGTCTTATTTTATTTTTTTCGCCATGGCCACAATCGATCTACAAAGCTTCATCGTAAATATTCGACAGTTCGCGGAGGAGATGGCCACATGGAGTAGATATGACCCGCGATTACCTCAGGGCTTGGAGGTTGTAGAGAATGCTCTTAGCCTGATAAAACGGCTTCATGAAGAAAACACGCCACGCTGTATGAGCTGCGGTGGACCACATAACTCCCATGATATTTGTCCGGTTCGGGTTGGTATTTGTAGAGAAAGTTGTCAAAGGATCTTCCGAGAGCGAGAGGAAAGAGAAAGGCGTACGGGGGAGTCATCAAGGACTGTATTTGAGGAAATCCGATATCAGGAGACGTTAATGGACACTGAAGTCCCACCTCCGGTTAATCAGGGTATCCAGTGGATTTGTGATGATGATGAGTGTGATCTGAACCAATGGACAAATAATAGCTCAACGGACGCCACAGAGATTATTGAAAAGGAAGATTCAATAGTGGAGGAGAATGATCCGGAAGATGAATTATTAGAGGATGATGAGGAGGAGCTTCCCAGGAATGATGACATTGATGATGAGGATACATACCCTTCGGCTCCAGTTTGGGATTGGTCGGAGGAAGAGGACGACATTGTGTGGGATGAGGAGTGTGAGGATGAGATCGCAGCGAGTACAACAACAAATAAGGAAGCTGAGGATGTATTTGAGGAGGTGCTTCACGACATTGATTCAGATGATATATTTGAAGCGCAAATGGTAGAGATGTTTGGTGAGGAGTGGACGACGATGTCACCAGGAGTGGTAGATGAGGATCGGTTTGACCCGGAAGGTGATTTGCAAAAGCTAGAAGAGATGCTATACGGGGAACCGAACATTGAGAGTGAACACGTCCCACTCGAGAAAGAAGTTTGTGAGGTTAGCGAGGTTCAAGCGCCGAGGCACGTACCGTACTCAATCTCCATTCGGGACGTGCTAAGGTGTGAGGAACCAGTTGTTGAGGAAGCTGATGAGGTTCTAGAAGATGTCCCACTTGGTAGGTTAACTAGTGATAAGGATGACCCTGTGTTTAGTCCAAGTGTGGGGACGTTAGAGGATGCTAGTTGTAAGAATGACCCGAGGTTGAGCTTTATTGTAGTTATTAAGTTAATTCCGGGTAGGTTTAAGCATTGGTGGGTTGACTGGTTGTTAGGTATGATTTTTGAGGATTTGTTAGTCAACACCATTGGATTTCTAAGCAGTTTGATGGTTAGGGCATTAGTTAGTAAGAACATTAAGGAGAAACCGCCTGATTGTGTTGGTTGAAACTCGGGGAAGCCCGAGTTGTAAATTTATGTAACTTATTTATTTGATTGTGCTTTATTTTGCATTTCGGTTTTTTTTCGTTTTTTCGTGTTTTGTGTTTTTTGGTGTTTGCAGGAAATTGGGGGAATTCAAGATGATGAAATTGTGTTGGAAGAGTCCAAGTTCCAAGTAACACGTTTCAACTTGTTTTTATTTTAGTTTTATTCTTATTTATTTTTATTTTTCGTGATTAATGGTTTTCGTCGAGTTGTTTGTTTTGTTTGTTTTTGTTTTGCAGGTTCGATGATGTTTGCTTTGGGAGGCTCATGGATTACACAGGAGAACCTGCGGACCAAGCTCGCCTGTCATTCATCCAAATCACAAATCAGGGGAGTTTGTTCCATTCGTTTTTTTTTTATTTTATTTTTTTCTTTTGCATTCTTATTTTCCTCTTTATCGTTCGTGTGCTTTTATTTTTAGTTTTATATTTATTTTATTCTCATTTCACATTGGGGACAATGTGTCGTTTAAGTGTGGGGATGGGAGACTTGCGTCTTGAGTCTTAGTTTTTATTTTTAGTGTGTCGTAAAAAAAAAAAAAAAAAAAAAAAAACTCTACAAAAATCCAAAAAAATTGAAAATTTTGAAAAAATGTCCGAGATTGTGGCTGCAATTAAATGGAAAATGATAGGAATCTGGGAATTGATTTTTAAACTTTGTGCTTAAATGTTAAAATAATGACTTAAGGTCAATAATTTGGTAAAGTGGATAAGTTTGGTTGAATGGAAAGCACTACTAGTCTATGATGTGTCGGTAGGCCCAGCTGATCTAGGAGTAGCTTAAATTGCCTATGTGTTTATTTGTTGTATAAATATGCTAATCAGTCTGCTAGTGGGTTCCCATTTTAGGAGTGATAGGAATACTGAACCTGATGATTAGGAAGGAGAAGACCGCTTTAGGCTAGATACTCTTATGTCCTTAGAATAGTCCAATGAGCATGTTAGGTAATAATTTGGTTAATGCATTTAGAGTGAAGGGACAAAATACTCATGTACAAACTAAGGATAGTATCCCGTGGTAAGTGCCTCTGATGATGTTCCGGATCTTGCGGTCAAAATACTCATGTATGATTTCGGGGGTAAGACCTTGTGAAAAAGTACCTCTGATGATGTCCGTTGGTAATTATAGGTAAAAGTAACCAATTAAAAAAAATTTGAAAAAAAATGAGAAAAGAAAAAAAAAGAAAAGAGAAAAATGATAAGTTAGAGAATAAATGCTCAAGAATTTGCATATCAATTCTTAGTTATTCTTTGGACATCTTAGTATCTGGTTTAAGGGGGGTTGGAGAAAATATAAAATTTAAATCATTATTACCCTTTGCTTTGACTGAATATGATTCGGTAGTAAGTTGAACTTGACCTTTCTTTAGTGGGATCCATAGGTAGACTGAACTTATATCTGGTAATTTCATAAACACATGGGGGCGAAAGAAAAGGTTGGCGGTTGGGTTTAGTCGGATAGAAATATCGGCAATTGTAGTTAGTGTGTTAGTACGTTATGGAATGTGGAATTGTATGGAGGTTTGTTAAATGTAAATGGTAAATGCTTAGAGTCAATTTCCTGGTTGTGATTCCATTGCAGTATTTTTCGAGGACGAAAAAAGAGTAAGTGTGGGGATGTTTGATGTGTTGCAAACACATCCTATTTTCCCGTGTATTTTGTATAATATTTGAGTCGAGTTTGAGTCATTTTTATGTAGTTTTTATCTAAGTTTTAGTATTTGAGTCTTAATTGTGTGTTGAGTCCTTTTTGTATATTTTGATGTGAGTTTTTTTTAATTATTTGAGTCTTGTATTTAATTATGTCAATGTGCTCAAAATGGTTCATTTATGTTTGATTGTAGGTTGGTATAAATGCTCGAGGGGATGGTATGACACTACATTAAAGACGGAGGGACGGATTTCAGAGAAGAAAGAGGCAAAGAAACAAAGAGAAAGCATTCTGGGATCAACCATTCGACATCGTTAAGCAACCCGGGTTCTTTTCTTTATTTGTTTTCTTGATTAATCATTTAAACTAAACTATGTTCTTGACTAGAGTTATAATTTTTATTATGGTTTTTGTTCTTGACATGGTGGTTGGCTAAGTTCTTGCTACCACCTATACCGTATGATGAATTTTTAGTATTTATGACTTTATTTCGGTTTATGGCAATTTCTTGTTGGGTATGATTACTCTTTAAATTCCTTTAGTTTCTGCAATTGGATGCATATGCGTATTGTTTTTAGGGTTGATATTATTGGTTAATTCTTATCTAGCTTGCGAATGTCTTTCGGTTTGAGTTAGGTAGTTTAATAGTGTGACTTTGTGTTTGCTATTGAATGTGGTTTGCTTACTTGGTAGATCATAGGATTAGTTAATAATTGACATCTTGAATTCAATATTCTGCCTATCTAAATAAGCTCACAAGGATGATAGTTGTCGGTTAGTCGGGTTGGTTAATGAACTAGGATAACATTGTCTCACAAGGAAATGCCCTAGGAATTTCGCTAGTTTGCTAATCGTGTCAGTTGTAGGAATTAGAGGTAGGTCCGGCTAGTCTAGGGTGCCTTAGATTGTTTCGAGGGTGGTCTAGGGTAGTTGAAGTGGGAAGGACTCAAAAGGTGAACCACTTGTCCGAGCGTTAGAGTAATCAATTAGGAAGAACTCAAAAGGTGAACTAATCAAACCGGTAAGCGTATTCCAGTCTATAGGCATTCTATCAGTTACGTCCGGAGAGGATTTCGGGGGCCCGTAGGGTTTCTATAGGTTGTGTCTTAAGATCCTGGTTCCATCGGAGTTGTCATAACCGAGTGAAGTTGTTAATATTAATTAGGATTCTAGGTCTTGGTGGTACCCTTCTCGTCTTTGAATTCGTCCTAAGTTTTCTCGTTTTGTTAGTTAGTTAATTTAGTTACTTTAATTAAAATCAAAGTCTCAAATTTCCATTCTTAGGTCTAAGTTTAGTTTTGTCTATAGAGTGTCTCTAGGGTTCGATATTCCCGGTCTTGCCTTAGCTAAGCTACAATCCGACAGGTACACTTGCCTTAGGTTCGGTCTAGTTTTAGGAGTTTCGGTAAAATTAGGTGTGTCTAGGTCTAGGTTTAGGTCTAGGATATTTTATTATTTTTAGGTATAGTTCCGAACACATCAGTGGCGGTGATCGGAGAGTGGTGGTGGAGAGAATAACACAGAAAATTGATTTGTGTGTGATTTTGTGTGTTTGTATAAATATACATATATTTATACTTGAATTGAATTGTCCTGTCACGAGCTCAAGGAGCACGAATTCGGCTAGAGGAAACAAAGGAGAAGATTTGGGGGTCAAAACCCACCGCTGGCCGGCCGGAATCTGTCGCCGGAAACTAGGCTGCCGCCGGAAGTGGAGTTGGGGGTAGCATCAGTTGCAGATAGTGATGGTAAGGGTTAGGGTATGGGGTGATAAAAAGAGAAAGGAAAAAGATATTTACAAAACACACCCCTCCTCTTTATTTAATTACAAAAAATACCCTAAAAAGTAAAAAGACAAAAATACTCTTGACTTAAAGGTGGATTTTAACGGAATCCGTTAAAAAGGATAAAAGGTGAAATAAAAAAAAAAGTTAAAGGACAGAGAGTATAACAAAAAAAAGATAAAGGACAAAAGTTAAAAAAATGGGTAAAGTTAAAGGACAAAATATGTAATTTTGTCTTTTTATAAAAAATCAAATGCTTCATCTATAGTATCGAAAACCATACCAATCTCAGGTTTAGCAGACTGTGCCATAACAGGTGAATAATATTTCTTCCCAGTTGTTGGAGATACACGTTCAACTCCATTTACAGAGTAATTAGGAATTGGTTGCCCATCATTGGCGCAAAAATCAGCATTATCTAAAAAAGTTTTTAACTAAACAGTAAAACACCAGCATGAACTACCAGCATAACAATACCTTCTAGAAAAATCATATTCGACAAATCATTCAGTAAGTAAATAATCATAAAAAAATCAAATGAAAACACAACTTCCATAACATACCAGCATGATACCAGACTAACATCGTATAACAAATCATATTAGCAGGATTGCCAAATTCAAATTAATACAATAAAAAAAAAGCGCTATCAGATCGAAAAGACATCATAATATACGACGATAACCAGCACAGCATGATAATATACGTGGATTAACCAGACCAGCATCATAATATACGTCGAAAATCATAGTTAGGGCTCATCGAATTCAAATTCATACCTAAAACTACTATCCGATCGCTAAGATTAAAAAATTTACCTTGAATATGAACATTGTCATTCGAACTATCGCTCGAATCTGGAGAAGATGCATCCATTGTAGATTCCATTAAAAATTTGAACTGATCGACAACTTATGGAAACCCCGATTGATCGACAAAATTGTGTTAAACCCTGATCGACTTGTTGAAATTTGAATTTGAAGAAACTGCTTATCGAATGCAAAATCTTCCTGGTATAACAGGAGTTGCCATAACAAACTAATAAAGCAAAATGACGTATATACCCTTCCACTTGAATTCATTAACATGATACGTGGCAGTCTCTTTTTGGTGCGCACGGATCTTAGGAAAATGCTTGTCCGCATATGATCACCCATGTATATATATATATATCTATAATACTATAATATGATATTAGAGAGAGAGTGTTGAAACTTTAAAAGGTACAAAAGTTGAAGCATTATGTACAAGAATACTAAGCATCATGCTAAACCATCAATTCCTTTGACCCAATGGCATTATCGTAATTTACAATTGTCTTAAAACTTAACAGGCTTAAAGAATTTGAGGTACAAGTTTCGCCTGTTTCATCCTTTATCTGTTACAATTGGCTTAAAGAAGCCCTAATTTAAAATCCTTTTGAAAACACAGACTTGCAGCGACTATATTTTGGAAGGGGGTGTCTTTTTTTATCTTAGAAAGCAGGGAATCTCCTCTTTAGGAGAGGTTCTTCTGTTTCTTTTGATCTTGAAAGTTGATACAACATAAATTTGGAAAAACGTTAATTTGATGCATACTGAACAAGTTGGGGATAAGAGGGAATCGCATAAAAGAATCCTGGCTCCCCTTTTGACCTAGTTCATATCGCAGAGAAGACTTTGAAATTTGAAATTCAAAATATCTCCTCTTCACTCTCTCAGTTGAAACCCTGTCATCAGGTAATCGATTTCTACTATCTGCATGATTGCACACACAAAAATCTACATCTAATTTGAATTTGTTCAGTTCCTAGGGCTTGCAATCTTAATGAGATGAAGAGTTCCGATGCAAATCGATGGTTGGATGAAATGTTGTAACTCTCTCTCTCTCTCTAAGCCACGAAGAACATTTGAAATTCCAATCCGGATGGGCGAACCCTAGACTTGTAAGCTCATATGTCTTCTCATTTGGGTGGTATTTCGTTTTTGATATTGATTATGATATCCAGTCCTAATTCTATTATTTGACATTCGTTCAGAGAACTCAAATTGATACGCGTAACTGAATGGCCCATCTCTCATCTGAGAACTCAAAATAACCAAATTCATCCTCTGATTCCTCTTGTTAATGAACCTAAATATTTGTGTTTTGTTGTAGAAATTTCAAGGTCGGTGATGGCTGTAACTTCCAACCGGTCTTAGGGCTTTTTTGGGGATTTGAGTCTCGATCCTAGCCGCTTCTTCGTCTCAGGTAATTTTCCTATTTATTGGATCCACATCTGGTTTTCTAACATTTTTTTTGTCTCTGCATGTGATTTTTTTAATTCTAGCATCAACCTGTTTGGTAGAGTAAGTTTCTTTCCCTGAACTATTTCCTTACGTACTCAAGGATTGATAGGATGACGAAAATGTAAGTGTCAATTTTACACAACTTGAGTTATGTTTTATCTATAACGTTTTCAAATGGGTTGTGAGGACAAATCTGATTATGAAAAGATTAGTACTCAAAATTTGTACTTTTGCAATAATTTTTAGTGGTTGTGAGGAAAAATCTGATTATGTTTGATTGTGTATGGTCTAAGATAAGAATCTTGTGTAACTGATGTCATTCTTTCATTTCTTAAAATCTATTATGTGCAATCTGTGATTACTTGTGATTTAGAAAGCTGGTGTTGTTAGGGTAAAAGAAGAAGATTTAGTAGCGAACAACGCCAAAATTAAGTTAACTATGAAAAGGAACAGTCTACTAGAAAGTAGACTACATCTACATGTGGTTTCATAATCTTTTTTTTCTTTCTACATGTTTTCAAATCCATCAAATTTTTTGAGGTATAGAAAGTTTCTAATCCTTTTTTTGCTTAGTCATGGATTGTATTTGGATAAACAAGTTTGTTAGGATACATTTTCGTTTATAAATATAGACTTGCTAACTTCATTTTCACTGAAGATGTAGGTGTAGAAGAAGGGTCAGATGAAAAGATTAATACTTATATATTATTTGAAAATAACCTTCTAAATGAAAGGAATAATACTTATATATTGTACTTCTTTAATAATTTTTAATGGTTGTCAAAACAAATCTAATTACGTTTGAGCGTTTAGAGTCTGTGGTTCTAATTATCTTCTTTTTTTGTTATGATTTGCAGATAATTATTTTTTTGCATTGGGGGATTAAAACTTATTATCTGATTTCTTATATATTATTGCAACATCAAATTAAAATAGTCATCTTTGTTAAAATGGTTGCAGATTTGTTATTGGGTCATTGTTTGACTTTTAGAGGAAGTTGTCGACTTTTCTATATGTACTAAGCTTCATTTAGTCACCACCAATTCATTTATGTGCAGTGCCCTATCTCGATGACCGTGAATTTTATGTTTTTTGAATTTTGAGTGGCTTTTTGTAGATTTATATAATAGTGAATTTACTTCTTTTGTGTTATCTAATTACTATCGTTTTGTAGAAATTAGTGAATTTGTACTTGGACTTAAAGGGCCTTAAGAAAGATTTTATGGAGTTGGTTGGAGACCTTTAAACAAGACATTCATGTGAAGAGCTACAAGGTTTATCCCATTTTCAAAGGCTTATATTTCAGCTTCAATAATAAAGTTGTTCTTTATATAGATACGTTGGTTTATTATTAGTTTTTTAGGTGTGAACAAAGATCTTGGGATGAGTTATGCCTTCAACTAGAGATGGAAAAACGGATGCGTTGGGTAGTAGGTCAAAACATGTGTTCAAAATGGTTAATTTTGTTTGAAACGGGTCAGGTTGACTTCACACAAAACACTATATGTTTGAAAGATTCTACTTTTTCTATTATCAGTTGGCGTATGTGAAATATGATTACAAGTATCTTTATATATATACTTTTTAAAAAGTGTAGTCTAATATTTCGATGCCATCTTTGATGTTGTTACTGTTGGAAAAAATAAGGAAAAATGATGTATTTTTTCCTAACTTTGGACATAATTATTTATATGTAGAGATAATAATTAGATGGGTTATTTGATATGGTTGAATAGCCTAGAACAAGGGCTTTCCAACGAGATATTAAACGTCCAAAGTGATTAAGAGGTGAATGAGATGTTGATGCTCAAAATGTGGTCTACAAACTATATATATTTGAGCTAGAAACCATTTGTCCCACATTGGAAATGGTTCAAAATGAAGTGTGGTTTATAAGCCAAGGAACTTGGATGGTTATCAAATTGTATTGTCACTTTATACTCCAACATCTACGCGCGGGGGGGGGGTGCAGAAAAATGAGAAACTCGGTTAAAAATCTAGGGCGCGCTCGCGCATCCTGCGGACACGAATGCGACTCGAAAATGGTCGGGTTCGCGCAGACCGGTTTTTGCTCCTCCCGCTGTTCTATTTTTGGAAATGATTCGTTCTTGGAGAACACTCCATCCTAGTTAATACGCAATCAGTTATTTTAGAAACTGATAATCGCGTTTAATGGTGATTGATGTCTTGGACAGCAATCCACCTTGAGGCTATTTAAACCCGTCGATATCATACAGAAAAGACACACCAGAACACACATTCTCCTCTGCTCCGCTCGACTCCTTCTGCGATCTCAGGCAAGTAAACTCCGGCAATACGTTGCTTTAGCCACCATATCCTGGGAAACACACCGAAATCTGTTTTAAGGAAATCGTGTTCAACACGAGCTCTGGCTTTCTCGTTTTCTGTTTTCTGCATTTAATTACTTATTCTGCTTCTACCCCTTTCTGTAGTTGTAATATTGTTCTCGTTAATAATATTGTTATTATTTCTGTTTACAAAATTCACATTTAATTCCCAGTTGCGTGGCATACAGTCTTAAAACAGATTCAAACACCTAGTTGTTCGAATTTGTAAACAGATTGTTACAATATTCTTTTGCTTTTGTTACGAACACTTTATAGTGTCACGAACAATATTACATTAGAATTTTTTGAATTCTATGTCTGAATATAATTTGGTTCGTCATTTCTGTGATATCAGGATGACTACTCCAGCGACTACTCAAGTTACTACCACGGTGGTTAGTACTGGTCCTACCGCTTCTGTAGTGACGACTCTGGTGATTGCGCCGTTACCCAATGCTGTGGCGAATCATGCTGAAAAACCGGAAAAGTTCAATGGTTTGAACTTTAAGAGATGGCAGCAAAAGATGCTGTTTTATCTGACTACTCTTAACCTTGCGAGGTTCTTGTCTGAGAGTGCCCCAAAGATTGAAGGGGAACCTGATGCCCAAAGTCTGAGCGCAGTACAAGCGTGGGAACACTCAGACTTCTTGTGCAGGAACTATGTTCTGAACGGCCTGGCTGACTCCCTCTACAATGTGTATTTCAAGACCAAGACTGCCACAGAACTTTGGGAGTCATTGGAAAGGAAGTATAAAACTGAGGATGCGGGTACTAAGAAGTTCGTGGTTGCTAGGTTCTTGGATTTCAAGATGGTAGACTCTAAGACTATCATTGAACAAATCCAAGAACTCCAGGTGATGTTGCACGATATTCATGTCGAGGGAATGGTTCTTAGTGAGACTTTTCAGGTTGCTGCGATGATTGAAAAGTTGCCCCTAGGTTGGATAGACTTCAAGAACTATCTAAAGCACAAGCGAAAGGAGATGACTATCGGAGATCTTATCGTCCGTCTTCGTATTGAAGAGGACAATAAGACAAACCAGAGGAACAGCTTTAACCCCGCATCGGCTAAAGCAAACATGGTTGAAGCCGGTCAATCTTCTAAAGGCAAGTTTAAGGGTAAGGGTCACTATGAGAAAAAGGGTAAAGGGAAAGCCTATATGGGTAACAAGAAAGGTGGAAAACCGGGAGAGAATCTCGGTCCTAAAGGTGGAATTACCAAATTCCAAGGGACGTGCTACAATTGTGACCAGCCAGGTCATAGGTCTGCTCAATGCAAGATGCCAAAGCGTCCTAATCCACGTCAAGAAGCAAACATGGTTGAGAAAGTTGGTATGATAGATTTTGCTGCGATGGTCACTGATGTCATCTCCATGCTGTCGGAGGTGAACCTTGTGGGGGATGAACCCAAAGGTTGGTGGATTGATACAGGGGCTACCCGCCATGTGTGTGTTGATAGGAGCTACTTCACCACTCTGAATGAAGTTGATGCGGGTCAGAAGATCTATATGGGAAATGCGGCCACTGCTGATATCAAAGGTGAAGGAAAGGTGATTCTTAAGATGACTTCTGGGAATGACCTAACCTTGAACAATGTTTTGTATGTGCCAGAGATTCGTAAGAATCTCGTGTCAGGTTGGTTGTTGAACAAATTTGGTTTCAAATTAGTGTTTGAGTCTGACAAGGTCGTGTTGACCAAGAATGGTGTTTATGTTGGTAAGGGCTATGCCCTGAATGGTATGTTTAAAGTGTCTGTAATGGGTGACAACAATGTGATGAATAAGACTTCTACTTATACTTATATCGTTGAGTCTATTTCGTGTATGTGGCATGGTCGGCTCGGTCATGTCAATTTTGATTCCATTAGACGCTTAATTAAACTAAACAGTATACCAACATTTCATATTGACTCGAAATATAAATGTAAAACGTGTGTTGAATCCAAACTTACTAGAACATCGTTCCATTCGGTTGAACGTAACACCGAACCCCTTGATATGATTCACACGGATATTTGTGATTTTAAATCAATCCCAACGAAAGGTGGAAATAAATATTTCATCACGTTCATCGACGATAGTACAAAATTTTGCTATGTTTACTTACTAAAAAGTAAAGATGAAGCAATTGAGAAATTTGTACTATATAAAAACGAAGTTGAGAACCAACTTAACAAGAAAATCAAGGTGTTGAGGAGCGATAGAGGGGGCGAATATGTTTCACCATTTGCTAGCCATTGCGAGCAACATGGAATTAGACATGAATTCACCGCTCCCTACTCACCTCAACAAAACGGTATTGCTGAAAGAAAGAACCGAACCTTGAAGGAAATGATGAATGCCATGTTGCTAAGCTCTGGGTTGAGCCAGGACATGTGGGGTGATGCAATACTCTCGGCCAACTACCTTTTGAACAGGATACCCCGGAAAAAGAAGGATGAAACCCCTTATGAACTATTTAGAGGTATGAAACCTTCTTACAAACGCCTCAAAGTGTGGGGGTGTTTGGCCAAGGTGGTTGTTCCACCACCTAAAGCGGTAAAGATAGGACCAAAAACGGTAGATTGCATATTCGTTGGATATGCACGTCATAGTAGCGCCTATCGATTTGTGGTACACGAGTCTAAAATTCCCGATATACACAAAGGTACATTAATGGAATCTCGTAATGCCTCGTTCTTCGAAGATGTGTTTCCTTGTCTAACTCCCAATGGTCTACCTAGCCAGACTGATCTTCCGAGGAAGACTGGTCATGATGATGAACCAGAAAGTCAAGATAGACAAGAACAATCTGAAGAAGAAGAGATTGAACCAAGAAGAAGTAAGAGAGCTAGGGTTGAAAAATCGTTTGGTCCCGATTTTGTTTCTTATATGGTGGATAGTGAACCAAACACATATAGAGAAGCAATTACTTATTCCGAAGGATCTCAATGGAAGGAAGCCATCAAAAGTGAAATAGAGTCTATTTTACAAAACCATACGTGGGAACTAGTGGATCTTCCTCGGGGATGTAAACCACTAGGTTACAAATGGATCTTTAAGAAAAAGATGAAAGCGGATGGCACCATTGACAAGTTCAAGGCAAGATTGGTGATTAAGGGTTATAGACAAAAAGAGGGTCTGGACTATTTTGACACTTACTCACCAGTGACCCGAATAACGTCTATAAGAATGGTACTCGCAATAGCCGCCATTCGAAATTTGGAGGTTCACCAAATGGATGTAAAGACCGCCTTTCTAAACGGAGATTTAGAAGAGGAAATTTACATGGAACAACCCGAGGGTTTTGTGGCGAAAGGGCAAGAAAAGAAAGTGTGCAAACTTGTGAAGTCATTGTATGGATTGAAGCAAGCCCCTAAACAATGGCATCAAAAGTTTGATTCTGTCATGAGAGAAAAAGGATTCAGGATCAATGAATGCGACAAGTGTGTCTACATGAAAGAGACACCAAATGGATATGTCATCTTATGTCTCTACGTTGATGATATGCTCATCATCGGCAGTAATGATAAGATGATCACATCCACGAAGGATATGTTGAAAGCTAGGTTCGACATGAAGGACATGGGTTTGGCGGATGTGATTCTTGGGATAAAGATCACCAGGACCAAAGAGGGTCTCATACTACACCAACCTCATTATGTGGACAAGATTCTTGAGAAGTTTAACTCAGGTGACACAAGCGTAGCTAGAACTCCCATTGACACGAGTCAACATCTCTCGAAAAACAGGGGTCAAGGAGTTTCGCAATTGGAGTACTCAAGAATCATTGGTAGTCTAATGTACCTGATGAGTTGTACAAGACCTGATATAGCATATGCGGTAAGCAGGTTAAGTAGATATACTAGTAATCCAAGTGCTGAACATTGGAAAAGTATAACAAGATTACTAAGATATGTGAGGTACACTCGTGATTATGGACTACATTACTCAAGACACCCAGCAGTAATAGAAGGATACACCGATGCGAACTGGATCTCTGATATAAAGGATTAAAGAGCAACTAGTGGATATGTGTTTACACTAGGAGGTGCAGCTGTGTCTTGGAAATCGTCAAAGCAAACGGTTATAGCCAGATCAACGATGGAATCTGAGTTTATTGCTTTGGACAAAGGTGGAGAAGAAGCTGAGTGCTTACGTCAATTTACCGAGGACATACCCAGGTGGCCCAAGCCGGTAACGGCCATTATTATACATTGCGATAGCCAATCGGCAATTGGTAGCGCGCATAGTGCAATATATAATGGGAAGTCTCGACACATTCGACGTAGACATAACACTATACAACAAGTGCTCTCAACGGGAATTATCACGATTGACTATGTAAGGTCAGCTGATAATATAGCGGATTCGCTTACTAAAGGCTTAAGCAGAGAGGCAGTATATAGGTCGTCAAGAGGAATGGGATTGAAGCCCGTGAATGTATAATTCATACGAAGGAAACCTAACATATGTGACTGGAGATCCCAAGATCTAGGTTCAATAGGACAACCTACTTGTATGAATTGAGGAGGTCACTATGGGGGAAGTCTTGATATGACTACACCCAAAACTAAACGGAAGTTTCCAAGCTTCCAAACCCGTTCCTTTATTAAACAGTGACAGCGAGGATAAGCTTCCAGCTTTTAATGATTCGAGGAATCACCTATGTGAGAGAGAAGTGGGGTCGCTTCGAAGAGAAATGTGGGGACTAATTTCTTAAGACTCTCGCAGAACCAGGCAAGTGTTCAGGACCATAAAGGACACGACTATGAGGAGTTGATACTGTCAGGAAGAGTCCTGTGTAAATTGTATTGTCGCCTACACAAACGGCAGCTCAGTTCAAAGACATCGCCGTCTACTGACAGCCAGGAGGCTAAGTACATTTTACAAGGGAAGGTTCAAAGGGGACACCTACCTATCCTACGCAAGACTCAACTGTTGAGATTTCAGAATGATCAAGTAAATTGCTCCATCGATCTCCATTCATGTGGGGGATTGTAGGACCGTTGATTACTCAGAGAAATAATCAGAACAAGAACTCTTTACATGCAGATCACAACCATGCGGAATGAAGTTGTATCATACTTGTTTTTACTTAAGCTTTGTTTTACTTATACTTGTAGTTTGATTGTATTGATTGCATAAACTAGTGAACACAAGATAATAAATTTCTCGGTACTATTTGCATTAACTCAAGTTCAAACTGTTACAAGTGTAAGCACTAAATCTGGTACTTGTGAATGAACTAGCTAACAACTATAAATAGTACTAAGGAGATCAACTACAGCCGTTGATCTCATACGGGCTAATCTAACCGTACATAAAAGTCAAACAATAAACTTACTAAAAGAACATTAGTAAACATACAAAAGAGGAAATGTGCAAAATGCATTTATCTATAAGTAGGAGACGGCTAGGATGTGACTTTGGAAGAATAGAAGCTGTTGCAGGTCTGAATTCTGCAAAAGTATTCTTTCTGTACTTTTCCGGTTGAACTCTTTATACTGTTGGATAAAAGAGTTCACCCGGAAATGTTCTTCCGGTTGAGCTTCCGGTTGACAAAAGCTTCCGCTTGAGCATTCTTCCGCTTGAATATATCTTCAACCGGAAATCTTCGTCTTCATCCGGTTGACTCAGAAAATCATTTCCTTACAATCTCCCCCTAAGATGATGCTGCCAAAATTTGTCCTCTGTATGTTGTTCTTCAAAAATTGACTATCTCCAAGAACTTCATTCTTCAGGAGATGGAGGCCTATCAAATTGAATCCTTGTTTTGTTCAATTCTCTCATGATCCTCCTGGTCTTAAAGTCTCTGGTTGAAAGAAGTGGTCGTTTAGCAATGGACTTCTTCCTTCCAGGTGAGACACCAGAGGCAGGATTAGCAGATGGCTTAACAGTTTCAGTTGGGACTTTTTCTTTCCCTTTATCTGCTTGAGAAGAAGCTTGAACAGAACTAGTTGCGGCTGGCTCAGTGGGTTCAAAAGGTTTTGTTGGAGATATGGTGGGTGGTTTCATGGCTTGTGGTTGTGGGGTTGAAGAAGTGGAGTGTTTAGGTGGTGATGAAGGTTGATTATACTTCCAAGTAGGTGGGCAGGGTTTAGGCTTAGCAGGGGTGATATCAGTCCAGTTATCTAACCTGTATTTTGGATGAATATACTTAGGCTTGGTAGATCTGGATCCCCTGGGCCTAGGATTCATTCCCCTGGGTCTATGGGAGTAAAATCTGGAAGATGGAGTGGGAACACGGGAGGCTGATTGCTTAAGTCTTTCCAACAAGTTGGAAGGGAGAGACTCAGCAAGTAGGTCAGATTCTTCAAAGGGTTCTGGCTTAATGTATGTAGATGAGGGGTTACCTGTGACTGTCTCAGATGGCAGTGGCATTTGGAGACTTGGGATCACAGCAAACTCTGCTCCTTTCACTTGTTTGAGCAGCTCATCTACAATTTTACAAGTATCTTTAGCCTTCATCTTCTCTACTTCAGCAGCAGGCTTGAGACATCTGATGATAGCACATCTCTTGATCCTTTCCAATAGCTCCAAGTTGTCTAAACTCTTGTTTAAGACAGTTGGCATTTTGGAAGCTATGTTGATCAGCCTGTTTTTCTCCTGTTCATCCAATTTAGCAAGGTCGTAGACCTGCATTCTCCATTCAATTGACCTCTTCCTTGCTTCATCGACCATTCCTTCAACCACAAAATCATTAGAGAAAAGATCTAAATCTTCCAAGAATTTGTTGCATTGTATGTTTGATTTGGCTTCTTCTGATCTTATTCTGGATTGATTATCTTCCCAGTCATGGACGAAATCTTCTTCAATTAGATCATCCATAGTCTCTTGTTCTTCTGACTGGTCAGAATCAACCATAGTATCTAATGCTCTTGGTTGAGGAGTTATGCAATCCTGACTCTTCTTCAGTCTGATCATCCTCCTTGGTTTGGTTTGTTTCTTTCTTTTAAAGTTTAGAGGAGGTTCTGAGTCGGAGGTGGAATGCATTTGAATCAGAGTTTCAGCAATCTCAGCTTCAGTTGAGTTTTCCGGTTGAGTCTTTTCCGGTTGAGATTTTTCCGGTTGAGACTCTTCCGGTTGAGACCCTTCCGGTTGAACTTCAGCCGGAGATTTTGTACTTGTGTCTTTCAGTACATTGCTGAATACTTCAGTTGTAGCTTCTTCTCCATTTTCACCTTCAACTTCTTCAGTCTGAGTGACTGAAGCATCATCAACCACATCTTCATGAACCATATCAACAACTGGTTCAGAAGCAATGTTAGTTGTGATCTCATCCACTTTAGATTTGGCAAATGCCTCCTCTTGTGGGATAATCACATTGGTCAAGAAATGCTTGACCCGCAGAATGCTCTCTGGCTGAGCACCTGCAACTAACATTGTTGCTTCAATCATTCCCAACAGGCTTGGATCCTGTGGAAATACCTTCATCAGTGAGCTCATCTTCACCTTAGTCAACCCATCAGCAACTGAAAAGGGGTCAACATCAGCCAGTTTGAAGGCTGTATGCCTTACATCTTCAGGTAGAGGCATTGTATGATCGACTTCTTCTTCTTCAGTTGTGGTTGCAGCAGCAGCAATATCAGGTGTTGGAGGATTAGTCTTCTCCCCCTTTTTGGCAGCATCAGCTTCTACAGCCTGACCTCCAAAAGGAAATGGGTTCAAAGAGCTAACCTCAGCAGAATGCTGTGCAACCGGTTGAGATTTTGGTGCAGGGGAAGTTTCCGGTTGAGCAGTTGGGGCATCAACAGGAACTTCTTGAGCTTGAGCAGCAGCAGGAGATGACATTACAAGGCTGGCAACAGTCGAATTGAGACTGGTTACCTGAGCCTGTAGTGATTTGTACAAGACCGTCAATTCTGTAAGTGTTAAACTATCCTCAACTGGAATTTTACCAGTATCATAGGAAAAAGATGGACCATCAACCCTAGGTTGATCAAGTCCACCACCCTGGTTTTCTTGGCGCCTGGGATTCCCCTCAACTGTAGTTTTTCCCTTAGGATCCACTAGGGGATCTTCCGGTTGAACTAAAGTGTGGGTTGCCATGGATTGGGTCTTATTGATGTTACTACCAACATCAAAGTTCAATGAGAAACTTTGAGTGGCAGCAGCCCTTTCCACATGAATCTCATCTAAACTCCTGAGATTCACCTCCTTGGGTGAATGGGGGTTAGATGTAGCAGTGTGAGTGTCACTCAGAATGTTCCCATGTAATGTGGTGCTTGGGTTAATAACACCATCATCTGTGACAACTCTTTCTACATCATCATTCACAGGTGAGAAGTGTGAAGTGTAGGGTGAGAAAGTGGATGGGGATTGTACATCCATATGAAATGACTCCCCCTCAGAAGAAGGTTCATCAACAAGTTTAAATCCCAATTTGGCTGACCCAAATGGCTGTGTGCCAAGGGTTGGTTCAGGGCTGGAGGTAATAGGTTGCAAGAGAGGAGTAGGCTCTTGCACAACCTTTTTGAGCCTTTTGAGCTTTGTAGGCTTTGGGGAAGGGGGGATGATGGGAATTGATGGTGGGTCTGAATCTCTTCTCCTTTTTCTTTTGAAAATTAAGGTTTGTTTATCAGAAGGAGAAGGTGGCTGATCAGTGGTGGGTTCAACAACTGTGGATGGTACAGTGTTGTCCACTGGAGCAAGTTGCTCTTCAGAAGCATGTGTTTCCGGTTGAGAACTAGGTTCTCCCTGTTCAACCGGAATCACCCTTTGGATTGGCATGGGATGGTCAGTATCCCTCCCAAGGAAAGGCTTCTTGTTGGTGGTTAATTTAGAAAAAGTATTTTCAGATAATGCTCTTGGAACCAGCATCATGTTTCCTTCTAAATTAATTTGGGGGTATTTTTCTTGCAAAATATAAGTTAAAAATCTAGGGTACATGTAAAAAGCAAAATTCTTTGCATTACCCTTTAGAGCATTAAAAATTACAGCAGAAAAGTTGTATACCTCCCCTTTCACCACAGCATAAAATGCAGATGCTTGCTCAGTAGCCATTTCATCAAAACCTGATCTCTTTGGCGAGAGGCACACCATGATGGTGTGAGCCAGAAATCTCCATTTGTAGGGTATTTGACCCTTGTTGACCGTGGCAGTTCCTTCAGTAGCACCACCATAGCCAATTTTGTTGAGCAGGGCCATGTATTGCTTTGGTGTTTTTCGAACATACCCGTTCTGGTCATTTAACTTCAGCAATTCCCTTATCAGCGACTCAGTGATGAAAACAGTTTCCCCTTTTACGGTTGACTTCAGTGTATCTTCCTCCACATCATCAACATCCTTCTCAAGCAGTTGGATGTTCTTCCAAAATTCAGAGAGAATTTCCTCATACATATACACCGCAACAGTGAGTGCGTGATTCAGATATGACGATTTGAGAAAATTGATCATCCCTGTGAAGATTTCAGCGTGTGTAGAATTCACTGGTTCGTCAAGAATCGCAACCAAGTTGTGTTCAAGAGGAAAAGGATCATCCTTTACTGGTTGTTTCCCCTTTGCTTTGGACTTCGGTGCCATTGTTGATTTATTTTGAGAGAAAATTTGGGAGAAGGAAGAAATGGTTCTGAAAATTTCTAGGTTTTCGAATTTTGAACGGTTTCTTGCTTTTGAATTATGAGGAGTGTTGAAGGGGTTGGGGGTATTTATCTGGTGGGTTTAACGGTGAGTGACAGTTAACAGCGATGGATAAAGTACGCTGAGTCACAGGAGAGAGAAAGGAAAAAGTGCAAGTGGGTCCGCAAAAAGTGTGCTTCAGGTGATTGTACAATACAACCGCCTGTTGCGTGTCTTTTGAATTTAATTCAGATATTTTCTTGAGCAATAAATTCAAACACTTTAAATGCACAATCCGCTTGAAAATGTGTGCCTCAACCGGTAAATTAAATGATTCATTTAAAGCAAAAGTTTTCCGGTTGAGATTCAAGCGGAGATTTTTCTCTCCTCACAACAAAATTTCTTTCCGTTTGAAAGTTGATCCGGACAGATTTCCGGTTGAAAATTTTTCCGGTTGAGATTGTCAACAGGAAATAAAATTTCCGTTTGAAAAATTTTCAAAGTTAAACTGATCTTTCAGATAAAGAATTGTTGTTTCGATTACCAGTTTCAGAAATTTGGATGGTGTGATCAAAACATGAGTTTCCGGTTGAAGATGACTTTCCGGTTGAGATTCAACCGGATATGTTGAACTGGAAAGTTCAACCGGAAGATAGAAAAACACTTGATTTTGAAAATTACATGTATCAGTTATCATAGTTTAACAGTATGACCTGACTATGATTGAAAAGGTGTCTAACTGATACAGAAACTTTTCTTTTTCTTTTTCTTTTTGTATCAAGAGACGGGCTCTTTGACACAAAATGGTCTCTTTTATTAAGTTTGTGAAAACAGTTTAATCAGTCAAAGTTCATCATACCAATGGCACTAATGAGATAGAAAAATCTAGCTTCATCAAATGCTTTGGTAAACAAATCAGCCAATTGTTGATTTGTATGAACTTTAACCATTCTAATTAAATGTTTCTCAGCACAATCTCTAATAAAATGGTACCTGATGTCAATGTGTTTTGCTTTTGAGTGTTGAACAGGGTTGTTTGTGATTGAGATGGCACTGTTGTTGTCTACAAGAATAGGAGTCTCCATGAATTTGATGCCGTAATCCAACATTTGATTCTGAATCCATAAGACTTGACTGCAGCAGCTTGATGCGGCAATATATTCAGCCTCAGCAGTAGAAGTAGATACACAGGTCTGCTTCTTGCATTGCCAAGACACAAGTCTTTCTCCTAAAAATTGGCATCCTCCAGTAGTAGACTTCTTATCTAAATTGCAGCCAGCATAATCACTATCAGTGTAAGCTTTGAAGGAGAAATCTGAATTCTTTGGATACCACAACCCAAGCTTTGGTTGTCCTTTGAGATATCTAAAAATTCTCTTCACTGCTAACATGTGTGATTCCTTTGGTTGACACTGGTATCTAGCACATAAACAGACACTAAACATGATGTCAGGTCTGCTAGCTGTGAGATAGAGCAGTGATCCAATCATTGCCCTGTAGAGATGAACATCCACTGGCTTTCCACTTAAGTCACTGTTTAACTTGTGGGAAGTGGAGATGGGGGTTCTTGAAGTTGAAACAGACATCATGTCAAATCTTTTTAGCATATCTTGAATATATTTTGACTGATTCAAGAATATTCCATTTGCAGTTTGCTTCACTTGTAATCCTAAGAAATTAGTCACCCATTGAACTCATTTCAAACTTAGATTGCATCAGACCTTCAAACTCTTTGCATAAGGCAGCATTGGATGAACCAAAGATGATGTCATCAACATAGATTTGCACCATCAAAGTGTCTTTGCCATCAGATTTCACGAAAAGTGTTTTGTCAATAGCTCCTCTCTTGTAGCCATTCTCTAGGAGGTAGTTTGAAAGAGTTTCATACCAAGTCCTAGGAGCTTGCTTGAGACCATATAAAGCCTTGATTAGCTTGCATACCTTGTTGGGGTGATGAGGGTCTTCAAAGCCTGGAGGTTGCTTGACATACACATCCTGTTCCAAAAGACCATACAGAAAGGCACATTTGACATCCATTTGAAATACCAGAAAGTTTTTGAAAGCAGCATAAGCAAGAAATATTCTGATTGCTTCAAGCCTGGCCACTGGAGCAAAAACTTCATCATAATCAATGCCTTCTTCCTGTGTGTAGCCTTGAGCTACAAGTCTTGCCTTGTTTTTGATCACTATTCCTCTGTCATCCTTCTTGTTTCTGAATACCCATTTGGTGCCGATTGGTTCTTCACCTTCAGGTAGGTCTACCAATTCCCAAACCTTCTGCTTATTGATCTGAAACAATTCCTCTTGCATTGCCTCTACCCAGCTTTCATCTTCCAGAGCATCATTGATCTTGGTGGGTACTTCTTGAGACAGAAATGCAGCATGAAGGCAATTGTTTGCATCAATAGACTTGCTTCTTGTCAGCACAGGAGCTGACAAGTCTCCTATAATATTCTCCCTTGGATGATTTTTACTAACTCTTCTATCAGTAAACATTGGAAATTCATGGCTTCTCCCATTGTGAGGAATATTGAGTTGAGGTAGTAGCTCAATATTGTTGATTTGTGAAGCAGGTTCTGAAACTTCTTGAGAACTGGGGACTGAATCTGAGATTAGATGCTCAAAACTGTACTCATTTGACCCAGCATCAGTTGAATCATTGGATTCATTGTTCTCAAAATTTTCTGAAAAATTGTTTTCCGGTTGAGTGTCAACCGGAGATTCTACTGTCACAGGATCCGTTTGAACTTCAACCGGATGTTCAACCGGATAAACTTCTGCATCAGCAATAACAATTTCAGAGACTTTCTTTGAATTGTTGGGTGTCACAGGCTTGGTGCTGAGTGATGAAAAGAAGTTAGGTCGCATTTGCAGGCCCTTGGTATTCATCTGCCAGATTTTCTCAGCTGATCTCATGTGATTCTGCTTATGTTCCTGTTCCTGCACTGTTGAACTTAATGGCTTCTCAATGGTAAAATTGAAAGCAGAGGTTAGTGCATCTATATCAAATAACCAATCCGGTTGAGATACAAAGTTGTTAAGAGATTTCTCATTAAAAGATCACATTAATGGTTTCCTCAACAATTTTGGTACTTTTATTGTATACTCTGAATGCTTTTGACACACCAGAATATCCAACAAAATATCCCTCATCTGCTTTTTCAGCAAACTTAGGTAACAACCTATTAGTTATCAAGATAGTAACAGGACATCCAAATGGTTTGAAAAAGTAAATGTTAGGTTTTCTACCTCTCCAAAGTTCATAAGCAGTTTTATTTTTACCCTTAACAATCAAAGTCCTGTTTTGGACGTAGCAAGCAGTATTTACTGCTTCTGCCCAAAATATCACTGGTAATTTAGAATCTGCCAACATTGCTCTAGCAGCCTCAATTAGTGTCCTATTTCTCCTTTCTGCAACACCATTTTGTTGTGGAGTTCTAGGAGCACTAAATTGTCTAAGAATACCCTTTTCCTCACAAAATGAATTCAAAACATGATTTTTAAATTCAGTGCCATTGTCACTTCTGATTGTCTTAACTTTCAGTTTTGCTTGATTTTCCAAAGATACAATTAGTGTTTTTAACAATTCAGCAGTTTCATCTTTTGTTTTTAAGAAAAACACCCAAGTATATCTTGTAAAATCATCAATGATGACAAAACAGTATGACCTTTTTCCCAAACTCATCACTCTAGTTGGACCAAACAGATCCATGTGTAAAAGTTCTAGAGGTTGAGTGATAGAAGACTCAGTTTTTGGCTTGAATGAGGTCTTGTGTTGCTTACCCTTGAGGCAAGAAACACAGTGCTCAGAACAGTTGAACTGCTTGTTAGGAAGACCCTTAACCAAGCCAAGATTCACTATTCTGTTCATGTTCTTGTAGTTAACATGACATAACCTCCTGTGCCATAAATCAGATTCATCCACTGAGGCTTTGGATATAAAGCATGCAATTCCACTTGCTGGAGTGGCAGCAGATAGATCCAAAATATATAGTCCTTCTCTCCTAGGTGCTCTGAGTAACACAAGTTCCTCAGGGATGTTAACACCAGGTTTTAAGACTATTGCCTCTCTCTCAGTAAACATCAAATTCAAATTTTTGTCACACATTTGTGAGACACTAAGCAAATTGAAGTTCAATGTATCAACAAAATTTACCTTATCAAAGGTAAGCTTCCCATTACTAACAGCACCTTGTGCAGTAATGTGTCCTTTTGCACTCCCAAAAGCTACAGGACCTCCGTTTATATTTTTGGGGTTTTCCAATACATGCTTATTTCCTGTCATGTGGCAAGTGCATCCACTATCAACAACCCATAGGCTTTGTTGGCCTTTATTATGCACCTACACACAGAGAAAATTGATTAATTTCTAAAGGGAACCCAAGCCTTTGAGGTCTTGGGCTTGCCAGAAGCATCATAATACTTGTACTCTTTAAGTACTAAAGTATGTTGTAATGGATCCTCATTCAACAGATCATCTTGATCAATGTTCAAGTGTTCAGACTGTTCACTTGTTTGATCTTGCTTGTTTGTTTTGCTAAGCCTTCTCTCAGCAATTTTCCTCTCTCTGTATTCCCTATATTTCTTTTGTTTGTTAGTCAAAACCTTTGGCACCTCATTGTGTGAGATGTAGGTTTGATCAACACTAGTTGCTGGTGAGATTCTAGCCTTTAGATTTGAAAATTTGTTTGACTGGCTAGATCTCTCACTGTGAAATGCAACAGTGGCATTTCCACTTGAACTAGAGGGAATTTCCGGTTGAGAGTTGTGCTTGTTTTTCACAAAATTTTCTCTAGAGGTGGTCTTGCCTCTAGATGGGTTTCTCCTTCCTTGACCTTCAAAATGGTCATACTCATCAGTAAACTGAACCCTGGGTCGTTGTTTAGGTGCAGTAACTGATCTCAGTGATTTGGAGTTTTCCGGTTGAACTTCATTTCCGGTTGAAAATTTTTCCGGTTGAAGTTCAGCCGGAACCCTGTTCATTTTTAAGACTGAAAAACTTCCATTTTTGTTGTTCCCAATTAAAACTTTGTTTGACTCAGTATCAAAATATTTCAAAGTGTTGCTTCTTACAGGTGAAGTTTTTCCTGTAGATCTTTTCTGAGTAAGAACAGTTTTGGGTTTTAACAAATTTTGGGTTTTGCTCAAAGGATTGAATTTGCACATTGCAGCCATGTGCCCTTTTTCACCACAGAAAACACATTCAAACATTTTCCTTTGGTAAGTGTTTGTGTTTTTGGCTGAATCTTCATTTGTGACCTGGTGGTAAGTTATCTTACCCATTTTCTCAGATTCACTGGGTTTTGGCTTCTCAGGTAGTTTTCCTCCAACTTTTGAGTCTTTGGGCTCATAAATAGTTGGGGGTGGAAAAGCAACTTTTGGTTTTAAAACCTTGGATTGGTCAACAGATGCTGATGTGCTAGCATCTTTGACTTCACATTTCACTAATGATTCAACAGAATTTGTTTCAGGAGAAGAGCATGTGGTGCTATCAACAGTTAGACTCACACCACACTCCTTCTGAAGTGCTTGGATTGGAGCAATAACAGGTGAATATTCCTTGGGTGGTTCAACATTGTTGTACCCAATACCTGTTTTCCCATGCATTACTCCATTCCAAAGTTTCTCAGCTTTCTTGTTAGCTGTTTGGAATTTGTCACAGGTGAACAAAGCATCTTTTAACTTGATTTCAAGAATGTCATTTTCTGCTTTTGCATCTTTTGTTTCTTGTCTTGAAACAGTTAGTTTGTTCAACAAATCTTCCAATTGTGTTTCCAAAATAGAGTTAGTCAGCTTTAATGCATCAAATTCTTTGTTCAAATTTTCAAGTTTGGTGATGTATGCATTTTCAGTTTTCTTAAAGCAATTTTTCAACTCATTCAGATTAGAAACTTCATCAATTAGATCAGTGTTATGTTTCCTGTACTTTGACACTTGTTCTATGCATGCAGGGCTGCATAGATTTTCCAAAACTTTTTCAGGAATCTCATTTACCTGTTCTGTTGAATCTTCTTTGGCCATCAAAGCATGGTTGATTGGCTCAAACTCAGTGACAAAGTCATCCCACTCAAAGCATTCAGTCTGGTTAGCTACAGCTGCCACCACATTTTGATTTCCAAGTGGTTTTGGTTGTGTTGGCTGTTGGTTGCTGTTGCTGTTGTTTTGTTGACTGCTGCTGTTGTTGCTTCCATGATTTGATCTCTGTTGGACATTGTTGTTGTTATTTTGTCCATCTCTCCTTGGCTGCTTGCATTCCCTAGCAAAATGACCAAGTTGGTGACAGTTATAACATTTAGCTTTAGATTTATCCAACCCAATAGATGATCCCTTTGACCCTTTATAAGTTCTTCCTGTTCTCTTATAAAACCTTTGGGCTCTTACAGAAACCATAGCTAATTGAGTTAAAATGTCCATTTCCTCCAGATCATCTGCCCCTATGCATTCCAAGTCTTCACGTGTGAATCCTTGAGATGAGTCAGTTGCCACATAGGCAGAGTGAGAGTTGTCAAACAATGTTGAAGAACTCTCTGAGCATCTAGTTGGCTCATTGAAACTGACTGAGGGTGAGTGATATTGAGAAGAATTTGAGATCTTTTGAAAATCAGTTGTAACCAAAGCAGTGGTTTGCAACTGTGGTGATGCCTCAGGGAAGTTATTTTGCTTAAGATTAAGCTCCATTTCATAAGCACTAAGGACTCCATGGAGTTCACTTAGTTTAAGCTTTTTGAGGTCCTTGCACTCCCTAATGCTTACTGTGTAAACAGTCCACATTGGAGGTAAGGATCTCAGGAACTTCCTGTTAACATCAGCCTGTTCTATTGTTACTTCTACCTTTTGCAATTCATCAAGAAGTGAAACAAATCTAAGATACTGGTTGGTCATAGATTCACCAGTTTTGTAAGTGAAGTTTTCATATCTTTGTTTCAAAACATCCTTTTTGTTTTCCTTAACCTCACTAGACCCTTCATACATTTCACTGAGAGCATTCCACAAGCCATTTGCTGTCTTATATCCCTTAAACCCTACCAGTATAGAGTTGGGTAATGCAGCCTGGAGTGTCCAGTAGGCCTTGTGATCATATTCAAGCTCATTATAATCAGCTTCAACATATTTGTCTAGTGGTTTTGGTATTTGCACTTCGGCATCATCAGCAGATTGAACAGTTGGACTATAAGGACCTACAGTCAACCTGTTCCAAATGCGTCTGTCTAGGCTTCTAACAAAACCTTCCATCCTGAGTTTCCAAGTATCAAAGTCATCAGGAGTGAAAATTGGTGGTTTGTTAGAGCTACCATTCAGTGAACCAAGAGTTAAGTCAGTCATTGTGAAAAACAGTTTTTAAAACGGAAAAAGCTTGTAAAAACTCAAGTGAGCAAGTAAAGTATCAACTTTGAAGCACTGGAAGTCTTCAAAGTGTAGAGCCAAAGCTCTGATACCACTTGTAGGACCGTTGATTACTCAGAGAAATAATCAGAACAAGAACTCTTTACATGCAGATCACAACCATGCGGAATGAAGTTGTATCATACTTGTTTTTACTTAAGCTTTGTTTTACTTATACTTGTAGTTTGATTGTATTGATTGCATAAACTAGTGAACACAAGATAATAAATTTCTCGGTACTATTTGCATTAACTCAAGTTCAAACTGTTACAAGTGTAAGCACTAAATCTGGTACTTGTGAATGAACTAGCTAACAACTATAAATAGTACTAAGGAGATCAACTACAGCCGTTGATCTCATACGGGCTAATCTAACCGTACATAAAAGTCAAACAATAAACTTACTAAAAGAACAGTAGTAAACATACAAAAGAGGAAATGTGCAAAATGCATTTATCTATAAGTAGGAGACGGCTAGGATGTGACTTTGGAAGAATATAAACTGTTGCAGGTCTGAATTCTGCAAAAGTATTCTTTCTGTACTTTTCCGGTTGAACTCTTTATACTGTTGGATAAAAGAGTTCACCCGGAAATGTTCTTCCGGTTGAGCTTCCGGTTGACAAAAGCTTCCGCTTGAGCATTCTTCCGCTTGAATATATCTTCAACCGGAAATCTTCGTCTTCATCCGGTTGACTCAGAAAATCATTTCCTTACAGGGATTGTTGGAAAAAATAAGGAAAAATGATGTATTTTTTCCTAACTTTGGACATAATTATTTATATGTAGAGATAATAATTAGATGGGTTATTTGATATGGTTGAATAGCCTAGAACAAGGGCTTTCCAACGAGATATTAAACGTCCAAAGTGATTAAGAGGTGAATGAGATATCGATGCTCAAAATGTGGTCTACAAACTATATATATTTGAGCTAGAAACCATTTGTCCCACATTGGAAATGGTTCAAAATGAAGTGTGGTTTATAAGCCAAGGAACTTGGATGGTTATCAAATTGTATTGTCACTTTATACTCCAACATCTACGCGCGGGGGGGGGGGGGTGCAGAAAAATGAGAAACTCGGTTAAAAATCCAGGGCGCGCTCGCACATCCTGCAGACACGAATGCGACTCGAAAATGGTCGGGTTCGCGCAGACCGGTTTTTGCTCCTCCCGCTGTTCTATTTTTGGAAATGATTCGTTCTTGGAGAACACTCCATCCTAGTTAATACGCAATCAGTTATTCTAGAAACTGATAATCACGTTTAATGCTGATTGATGTCCTGGACAGCAATCCACCTTAAGGCTATTTAAACCCGTCGATATCATACAGAAAAGACACACCAGAACACACATTCTCCTCTGCTCCGCTCGACTCCTTCAGCGATCTCAGGCAAGTAAACTCCGGCAATACGTTGCTTTAGCCACCGTATCCTGGGAAACAGAC